>VWZT01010694.1:403661-522867 GCA_013397055.1 Pachycephala philippinensis | reverse complement strand
AAGATGATGCTCTTTTGCAAATAGATCATATTTACCCATTTGTGCTTCCCATGAAAAATAAGAGATAAGAGATGAGAGAGGTGGAAACAAAGACCCATTAAGGGGCTATATAATAAGGTAGAAGGAGGCGCAGTGGAAGAGAAGTAGAGAAAACTGGAACACCTCGTCCCTTTTGACATTTGGGCTGGAGAAGGAGGCAGAGGAGAGGTGGTAAAAGTCATCATTCCTGACCTTCTTTGTCACTGGTGACCATGACACAGGCTGTTTTAGTTTGGATATGTTTGTATGCCTTGGAGGTCTTTTGATTGGTGTCTGCCTCTTAAACAGATGCTCCCAGACTCTTGGAGACAAGCTGAGAGAAGCTTGTGGGAGACAAGTCTTTAACCTGCTACATTTCCAGATTTTGCTGATCCTGACAACCCGTGATCAAACAAGTATCTTTAACATATGTGAAGTCAGTTCTGAACAGAATATATGTGATGGCACACCTCGAAGAACAGACCTAATGTAGGGGTAAAGGGATCTTTGTCTTACATTTGATTACAAATAAGGAACAGATTAATTAAAATGATGGAGCCCTGTTAGCACCTACCTGGTAGAGAACATAGTTGTATTTTTTTCAGTAGAGACTAATTTTTGTAATGGACAGATCAACATTTTGTCATGCTTAAGAAAAGTGTTTATAGATCTATTGTATATTAAATCTTGCACATTTGTTTATATGCTGCACTGGGTCTGGCTGGGGGATTTGACAACTATCAAACCACAAAACTGACACTGATTTGAAGTTTACATTGGCTTCTTTCATTATATTCTTTTTTAAAAATTGTTTACATCCGCGGTTTTTTTAGCCGGGTATGAAATTTTCATGCAAGATGTGTCTGCATCAAGAGAGTTTACATCTTAAAAACAGTATCTGGGAATTTGGTATGCCCATACATATCAGAAGTAGCCAGAGCTCTCCTTCAGCTGAAGTAGGCACATTGGGTATGGGGTGGAGAAGGCAGATAGAATACACAAACAGGTAGAAGTGGTTATGAGATTGATATGCTAAATGAAGAGTGAAGAAAATCCATATATGACAAAGACTGTGGTGAGAAATGATGCAAGGAATGGACATGAGAGATGTGCAAAATTGAAAAAGACGAGCTGATAGCTGGGCTAGGTAGGTTCAACTTAGTGAAAGTGTTCTTTTAGGATCTTCATGGCAAAGTACAATGATGAGAAACACATTTTATTCACTAAGATTTTGCTGATTCTGTATAGGAATTCTGTCAGGTAGGTTGCAGTGAATCTTCAGAGACACCTTTTGAGTTCCAATTAAAACAAAGACCATTAAAATTTCTTTGGTATAGGCTTAAAGTTGATGTTCTGTGAACTTTGCAACTAGTCATGCAATGTTTTAAAAGAGATAAAAATGACTGAAGTTAGTAGTGATGCAGAAAACTTTATCTAGAAATAGAAGGATACTTCAGGAGTGTTATTCTTCACATAAACATATTTTCCTTTAGTGGACATGGATCAAAATACAAGAAAATGATTATGTCAGAGCTTCAGATGTCTTTGAGCCCTGTACTAATGAATACAGATTAGATACAGAAGATACAGAAGCAAGATTGTAGAACTGAAGCTTTTTATAACTTTGGGTGTAGTAGGTTGTAAGTTTCCTATTATTCTAGCCAGTTTTAGTTTGAACTAAGATACCTGCTCTGTTAAAGATGGAGGAGAGAGTATGAGACACTTGAATGTGGCAGAGAGCCTGTTTCAAGTCTGATGACAGTATAAAACACTTGATAGTTAACATCATTATTTTCATACCTACCTTTCTCCAAGTATATAACTCTTCTCGAATTTCAGCATATAACCTTTTTGGGAGACTAAAACAAATGATCTGCAAAGAGGTCTGAAATATTTGTATGTGGAAAAATGTTATTTGAAATATCTTTTTCTCTCTTTTATGATTAAAATCATGTCGGCATTCTCACCTGAACATTTTAAAAAAAGGATAGTGAGTTGTGCCTTTGTAGTGTAGTTGCCTTTTCTGCAGTTTAAGAGTATATAATTTGTTTACAGCATATGTAAAAATAATACATTATATGACTACATTAGTAAACTGTAGATGCCCATAAAGTATGAAATCTGGCTCACCGTAAAATGTGATTTTACGGGTAACAATATTTGGAAAGTATTTAATAATGATTATCAGATAAAGCTTTAAGTCCCTTTTTTTGAGTTCTCTTATAAGACTACAGAGAAGTAATCATTAAGAATGATCAGTATTTTCACAATCTTTTTTGAACAAAAGTGCAGAAATATGTTTCTAATATGTTTCAAATTGTCAAATGTGTCTGTATTCTAATTAGGGGGTTCATGATATTAACATTCAACCTGATATATATATTATGCATTTGTCTGCCGTGTTTATGATTCAATTATTTGGCTCTTATCTCTGTGAAGGAAATGTTATTCCTAGCAATTAACTCAGGCTTATCCTTAGGGTTTTATCACAACAACCACACTCGAGAGATGTCAGACTGCTGAAGGTGACTAAAAATACTATGTGGCCTACTTTGAGTTTCATTGGTAGCTTTTTCTCATTTGAAATGTACCAGCTGATAGCATGAAGAGTCAGCATTTAGTAAAAAACTGAAAAAAGTGAAAAGGCTCTTTGTTATTCTATGCTTAGTCAAAACATACAGTTAAGCACTGTATACTTGCATTGTATGCTTAGACAACTTGATGAAAGGTGTATGTGGGGGCTAAACTGCCCTAAGCATGCCTGTAATTTTCCCAGTGCGCTTAATTATCTTGGTGTAATCATTTAAAGAGAACATATCTTTGCATGCTCATTTAATTACTAAGTCGTCAAGTAAGCATGGAAGTTTTTCTGTACTAGTTACCCTACTGTTCTCTATTTCTGCCTAAAAATCTTGTCTAAGAAAGAGATGTTCCAACAGGCATCCAGTTTTTACCACCATGTATGCAGGTATACACGTAAAATTTAATTAGAATTTGCATGATGACAAATAGGTTCAATTCTACCCTTTTATTGTGGCTCCACAACAGTTTCTTGTGGATGTTGAAAAATATTTTGTGAGGCAGAGTGCATTATTGACTACAGAGAAGGAAGGATAATGTAATGGTAATGGGGCTTGCTGACGTATCAAATAATTTCTATCTGATTAATATCACAGTAATAACTTCTGTGACTGTATATGCTGTTGCTGACAGAATATGCTGTTGCAGAATTTTGGAGTATGCATGGGGTTTGGTTTTTTTGTGGTTTTGTTTTTTTTCTTTTTTAGCATTTTAATACACATTCATTTTTGCATCACAGTTTTAATTTTGGATGCCAAGAATGAATACTTTATATTCATGTTAGATTGAAATATCAATGTTAATCAACTAACATGACATTCTAAATCTGGTTCAAGATCAAATCAGAGCCCCCCAGGTCCCAAAATAATTTGAAGTAAAATATCCAACCAATCTTATTCTCTGATTAAAAAGCACTTTAGGGATTCCACTATGTCAACGGAACTTTATACAAAATTCTAAATGTTTTCTGTACAGAGTATTTCCCAACCATTCCCCAAATAACAGGAGTAGAAAGTATCATGGCTCCCATTTTTCTCACAAATAACCTAGAGACAGGAAATTCACATCCTGGTTCAGATTTTCAGGAACTTTTTCTAAGGAATCCAAGTTAAGTGGACCAAAATAAGAGCGTTCAGGCAAAAGATCTGTCTTTGCTTCCTGATATTTGTATCTGGCACACATAGTGTGTACCATCAAGCCTTCATTTTTGAAACTTGAATGAATGAAACCAAGTCCAGTAAAGAGTTTATTTATGTAATATCTTAATTTTCAAAAGACAAATGTGACTGCTCAATGAGTGATAATTTTCTGAAAGTTTCTTCTGACTTCCAGGTCAAACCACTTGTATTTTTAGACAAAAGCTACCAAGATGACAGTGTCAGAGAACATGTCAGGAGTAACTGCTGGAACACCTCTTTATTATCTTACTTAAAAATTCAAATTTATGTGCCTTAGCACCAAAGAAAAATGAGTAGTAAACTAATTTGATTTTGAGGTAGTGTGGGATTTGAAATTTATAAATAAATTGGCCCATATTGTTTATTTAATCTTAAATGAGTCTCTGAAAACTTAAAAATATTCCCTGAATGCAAAAATTTGGTGGTGGTAAAGTGTAGGTCAGGATGAAAATGGTAGAACTGATAACAGAATGTGGATGTACAGATCTTATTTTAAAAAAATTAAAAAAAAAGGAACGAATCTGATAAACTAACTTCTAACTTTAAAGATCTGTGCTTTGGACTTCACCCTAATGATTACGGAACTTCTACAGAAATTGCAGTTATTCTTTTCTGCTGCTTTCTGTGATACAGTTTATAGTAATCTTCAACATCCTGACTTTTTTATGGATCCAAGGTGATAATTTGAGATTATGTTTATATGGAGACAATAAGAAGTTCGTAGCAGAGAGAGAATATTTATTAACCCAGGATCAGCTATGAAGGAAGCAAGTACCAGATTTTACAGGAGGTGGTGCCAGCTGCATTAGTTTGAAGAGATTTTTCTCTATGCTAATGTTTTATAACTGTGTCTTCATTGTTTAAGATCTGCACTAATTGCTTTAGCCATTTATTTCCAAGTTTTTGGTCTTGTCTGGGCACAGCTATTCAAAATCTCATCTATTCTCTAACTTCAGACACCTGATTTGTCACTGAATTAATTTTCAATCTGATCTATTAAGATTATTCTATTAAAATTGGAACATTTATTTATCTTTCTATATTTAGTTTTAAAGCCTCTCTGTTTTTCTTGTGTGACTCACTATGAAGAGAAGGTCTAGCAGATGCACTCTAAATCTCTGCATATCTCACTGATACTTCTGTTTGAATTATGAGTGGAATTGATGTAACTTAGATCACTGATCTACTCAGTGGTAATAAAAATAGAATGAGAGGTTTTGCTGGTTATACCTTGCAAGTTTAAATTAACAGAAAGTTGTAAGTTCTGTGTGAAATAAAATGTGGTTCTAGATTTAGAAAAAAAACCCCAAGAATAAAACCCTCGGGTCACGGATTACTTGAGTATTCATAGCTCTAGTAATTTTCTTTCCCCAGATGAGTTTTGTAGACATGAACATTTTGAAATCATGGATGTCAGGCAGTGATTTCTATGGCAGAAACTCACAGTGGGAATATAACAGTTTCCCCGTAAGACAGGTTGAAGTCGTGATAGATTTTGTAACTTCGTAATTTCCTTTTTCTTCATATGTCAAGAGAGAGTTGAATCCAACTTAGCATATGTGCAAGCATAAAATCGGCCTCAGTATTCATGATTAGAAAATCTAATTTAGCTCTTAGCGATAATTAAGGTTTCATGGAAGCAGGCAGTATGATCATGAATTTTGAAAGTTCAGACACACAGTAACTTGTAAACTTGAGGAAGAAAATTTTTTAACCCTGCAAGACAAGAGTGTCTGCATTTGAAACAGGATATCAGAAATAAGAATTTCTTGTTTCCTTGTTCACACCTGTGTGCTGTATTTGCATCGGCAATCAGTTGAACCAAGGTGTTTATGGTGGTGTATCATTAAAAAATCCCATGAGTGTTCTATACATGTTGGGACATATGCCAACCTAACATACTGTGAAGCCTTTTTCTGCTGTATAAAGTGTTCAGCAAGCAGTGCGCTTGTTGTTGCTGGTTTTGAAGTTACAAACTTCAAGCATTCTATGGGGTTTTTTTCCCCCAATAATTTCCTTCCCCAAGCAGCACTAAAATCTTTGCTGAATGTTTTTCCTTTTATTCTTAGAACAAGGACTAAGTGGAGAAGAAAGGATGAAGTGGGGGGGTTGCTAGATAAACAAAACCACACGGAGATACAAACTGTAGTAGACACAGGAAAATGGAGACAATGGCAAAGACCAGAGCTCTTCAGCTGTTAATTGATGGCCCATTAAGAACGTACAGGCAGCATTTGGAGAGGACCCATCTGGACTTTGTAACTGATAAGGCAGCAAGTATGAAGATTTTGAATATTTGAAGGTGATCTGTAAGACTGCAAAATTTAGGAAGAGCTGTTTAGTGGGAGTAGGGAATAGTAAGGTGGTGCTAGGAGATAGACAGGTGGAGCTATAGAAAGGGCTGGTTTTGCACAGACAGTGCTCAGTCAGTATGCTTGCCTGGCAGCCCTATGCCTGATCACTGCAGTTTATCTTCCTATTTAATACTCACCATTTTCCCTGTGCATGAGTGCTGTAAGGAGTGATGCTAGCAACTGGGGAAACCAGGAGTGAACTTGGAGCCAGCAACTGGAATCAGACCTCAGATGAAGCAGTTCTTGTGTATGTGGTGCCAGCATCCAGAGCAAGTAAGAGCATCTTCATCAGTAGCTCTGTGCTCCATGGATCTCAGAAGGATTGACAGCTACTGAGTGATCTGGGTTGAGTGAGTTTGAGGCAGGAACTGGAATCAGACTTTGGGTAAAGGGACACACAGTTTCTGTACTGGCACCTGGAGCAAGCAAGAGTTTCAACTCCAACTGCAGGTGGAGGACCATGGGTCATTGGTGCTAGGTGCAAGCTGTAGGGGTCTGGGTGAAATGAAGTGAGGGTCTTAGTGTGAGTAGCTGGAGCGGGAACTAGGGTTCACAGGGCCCATGTGCCTAAGCACCAGCTGCTGGGGGTGACACTGGAGTTTACATTTTCCTCTAACCTGGAGTGTGAGGGCCATGTGTGTATAATTTGCAAAGCAAACTTCAAACTGGCAAGTAAAAGGCCCAAGTATTAGGCAGAGGGCCTGGGCTGATAATTGAGGGAACTGCAAATTTTTGTGTTCTTGTGAGTCTAGAGAGTTTCACTAACGAACTTCAATCATGGTCCTGAAAATAAATTAATTTTTCCTGTTGTGGGGACAGTCAAACACTGGAACAAGTAGTCCAGAAAGGCTGTGGTGTCTCTGTCTCAGGACATATTTAATCTTAATTGGATATGGTCCTGAGCACCTCATTGATGTTGACTCTACTTTAGGTATAGAGGTAGAACTAGACAGTCTCTAAAGGTCAGTTTCAACTCAAGATAGAAACAGAGATTTCAAGGTTGGAAAAAACCTCTAAGATCACAAGAGTTCAACTGTTATGCTAGCACCACTGTGTTCACCACTAAAACATGTTCCCAAGTGTCACATTGAANTTAATTGGATATGGTCCTGAGCACCTCATTGATGTTGACTCTACTTTAGGTATAGAGGTAGAACTAGACAGTCTCTAAAGGTCAGTTTCAACTCAAGATAGAAACAGAGATTTCAAGGTTGGAAAAAACCTCTAAGATCACAAGAGTTCAACTGTTATGCTAGCACCACTGTGTTCACCACTAAAACATGTTCCCAAGTGTCACATTGAATCCAGAGATGGTGATTCCACCACTTCCCCAGGCAGCATGTTCCAATGCCTGACCACCTTTTTAGTGAAGATTTTCCTAAGATCCAATCTAAACCTCCTCTGTTGCAACTTCAGACCATTTCCTTTCATCCTGTCACTTGTTATCTGTGAGAAGACTTTGACACCCACCAGGCAGTAATCTCCTTTCAGGTAGTTGTAGAAAGTGATAAGGTTCCTGATGTGCTACCCCCAGGCTTATCTCTAGCAAGCCTGGTTTTATCCCTTTCCCCCTTCAAATCTAATTTAAAGCTCTTTCAGTGAGCCCTGCTAAAGCCTGTGTGAAGATCCTTTTCCTGCTTTGGGACAGGTGTACCCCAGCTGTTGTCAGCAGGCTTGGTGTTTTGTAAACTGATCTGTGATGAAAAACCGCAAAATCCTGCTGGTAACACGAGGCTCAGAGCAGTTATTCTTTTGTGTGATCTTCTTACTCCCACCTTTCCCTGCAACTGCCAGGACAGAGAACACTACTTGTGCTCCAGATCCCTCAATGAGTTATCCCAAAGCTGTGAGGTCCCTCTTGATATTCCTCAGGCTTCTTCTTGGGACTTCATCGCTGCCCACCTGAAAACCCAGTAATGGATAATAATCAGAGGGCTGTACCAGACTTCAGAATTTCTTGGCTACATCTCTAACCTGGACCCCAAGGAGGCAGCAGACTTCCCTATGGTTTGGGTCTGGTCAGCATAATGATCCCTCTGTTTCTCTCAGAAGGGAGCCATGGATGACTTTTTTTTTCATAACTGAGGTAATCATGGTGTGTCAGGTAGACTAATTCTCCCTGGACTGTTCCCCAGCTTGTGAAACTGTGTCCGCGTTCCCGTGTGCCTGACCCTCACTTCCAGAGCCTCACACCTGTTGTATGAGGGCTCCTGGGAAGATGAGGTAGGCCAGAAGGGGATTCACCTCTTGCCTTGGGCAAAGACCTGGTTCCACTCCCCTCATCTCTTAGGTCCCCTCCTGCTGCCTGGGGACAAGATGGTTGGGTATCCTTTGCTTCTTGTGATGCGGCTGGGTGGTGAATATAATTTGATGTGAGTTTGTAAAGTGCAAAGTATGTAAGCGGTTATTAAACATTTAAATTTTATGAACTTCTCTGCGGAAAACATATTAAGGTTTGACGCTCTAATTTGCTAGTGAATGTGTTGGCTGATTTTTGGTAGAACAGGTGTTACAGACTTCTTAAGTGAAACTTTTGAAGTGATTTGCAATTAAGCAAGCACTGCTAACATCTTATCTGGGACAGGAGCAGTGGGGAATACAGTGATACTGACTTTTCTAGAGAAATCAGCTTGATTGCAACATCAAGTGCACTTTGATACCATCTAATTTATGAAAAAAATCACAAAGCAAACTAAAATGTCTTTATTATGCTTTTTAACATCAGTTCATAGACACTGAGAAACATTTTTCCTAATTTTGTAGAAATCATTCTATTTCTAGTAATTGTGCTTGCCCTCAATTATTGATCCAATGTAATGACATCAGTGACTGAACATGTATTTAGCCCACATGTTCCCACTCAGTTCGCTAGAGGATAGTGACTGATCTGTCACTTTTTAAAGACATTGCTACTGCTTGCAGATTTGTAGGTGTCTCCTACTGGAGTAGCAATAATTGTAAGACTTAAACCACTATGCAGGGAAAACTGCCATGCAGCTGCTTGTTGCTGGTTTGAATATTTTATTTTAGAGGGTTTAGTTGATGGATATGATTCATTTATGCTCTTTCAATATCCTGTCCCTGCCAGTTCTTGTCTAAACCTCAAGTATTTCACTTTCTATAGCCCAGCTTTTTTAATATGTGTAAATGCTTGACATGGAATGGATGGAAGTTGAATGTACTTAAATTTTCACATTTTATTTCTGTGCTGGCTCTTCTGCTTTATTCAGTCTTTTTTATTTCATGTATTTTGTATGAGGGCTGTTAAAGTATCTGCTGTGTTTTTCAAACTCTGTTTGAAAGATTTCTGTTGTAATTTTCCCTGCATCTGATGCATTTTCTCTTTTCAACTGTAACAGATGTGGGTGATTACTGAGTATTAGTGTGGTTTTCATTTAAAGGAATTTCCAAAAATTTCAGAGAGTTCACTTCTGAAATAAATTTCAGAAGTCATAATTCAGGATTGTAATGGATACTTAAGTTCAAATATACATGACAGTAATTTATGGTTTTCAGAACTTTTTGTGGAAATAGGAATGTAGTTCATCTTAGCAGACTTCTTTAAAAAGTTTTACTGATAGAAAAAACACAACAAACTAGCAGGTATGTGCATATACATAGTGCAGTACCAGCATAATAGAGTATGGATTAAGAAATGGAAGATATAGCTAGATTTCAAAGGCATTATAGCCTCATATTAAGCATATTTTAAAATAATTTGTAGGCACTATAGCTCTATAAACTAGAAAGTTTCTTTAATTCTGTGGTTTCACACTGGAGAAGTAATTGTGGCTGATGCTGATTCGTGTATGTATGTATCTATCGATCTAATCTATATCTATATCTAGGTCCACAGAATGGAATTTACCATTGAAATGTGTCAATTTTCTAGTAAATTGTAAAAGCTATGCGCAGAATTTTTTTTTTCATATACGTGATGGCAGACTGTTCTGACATTCTCTCAATGAGAATATTATCAGAGAAGTTTAATTAATTGTTTGAGGAAGAGCAGTGCATGTATGTTCCTCATTTTCAAAGCTGTACACTAAGTATCCCTTTTGTCAACAATTGATATAGACAATGTGTAAAATCCTGAATAGTGTTGGGTTCTTTTAAAAAATCCATAGGATTTTTGCCTTAAACTCAGAATTTAACTTTCCTAGCAAAAACTGTTAGTCCAAAAGGGAAATCTTACATTTTTAACAAATGTGGTTTTGAATACATATCTGAAATATTTATAATTGATAGTTTAGAGAGAACAGCCATAGTCAGAATAGATGATTTAAAGAATAAGCTAAATACAGTGCACACCCATTCTCATTTTGAAATAGATATGATCTAAATGTTTATTGCTGTTGGTATCTTTACTAATCTGGTAGTGGTCATGCACTAAGATTCCAAAAGGCTGACGGCTTCTATTTGGATTCCTTCTTGCTGTCAGGTGTCAAGTTTTTTAAATTGGTTCATCTGTAATTGAGACAAGACACTGGCTATTCCATTAATATTTATGATCCTCTTTCAAACAGTAAAAATTTCTAAGATAAACCCTGCAGGTTGGGTTTATTATGCCAAAATATCTTACATTTGTGAACTTCAGTAACCAGTTAGCTTCTGAAATGAAAATAAATTTGTTATAAATTTTTTGTTATGGGTGTTCTATGTTATATCTTCCTGTTGCTAACTGCTTAGCCTGCTTCACTTGCAGCAGATGTAAAAGAAATGGGTAACACAAAAAAAATATATGCAAGTATGTACATACATAATAATGTATCTTACATTAATTTCTCTCTCCAAAAGGATGCTCCATTAAAATGAACTATAATACCTGCCTTTCCTAATATATCTGGTATATATCTTCATTTGCTTACATAACCTTTGCCAGGGGTTATGAATGTGAGAGTTGCAAAGCATGCCAGTACTGACACCACAACTCATAGAATCATAGAATGGTTTGGGTCAGAAGGGAACTTTAAAGATCATCTACTCCAGCCCTCTGCCATGGGCAGGGACATTTTTTGCTGGATCAGGTTGCTCAGAGACCTGTTCCAGTGATGGGACATCCACAGCTTTTCTGGACAACGTGTTCTGGTGTCTTATCACCCTCATTCTAAAATAGTTCTTTCTTGAGTCCAACCTGAATCTACCCTCCTTTAGTTTAGAACTGTTGTCCCTTATCCTGTCCTTAGAAGCCCTGGTAAAAAGTCTCTCTTCATCTTTAAGTCCCTTTAAGTATTGAAGTGCTTAACTGAGATCTCCCTGGAGCCCTCTCTTCTCCAGGATGAACAACCCCAGCTCTCTCAGCCTTCTTGATGAGAGAATTGTTCCCACTCTCTCAGCTTTTCTTGACAAGAGAGCTGCTCCAAACCTCTGACTGTTTCCCCAGCCCTCCTTGGGACCTGCTCTCACATGTCCATTCAGTAAGTAATGATAGGGTACTTAGGCAGGGTACACCTTTCTTGGATAATTCCACTTCCTTGATCAGCATGGCTTGTATCTTGGTGCTTCTAGTCAATCTGCCATTCTGTTAATTAATGTGTATAATTAACATCACTTCCTTTCTGTCGTGCTTTAACCCCAGCCAGCAACCAAGCCCCACGCAGCTGCTTGCTCAGTCCCCGACCAGGACTGGGGAGAGAATCAGAAGGGTAAAAGCTGGAAAACTCATGGGTTGAGATAAAGACAGTTTAACAGGGAGAGCAAAAGCCATGCACACCAGCAAAGCAAAACAAGGAATGAATTCAGGGCTTCCCATGGGTGTTCATCATCTCCAGGAGAGCAGGGCCCCATCACCTGAAATGGTGACTTGGGAAGACAAATACCATCACTCCAAATGTTGCCCCTTCTTCCTTCTTCCTCCTCCCTGTATCTACTGAGCACGATGTCACATGGTCTGGAATGTCCCTTTGGTCAGCTGGGGTCACCTGCCCTGGCTGTGTCTCCTCCCAACCTCCCTTGCACCCCCAGCCTCCTCACCAGTGTGGCAGTATGGAGAGCAGAAAAGGCCTTGGCTCTGTGTAAGCCCTGCTCAGCAATAACAAAAACATCTCTGTATTATCGACCCTGTTATCAACCCTGTGTTCAGCACAAATTCAAAACATACCCCTGTCCCAGCCACTGTGAAGAAACCCTTTCAATACCCCTGCTGAAACCAGAACACTTTCTTAAAGAAAGACAGGGCTCTGCCTGATAGGAGAGGACATATTTAATTTGCCTGAGGTGCACAAACCTGGTCTGCATAGCTAGTTTGCCCCAGCTCTATTAAGTTTTCTTTTTCTCATGCATTACAGTTTGAAATCAAAGGAGTGATTTTTAAAGAATATTTAGTACTCAGCTTTAATGATAGATGATAAATATTTTGGATGTTACACTTGGTCTTGGTATTTGGTGTGGATGGCCCTTTGTGGTCACGATCTGATGCTATCCCATCTCCATGAAGAACTGCATAAAGGGAGAGGTAGAGAAAGCTGTGATACGAAGGGCAGCAAACTATCTAAATGCTTCAATGGCAAATATACAGCCTGGAATGTGATTTTAAAAAGAAGCATTATGGTCAATATTACACTGCTTGACTTTCTGAAGCAATTTTTTATTCAAAGTTTTTTTTGGTTTTGTTTTTGTTTGGATTTGTTTGGGGTTTTTTTCTGAAAAGGACTGACTATGTTTTATTGCTGTATATCTGCTTATTCTGCCTTGCTGATGGCTTGATATAAGATATGGGAGTATGTTCCAGAGTTATGATTAGGCTTTGGTCCAACCACTGTTGAAGGAGTAGACTGACAACGGAAACCCCAACTCTATTTTTAAAATCTTCTGAGAACTGTCAGAGGGTGCTGTGTGAATTTCCATTAAAGAACTCTGCTGTCATCATAAGGATCCATTTGCAGTGAACAGGCTGTGGTTACTGGGAGAATTTTGTATGCTTACTGGGGGAGGACAGGCCTTGGTATGTTACTACGAAGAAATAGACTTTTAATTTATAAAAAGATGTTGAAAACAACCAATAGCAAGGACTGGAAGTAAAGCTAAATCTCCTGAGAATCCACCTCCCCATGACCACCACTGATTTAAGATCTTCTCTGGATATTGGTTTCCTTCGTTTGTGGGTTTTACAACATGAAGGGGTGATTTACAACATGAAGTGTCTAAGGACACCTTTGTTTTAGATGTTAACACATACTGCTACCAGAAGATTTATTTACAGGCATTGAAAGCAAAGGAAAGCCTGAGATGATAAATTCATGTGACCTCTTCCTGATTCAATTACATGACTGGGATGTCTGTATTTTGGGATGAAAATATTCATGCAGTATGCACTTCTCTTAGGGGAGGTCCTAATGAATTGCAGCATTGTATTGCAGGAGACCTGTATAAGCTTTTCTAATTACAGAAATGAAAAATATAACTTGAATCCTTTATGAACCTTTTTTGATTAATAAGCTGACTCTGATATTAAACCTTGCTTTAGTCCTTGAATACATACTTTAGTAAACAATATTGCTAGTATTAATTTATGGAGCAAATATATTAGTATTTATTGAAAAATTGTATCTTCACTATTATAAGTGGATAGTGTGGGGAAAAGAAGTGCTTTCAAGAGATATACAGAAGGTTCACATCTCTTTGGCAGAATGGCAGAATGTAGCTGCTGTGAGACAAAATTGATCTGTAAAAAGGAAACATCTGCTTTGCTGACATGTATGTAAGAGAAAAAAAATTCAAATGGTTTAATGACTGGAAATGTGGTTTGAGTCTTTTTTTCAAAAAAGGTAATAATTAAATTTGTCCTGATAACTTATCTTTCTTAGCAGTTTACAGTTTTCTTTAATTTTGTTCCCATTATTATAGTTTGTGATTTATGTATTTTTAGATGAGCAGGCACAAGTTTTTTTCTTCTGCTGCCTGACAATATGACTGAAATGCTTAAACATAGAAATACTGAATAGAATATGGCAATGTGAGTACCTGTTATACAGCCCTTTAAGTTGAATAGAAGTATAAATTTACCTATAAGAGCATTTGAATTAGGACAAATAAGTATGTCCAAACTTAAGTTTGAAAATAATTATTTAAATTCCAGAACTTTTTAAATGTTCGCACAGCTTCAACATGGATCGTATGCATTGCATATTGCCTCTTTGTTCTGTTTGTTTCTAATGTGATAAGGAAGCATAGGATTAAAATTCATATTACTCAAATTAACTTAAAAAGGGGGATTTGAGTTGTTGAAGAACGGGGTGACTTGTCATTGTTTTGATCTGAAGAAGAAAAGGGAATAAAAGAATACACAGTGAATCTGTCCTGGAAGACACAGTACACTTTCTTTGCCTAGGTACATTCGTAGTTTATGTCCAAAGAGGAGGTTCACAAGTTGTCCTCCCTTTCCAAGTTCATGGACTGAGGGTAATTGTTCCTGCTCCTTCACATAACCACTTCTGTCATGTACCTTTCCCCATGAGCTTGGTAAGGAAAAGCTGCTTGGAACAGCTAGTCACCGTTCAGTAAATCTCAGGATTCCACAGACATCTGTAGAAATTTTTGGAAGCTGCTGGTCAATGTTGAGTCATCAGTAAAGACCTGCTTGGTTGCATTAATAGCAACTACAGGTAAGTGTGTAAGCCTAGTAGGGTGTAGTTAATTTTTGTTTGTTTCTTTGTTTCTATGTGTTTTGGGTTTGGGTCTTTTTGAGGCTTAAAAACATTTTTTGAGGTTTTACTTGGTTTCCTGTTTCTTTTTTCTCATGACTAGTCAAAAAAAGAAAGAAGTTGCTTTTTGTCTTGACAAAGAGTAGGCAAAATGAAAAATCCATGCCATGCACTAGCTTTGTAACTGTAATAAAAATTATTTTTCAAGTGAGACATCTATACTGTCTTCCAACAAAAACAAAATCCAAAATATTCAAAACTTCAATTAGTCAAATCTGTTCTCCATACTATACACAAGTGTCAGTCATAGTGTAACAATGAACAATTATTTTGTTTATTAAGAATTGAATTGCCTTAGAAAATAAAGATTAATGCAATTTGGAAATTTCCCCCAACGAATTTTTTGTTGAGGGTTAAACCTCAGTTATTTGTCAGAGGAAAAGTGATATGACCATGAAGCAAGACTTCTGATGTAGTTATGTACTTTGCTCTGAATCTGACTTCTGCAGATTAATGTGATACACAATTACCAAACCACTGTTCTTAATCACATGAAAATGACTCTATTTTTGCAGTACAGGAACCTAAAGCAACTGAATTGTTCTAGCTAGATGGCAAATGAATACGTTAAGTTATTTTTCTGGATCATAGCCTCAAACCCAAAACAACCCAAGCAAGATTTAATCAAAGAAGCTTTTAATTTTTATGAACTTAATTAGGAAGTCTAAATAGTTTAAGACTGTGTTGCCTTGGTAAATAATAAATTCATCAGCCAGAATTTTTCTACACTCTTCATCTGAAGTAGAAAAACAGTAGCAGAAATAATAAGCCATACCAGAACTGTTTTCTGTATCAGTCTTATGAAATTAATTTTTCACAATGTAAAAGGGAGAAAAAACACAAATTTGCCAAGTGTAGAAGTAACAATAACTGAAACAATAAATCCCAATAATAATGTATGAGTTCATAGGTTTGAAAAGTTCTGTTCTTTTCAAATGTGGAAGTAGTGGAATCCTTTAAAGTGGCGTTCTATGAAGCTTCTGTTTCAGAATTAGTGGAATAATTGACTATATCTACCAAGAAGTTGGAAACTAGGTAAATTGTGGACTCTTTTTTAATGGATCATTTAAATGGACTTATACAACAGAAACACTGTTAATTAGTTAACTCACTTCATTTTTTATACTAGTGTCTAGGAAGTCTTGGTACGCTTCATTAGCTTGCTGACTTGAGTCACCTTTCTTTAATTATCTTCTTTAATGCAGCAAACCAAGGAAGGGGTGTGACAAGTATTTCATATACATCATTAGCCTTATACCAGGTGTGAAATTTGACTACAGAAAAGTGATTTTTCACTCTACCAGAAAAAAAAAGAATAGTCAGATCAAGTGAAAAAGCACTTTGAATACTCACTTATTTCTATATTTTTGTTGTTGTCTTATGATTTACACTCTCTTCCCACAAGACACTGTAGAAATTTAACCCAACTGATGGTCTGTTGTGGATTATAAATCATGTTCTAGCATTCGGTAACCATGAAGGATTATTTGTCAGTTAGGGGATCTTGAAAAACAAGGGTTTTAGGAGACCTCAGGTGTATATATTTCCTTATCTAAGAAAAGACTGACTATACCCCCGCAACAGCATACTCACAGATGTTAACATAAATTGTTTTTAAATACCTGTGGTGATAACATGTTCTATAACCAACCCAGTTTTAGAGCCTTACTATTCTTATTATTAGGAAAGGAAAAGGAAATATTTTTTCTAATACCCAGCCTGAATCTTGCTGCAGTTAAAGATTTATATTACTAGTTCTGTGTGTTACACATGGGAAATATAATATTCCTTTCCATCTTGGAGCAGACTCTTATGCATGTTTTTAAACTGTTACTCATGGCCCTGTTTTTTTTTTTTTTAGTTTACTTATTTATTTATTTCACTACAAATCAGAGTTTCTGAGATTGTTAGTGATCTCTGGAGCAGGTTGCTTACGATATTATTCAGCTTGGTTTTGAGGTGTTAAAGATGGGTGCTTATCAGTTCGTCTGACCGCCTTCCCCAGGGAAGGGGAAGAGTTGGAGGATCTGGGAAAGGGGGTAAGTTGTACAGCTGTCATGGTAGGAAGTTACTTACAGTAGCGGGGATGAGATCAAACAGTGAACCATTCTAGAAAGACCTTCAGAAATTAAGTAACAGTTGAAATTCAGGCTAAATGTGAATTTATAAATATTGGGGGGGGGAAGGGAATCAATCCAGCTTCATGCTTAAAATAATTGGCTCAGAAATGAAAAGTAAGATCCTGGTGTTATAGTATTTCAGTTAATAAACCAGCTTAATACTCGTTAACGGCCAAAAAGGGCACTCAAATATTAGAAATTACTCAGAACAAAATAAAGAACACAATAGAGAACATCTTTTTGCAATTCCACAAACATGGAAATTTTTCCATACCTTTAACAGTGTGTGGAATTGTGATTATCTTATTTTAAAAAGAAAGCATTAGAAATGGAAAATATTGAGGGAAAGGTCAAATGAGGAACAGGATGACAATCAGATGAGGAACCAATTATTTGAGGCTAGGACTTTTTAGACTGGAAAAGCCAGGCTGGAAGTGACATGGACAACAACATTGACTAAAAGTTGTGATGTGGGAACTTGGTAATATGAAATGGAACTTGTGGACACTAGGCTGAAAACAAGCACAAGAAGTTGATTTTCCTGTAGCTGAACTGTATTACTGCAGTGCAAAGGAGGTTGCAAATTAGAATTTCACATGAGTTCAAGAGCAGGCTGGAGGCTGGACAGGCAAAGGATAGAAGGAAGGCATATCCCTTTCCTGCTCAAGTACAAAAACCCTTTGTCTGGATCTGAAAATATCTTGACCTGAAAATAATGGCAGATCCTGGATAACTGAGAAGAAATCATAAGCAGCATAAGAAGTTCACTTTTGTACTCTGTAGTCAAGATCTTTGCAAAACTAAGTTGCCAAACTCTAGAAAATGTAAAATTCTAGCACTGATTTGTGTGTTCATCTATTGCGACTGCTACCACACCTCCTCCCTCTTCCTTCCCCCCACTTGAAATGCTTATAATGGGGTCAGATTTAGGAGAGATTTTTTCCTGTAGGAAGAAGAAAATCCAGTTCCATATCCTAGGGCAACACTGCCAAAGCTTGAGCTTACAAGTAGAAATACTCTGCTATTTCTTAATTAAGACTGTAAGATCATTTTTTAAATGGGCCAAAGATTATGTTTCCCGTACTTGTTTTAAGAAATGACTGAATTTATTTTGTGACATTAGCCATGCACCGATGCTGTGCACTTTGGACAAAGTTCTGCAAAAAACCAAATGTCATGGAGACAGCTTTTTGGTGAGACCATTCCCCTTGGGAAAGGAAGTGGTGGGCACAAACAAATTTACCAAATCCATCTTTGGTTAGAGCATTGTCAACTCTGCATGTAGTTCCTTATTTTGTGAAGAAAAATGCAGTCACTGTAGATTGCAATTTCTGGTGAACTTTACTTTTTTTCCAAAAGTATTCCAGAAAACTCTACAGAAATGCAGTCCTATAGAAGAATCAGTTTGCAGCTAGTGTTCAAATGCAATCAAGATATTTTTTTACATCCTGTGCTTTGTGATAGAGTAAGAGATGTGAGTAGAATGTTGTCTATCAAAGAGTGAAGGCAGCTGTGGATTTTTACTTCATTTTTTTGCAGCACTGATCTATAATCAGCAAGTGTCTCACATTAATCAGGCCTGTATAGAGCATCAACTTGTTATGCCTGCTTATTTTACCATAAAAACCCAGGAATTCTGAGTTTATTTGTTTAATAGCTATGTATTGGCTTTTAAAAAAAGTAATATATATTTCTTGGTGGAAATGATGTACTATCAAGTAAAACTTTTCCATGGTTTTACAGAAGAATGTACTTTCAAACAATTCTGTATCACTTTGCATTTAAGTTAGTCATTCCTGTGCAAGCACCTACCTGAAGGTTTACTGCAGCTGTGAGGAAATTATAGGCAAAATACGTATGTTTTTTTGAGAAAACTGTTTCTTCTTGTACTATAACAAAACTGATTCATTATCTAGAACTGATTAATTTTCAATTTTATTTTATCAGTTCATTTTCAGCACTGAATATAATAGAGATTAGGTAGATGTTGACTCAGGAGGTAATAAACTAAATCTAGGGTATCATTTTCCAGCAAAATTTGCATGTATATACTTAGTATATTCATGGTTCTGTGCTTGATAATATAAAATATATTGAAGTGTGTCTATTTTAGGATACAATTTGTGTATACTATATAAATCACTACAACTCTTAATTAGGGAATATATATGCAACATAAATGAAGGATTTTCATTAGCTGTCGGAATTTCTTTATTCTCAAATTCTGTGTTGAAAAACCAGTGAACTGTGAAGGAGCAAGGTCGTGTCAACAATACATTAATTGACCTTGATCGTTGAATTCCTTTGCAGCAAGTCAAGTAATTGACTAATAAAAACCAATTTTGTTTATGTTTTGACCTATTATTTTGTCCCAGGAAGCTCAGTTTAAGTTCACCATCACTATATATTGAAACCTGAGGAAGAAGACAGCCTGAACATCAAGACAAAATAGTGTTTGGTAATGAACTACTGGACTGTGGTTCTTTAAAAATTCATTTTTAAAGTTATATAGTATACTGCTTCATTCTGTATTGCTGAAGGCTAGGAATAAACGTTTTCAGTTAGAAAAAATTTTAAATATTTAATGTATCCACAAAAGACATACTTTTGTGTAGAGTCAAGTTCTATTTTGGTAACTTGTTCATTCTTAAAATTAGAACACATTGAATTTGTAACTGTTTTAGAAATACCTTTGTTTCTCAGTGTACATTGACATTACTATATAGTCAAATTCAGAATTCACCTCTAGCCAAAGCAAATAGAAATTTACTTTTGCAGTACACAAAGTTATGTGGTTACCTACTTTCAAAAAACCCCCAAATCTCCAAAACTGTCCTTTTCCTTTTTGCAAAAGTTATGCATTTGTATGAATACACAAATGGACAATGGACAGTATTATGACACATTAGCTACATGACACTAGGTAAATTCTGCAGGATTTCAGACCATCTGAAATATATTTTAGCAATTTCAATGTATAAAACTTCTTAGATTTGGGATGGTTACTTTTTCTGTGTCCTTTTGCTAAAGGGCTGAGAGATGAATCCTACCCAGGTAAGAGATTTCTGGACAGAAGGGGAGAACTTTCACTTCCTCTTTATTCAGAGAAAAAAAAAAGCTTAGAATTACTGTGCATCTGTATTTGAGCATAAATAGAATTATGGTAGTATAGAATGTATCTCATGGTTAACTTTACATAATTCTTAATGATGCCATTGGTGGAAAGCAGTTATTAGTAAATGACTCTTAGAATGCACATACTTTTTGAAGAACAATAGCAAAAGCAGTTTCTTGTGCAAATGCCCATCCGTAGTGGACCATTATTTATGGATATCCTTTCCTGCCTGTGACTCCATGCACTCTAAGACTGTTTTCTTAAAAACCAACCACCCAGCCAGCCAGCCAACCAAAACAAACAAACAAACAAACCAAACAGCACCCCCCAAAAAAAAACCCCCACCAAACAAAAACAACAACAACAACAACAAAATCCAACACAAAATGAAACCAAGACCCCACCCCCCAAAAATAAATGGACTGGAATATGGAAAAGTCAGAGCTGCTAAATGAGAAAAATTGCATTTTAAACACTTACTGAATCAAAACCATTTAAATTTGTTGAATTCATGGTTCACAAACTAGGTACTGAAAACAGGGTATTGCTGAGACGTGGTCTGCATTTTCATGATAGCATAGCAACTCCATAAAACTCATTTCTATTAGCATCTTCAGGCCAGAAATGCAATCACAGACCTCAGCCAGAATGATGTTCCTTCAGTGAGAACACTTTAATACTGAATCATCTCAACAGGGAGTAATTGTCTAATTTGCAGATTGTATAGGTTCTGCTAATTCTTTATGCTCAGTCCTGAATGAATACTTACAAAAACTTTGCTGCAAAACTTTCTGAAATACCATATAATATCATATTCTTGGCACTTTTTGAAAACTATTGGAGTTTTATTATCCTACATAGCAAATACCTAGCTTGTTAAATGCTGTAGCACAAAGGAAAGGGCACACTGGCCATTTAGGGGAATAACATAAAACATCAGCGATGAATGCTGCATACATTTCTTAAAATATTCTGTGCTTTTATTTTGGAATTACTGCACTTAATGATTGATAAGGTTTTTGTGATGCTGCTGTATTTACAGTGCTTATTTTTTCTGAATTCTAGAATGTTAAAATACTAATTTTATTTTGGTAGAAACACTTGCCCTTTTATGCATGTGGATTTAAAAAGAAAGTAGTTCATTTATTTGATTAATCCTCATTTTAAATAAGTTTTATGTATATTCATAGAATTGTGGAAAGGTTTGGGTTGGAAGAGACGTTTAAGCTCATCCGGTTCCAGCCCCCTGCCATGGGCAGGGACACCTTCCACCAGACCAGGTTGCTCAGGGCCTCATCCAACCTGGCCTTGAACACTTCCAGGGATGGGACATCCACAATTTCTCTGGGCAACCTGTTCCAGTGTATATCTAATCTAAACCTACATTCTTTCAGTTTGAAGCTGGTACCCCTTGTCCTATAAAAGACAAGACATGCCCTTATAAAAAAATATGAAGGCATAATTTTATTTTTTAGGGAACTATGAATTACAATAGAGACTATATGTATACCTCTGTGGAATGATGAATGCTTCAATCTTTTAGGGAGAATAAATACAATTTGAGTTATATAGAAGTAATTTAATGTAATGATAAGTGCAGGCTAAGTTGCAAATCTCAATTTTATTCTAAATCTTGGTATTTATAAATTCATGTTTTAGTATTTTACTATTTTTAGCTCTGAAATATGTATGTTCAAATATTGATACAGGAACCAGATGATGAAAAATGTTTTAAACATCTTTATTTTTATCTTACATATGTTCTAATTTTTCCCCACCAAATAGATATGATTCAGATGTAAATTTTTTTAAATTCATGAAGGGAGGCATGTAGTAATGAGTGTTTAATTGTATTGCTAATATTTGGCAACTTATTACACTGAAGATTAAAAGCAGAAAATTATTTTATTAACGAACTTGAAAGCTGGAAATTTCGGCTTTTTATGGAAGTGGAAGTAAAAGCAACAGGAAGAAAGATAATTTTTTAGCATTAATTAATTCCGTCTAACTCTTACATCTTAGAATTGTTTGCAAAACCGTCTTGAATTCCTTTTCTGTACTGTTGAAACCACTACTGATTGTCGTGCAAAGCTAGATAAGAAAAACACTGCCTATAACTGCTGATTAGTCTGAAGTGTGATAGCTGCCCACTTCAGTAGTAGTAGCAAGCAGGCAGTGAAGGGTCTCCTGAAAGAAAGCTCTGTGACTTGCACACACCTGTAAAATCACACAAGTGAAAAACACACTTTAGATTTCCCTATTTAAAGGGTGTGTCACTTAGTTCCTTTGGTGAAAATGCCTTTGTCTCTCCCAGCTTTTATTGCAAGTGCCCAAAGCCGAGGTAGTGTCATAGTACTGCAGTTGCATGAGGGGACTGTAAATAGCAGTGCTGCTTTTAGAACATAATTGTTCAAGTGACCTCAGAGTTCAGCACAGGCGGCTGTTGTGTATCTGCTTTGATAATAATAATTAACACCAATATAACTTTGTAGCTGGAGGGGACAGTGACATATCATGTCACTCCTGTTTTATCAGCTTCCGCCCCCTTAAAAACTTGTAAGGCTCTGTCTTTTGGTGAACAGTTACATGCCTGTATAAAAATAAGTGCTTTTACATGCTGCTCTCTCAGTGGTGATTTTCTTAGTTAGTGGAGAAGTTTAGGAAAATAAAATTATTTTTAATTCTATATATAGCTTTGACACAGTCAAACACTAAAAATAATCTGTTTTGGCTCACTTATATCAGCTTTAGTGTCAGATATTAAGAGGTGAAAAAGGGCTTGGCACTTTATTTGTTTGGCATTATATTATGCAACAATTTGCAAAAGCGCTTTTCCAGAGTGCTCTTATTCTTGGGATACATCTTTTGAGGATCAAGTTTTTATGACTTATTTGAATTTTCACTTGAAAAATGCCTCTTGGATCTTTGGTTGTACACAGAAATTTCTATATTACATGAAAACTTAAAAGTTAGGATTCTGCATTCTGAGGAATAGCGTTGATAGTTTACTGTGCTAACAAATAGCACTGTTTGCAAAATTGCAGTAAAAGTTTTTTACTGTGAGCATTAAAAATATTTTGCTGAGTAAAAATGAGTAACAGTGTGCTTACAGTTTGTTTTATATCACTAAAGAAACAGAAGGACACAACACTTGTAAAAGCCTTGAAGACAGTGTGCAGTCTGTGTCACTTTGATAAAGTCTTGAACGTAAATCTATATAGAAATCTTTGTGTTTATAGATGTTATAGATATACATCAAAAGAATCTCTGCGTATGTACATTGTATCAGTTATAGTAGTATTATGTGTTAAATTTCAACAGATGCTGCAGGATTTCTTAACATTATGGTGTGTATATAACTTCCAAATAACTACTTTTTTGTCTTGTACTTTGTATTGTGGCAGGATGATGAAGTAGTACTTCAGTGTGTTGCCAGTATTCACAAAGAACAAAGGAAGTTTTGCTTGGCAGCTGAGGGACTTGGGAATCGCCTGTGCTTTTTGGAGCCAACATCAGAAGCTAAAGTAAGAAGCTGATACTCTCAACTGGTGTAACTGATCAGTGAATGTTAACCTACTTATTCACAAGCACGTTTAATTACGGTTTCTTAAATTTGATGCCAGAGGGACCTTATGTATGCTTTTCTTCCTGACTTCATCTTAGAATTGTTTGCAAAAACAATTCCATGAGATTCCAAATAAATTTTGGCACACCTGTGAACAGACAAAAGCTGTTATTCTTTAACTAAGAAAATTCCTGTAACCGAAATACTTCCTATTTTCAAGATAAAGTCTTCAGACTGTTAATAATATTTAACTTCACTAACCCCCCATATTTCTGTAACTGCTGTAGGTTCAAATATATTGATACACTGGATCGATAATTTTAGAAGCATAGTCACCTGTTAAGTTACTGGTGTTAAGTGTTGCTCCTGACTTCATTGTCTATCAGGATGTTAAATGTATAGGGACAAGAATGATTAAGAAAAAGAAAATTTTAAAAGATTAAAAATGGCAAATTGAAAACAGAAGCTACAGAGACGGGAAGGAAAAAACCAAAAACAAAAACAAAACCTGGGTAATAAGCAGAGCTTGAGAGGAGAAAGAGAAAATCTAAACCTCTACTAGAGCAGAATGTCAAGAATAAATCAAATGGAGAAGGGCCTCCTCTCTCTGTTTTCTTCTCTCTTTTTTTCTTAAATTGTTTTTATTTCTTCACTTTCCACCACCTTAAAATGCAGTGTTATCAGGAATTTTATTCTCTCTTGTGACTCTGGTGTAAAAAAGAAGTGCATATCCACTTTAAAGCTCATCCACAGCCATGATATTTATCATCAATCACGGAATATGGAATTGTTAAGGTTGGAAAGAATCTGTAAAGATCATCAAGTCCAAACTCTCTACTTAGAATAGGTTCAGACAGAACAGATTGCTTAGGACACTCGGGTCAGAGTTTGAGTATCTCCAAGGGTGGAGACCACAACCTCTCTGGGCTACCTGTTCTACTGTTTACCATGCTCACAGTAAAAATAGGGGGGTTTTGTCATGTTTAAAAAATATTTTCTGTATTTCACTTTGTGTCAATTTCCTCTTGTCCTTTCACTGGGTACTACTGTGTAGTCTCTGGATCTATTTTCTTTGTACTTTTCTGCCATGTATTTATATACATTGATGGCTCCTCTTGAGATTTTTTTTCTATTAGACATATCTTTCTTTGGATATATCAGTGCCAAGAAATTGGAAAAAAAAATGTCTGCTGTGAATGTAAGTTTCATGTTTCAAAACCAGCAGACATACAGATTCAAAAATTGAGATTTCCTGAAAGAGTTCATATTATTATGTCATAAGATTCTGAATCTTAGCTATCTAGTTACTGCTGTAAATATCTTCTATCAACCTCATACATCAAATAAGATCATATACTTTCTCTTCTGTTTTGTCAGTGACATTAGAGAACAAATACAATATTTGTGGTGTCATTCCAAAAGATGGGAAAGCAATAATATGTAGGGGGAACGTTTGTACTTTTGAACCTGAAGAATTTTCATTTTACTGTGAGGAATACAGATCAAGGAAAGTAAAATTGCTGTGTTGTCAAGTTATGAAGAACGGATTTATACTGTTTTCATACAGGAAAATAGCATGTACCTCAAAAACACGAGTAGACATTAAGTATAGATTCAAAAATTAAAATAAACCTGTTCAAACACACTTTTCATCCTGTTTCACCTGTTCTTCTGATCTGTTCTTGCACTGTTTAATTTATTTTTACAGTATGTCCCTCCAGACCTTTGCATCTGTAATTTCGTCCTTGAGCAGTCACTGTCTGTCAGAGCCCTTCAAGAAATGCTGGCCAGCACAGGGGATAATGCTAGTGAAGGGGTAAGTAAATTGACCTCAAAGAACATTAAATCTGAATATAGATTGTCCTCATTTCTTTCCTTGTCCAGGATTTTCTAGAAGGGGGTCCTGATGTCATAGTTTTCTTGGGACCTTATAGCTCCACTACTGTAATCATATTAATTTCTCTTTCACAGCGAGGAGCTGGTGCTTTTGAATATTTGCAATCCACAAATCCAGAAACATCATCAATTTGATTGCTTTGACCCTAGTTCTCCAATTTCAGCTGAATCAAACTGAATTGAACTTTTATTCTCTTATAAACAGAGCATGACAAAACTCTGTGGCTTTACTTATTTTACAACCTAATGGCTTATTCTGTGCTTCAGATCTTTAACTGGCACATATGATTGCACAGATGAGAAAGATGGAGTTCTATCACCTCCGATCTTGTGTTGTCAACCTTTGCATACGTGGTTTTCAGACTTCATTAATACTGATCTTTTGTTTTCCATTGCATGAAAAATGATGGTTTTTTATTTTTGCAATTACATTGTGTTCTATAGAACAAGTCTTGATGAAAATAAAAGCATAGGCTTAGGAAATCAAAAGATCGATTTAACATTTCTAGCGTTCCTAAGAAATTACATAATTTTTAATATTTCCAAAATATTCACCCCAAGCCCCAGCTGAAAGAATTAATCTGAGGTTAATAATCATATATGAGTATTTTATTTGGGATTGGAAGCAGAGGAAATACAATCTCTGGAGAAAATGATCATACTCTCGCTTAAGGAGCAGTAGACAATAAAGAAGACAATGTAATCTGTTGTGCTGTATTTATTTTGAAACTATCTTGTCCTGCATTTATTTTGAAGTTAGTTACAATCTATTGGGGAAACCATAATAGAAACACAGCAGCTCATACTAATAGCAAGGCTGAAATAAAAAATTATTTGCTTTCCATATTAAATTTAGATTGGAACAGAGTTCTGCTGTTAGTTTCAGAATTTTCTAGAGGAAGAATGTAGCTTATTCAAGTTAGAGGTTTTGTTGTTTTGGTTTGGTTGTGTTAATTTCTTCTTTTATTTTTTTTTTTTACTAAGTCAGTCTCAAAGTTACAAGCGATCCACTTAAAAACTTTCAGTAATAAAATAGCAGGAATTGTTTCATTGCTTGTTCTCAGTATTCATATATTTGTTGCAAACTGAATACATGTAATTTTCTTTTGATGACCTGTTTGTAATTGCAGTTGACTTTGCTGTTAAGATTTTCCTTTTTCCTTAAAAAAAAAGAGTTTTAATATATAAAAAAGTATTATATTCACCGCTACATGTTTTTCCAGTTTTCTTCACCAAACAGTGAAGTTCCTGCAGGATTAAAACCTTCTTTTTATGAATGACATATTTTGAAGAAGGTTGGTGGTAGTTCAACTTATGTATGGTTCACAGTGTGTGAAATCGTGTGCCTACACATGTATAGCCATTATTTGAGTTCTTGGAGTATCCTTTAATTATCTTTGTCCCTTCCAAATGCATCCAAGGATGACAACCGACCTCAAATGCCATCCAAAAGGAACTCAAAAGACTTGTGTTAAATTCTCTAAAAGAAGTAAATGGTTTCCACTCCCTGATCTTGTCATAGTTTTACATATTCAAAATTAACAAATATACTTGGTGGAAACTATGGATGCAGTTGCTTTAAATGAACCTGAAACATGTTTAAGATTAATATTAGCAAGTAGGCATTCCTAGTATGCGTTTTAACTGTTCTGGGCAGTAGGTATGTTATTTTCTCTTTCAGATTTCAGTTTCTGTATGTATATATGTATTTATCTTGTCATTTTTTTTAATGCCTGCATGAAGTTTATAAGAAAGGTAAGTAGTCTCCTATTTAACTTAAAATATATTTTTGCAAATGCTGTGTTTTATGAAATCATAATAAAAATTAGGTAACAATAAAAGCCTTTGGCAAAAAACAACATTTGTTCCTTTGGCAGATACTTGGCTATTGCCGTAGCTACTTCATTATTATGATTTTTTCCCAAGTTGTACATTTCATAATTTGTTGGAATATTTGCACTTGTTCTTCGAACTGTCTTTGAACTTTGAGCTCTTCATGTCGTTGCATGGCTCTGATGGTAGTCCATGATCAGTGGAGCTCTGACTTGTCCATCCTGTTCTGCAGGCAGCCCAAGGGGGTGGCCACAGGACCCTGCTCTACGGCCACGCTATACTGCTTCGACATTCGTTCAGTGAAATGGTAAGTGAGGGAGCACTTGCATAGAATGAATAGCATGAATAATGAATGTCTTTTTACCAAAATAAAAAGCACATAAATTTGGAATAATGATCTTTCCAAGCTATCTTCTGCACTAGATGAAAAAGAAGTTAGTAACTCACGGTGTCTCAACACAATAGAATTGTTCAAATTCAGATTCTTTATCTAACTCAGAATTGTAGCTGAAAAGCTCCTTTGGCCATGGATTATTTCTGTGTCCTTAAGGAATTCATTTTAATGATACTTCCATTAGCAAGTACTTCTACAGCAATTGAATTTGTTGTGATATATGTTGTTTTTTTCCCCATATTTTATGAGATAAGGTGTTCCATTTGACATCCAATAGTTCCCAGGGATTACGCCCACAAAGACGCTGTCTTCAGGCTGCCTTGTATAAATTTCATCATACTATATTCTACAACTGGAAAATTTCAGCTGTTTTGAATCTTTGGCCTACTAGGGCCCATGTAAATACACCTAATAGAAGGCTGAAGAAATGAGAAGTCAGGAAAACATCTCCCCTTTTTTTTCCTGTACTAGAAAATGCTACATCAATCTTCAAACTTCATTGCTTATGTTTATAAACCATAAAAATTGTAGTTGCCTTAGTTGCAAGTATGATTACTGCCTTTTGGTATGTTTTTTAATGTTTTCATGAATCAAATTTATTATGATAGGGCTGTAATTAGATGTTTTCCTGTTCCTATCTGATGAGCTATATGAAACTTCAGAAGGTGGAAGCTTAATGGCACAGCTGAAGTGGAAATGTGCTGCAGTGGAAAATGATTTTGATGTTTTAAGTTCAGGAAGAGCTTCTGTACGAATAACACCATGTTTAACTAATTAAAAAAAGTTAAGTATGGTAGTAAGATGATGTAATGTGAATGTATTCATTTGGCATGTGTGTTAATGGATTCTGCTGGGTTTTTGTTTTCAATAACTTCACTGTTTTGCAGTATTTGACATGTTTAACATCATCGAGATCCCAGACAGATAAACTTGCATTTGATGTGGGACTACGAGAAAATGCAGCAGGTATGACAAGTTGTTTTTGAAGGCAAATGAGTCACGCATTTCTGGTTTTAGAAGAGGCTTTGAGTTTAGTGTAACTGTAAGCTTATGAATGGGACCCTTATGTGTTCATCAGGAATAAGATGACTGAAAGAAATGACTGTCAGTAGTAATGACTTTCAGCAAATTAAATGACTTTCTGTAAGAATGTGAGAGAGTCTTGCAATTAAACTGACTTAACACAACTGCAATAAAATGGGCAATAATGGTCAAAGTAAAAAATTTCTGTTGAATAAAATAAATGTGATGCATTTGTTTTGGTTTTGTGTTTCGACACTGTGGAAAAGCCATATATTGGTGCATATACATTGTAACCAAGTATCAAAAGAAGTTTGCAACTTGTAGTGCAGGAAACCAGAAAATATGTAATGAGCACGTTGCTAAAAGAGCTGGATAGAAATATACACATAAAATGGACAAAACAACAGTGGGACAAAGCGGAAGAGATACAACACAAACATGACATTACTAGAAAGATTTAAAATCTAATTAATGTATTTCTTGTTGTACTGCCATTAACATTACTGCTGACAGAAATATAGTAAAAAAAAATCTGTGCTTCCATGAAAACACGTATAAATTATGAGTTGCACCTGGGAGCTATATTACATGAATTTAAAGGTAACTTAGCTATAAAGAGCCACAAATAAATTTACATGCTGCTATGTACATAGTGGTCATGGTTACTGAAAGTGATGAGTACTCCTCAGAAAATAACAGGTGATTCTGTAATACTCAGGCCCAGACACATATCTCAAAGGAAAAAATCTAAGTACCTGTATGCACATCTCATTAATATAAAGCTTCAAATAAAGAAATACCAGTTGTGATAATATAAACCTGAGCTATTATTTTTTCATTATTTTGAAAATAAATTAAAATCAAATAGACTAATTGATGATGGAGAGGCACTGGCAGTGCAGGTGTTAAAATGTTTGTAAATCATAATCTTTGAATCTTTCTTTTCAGGGGACTCTCTACAAAAGTTTCTCTTTTTAATGAGTAAAGTTTGTCTTTCAGTTGTTTAGAACTATACAGAAGATGGCTTTAGATAGATATTAGCAGCCTGTTACTTGGCTATCTTTGATTGTTGCCTTAGATGGAGAACATTTTCTTTAGGCACATTGAGAAAAGGAATGTATATGGTAAAAGGAATACGTGTGTTTAATCTCTAAGAAAATAGTTTCAGTGAAATCTGTTTTTATAATTTTATATTTTTCAGAATTATTGTACATTTATGTGCTTCTATCTGTGAGGTTTTAAAACAAGTATCTGTAGTTGTTTCGTTAGTATTTGCTTAACTGTACATACTCAAGAAAACCGTTGTACATGTAGGTAAGATTCAAAAAAGCAACACATAAAAAGAGTGCTTTGTTGCGTTTCTGCACAGAGGGTTTTGGTAACTCCTGCATGCCTGGAAAGCTAGATATAAATAAATAAACTGAGTATCATAGTGTCACTTCCCCTTGCCCTACTCCCTCACCTATGAAACTGTCCTAATGAATCAATTTCAGCTGCAGGATGTATTCTTCATGTAGCAGAGGGAAAAGCCATTGGCTATTATAAACTATTCCCTTTCAAGATTTAGCATTTTACATTTGTATGGATGTAACTTCTATTTGTTGTCTTCACTATAATTAGTTTCATAACCTTCAAATTTTGTTTTAAGGAGGTTTTACGGAAAATATCTTAATCAATCAAACAAATTTTTGCACTTTGTCTGATTCTACCAAATTTGCCATTGTTTATTTTTTTTTCCCTTTGCATTGTCTGGTGAGAAATTAGTATTCAACTTCTTTTCTTCAAGGTCCTATCTTTCACACTCTGAAGAGTGTGAAATTGTGAAATGAATTAGGTAATCTTCCCAGAATCTGTGTATGTGTGTGTGTGTGTGCAGAGTAACCTGGAACATTTAATGTGTAACATTTAATGTGTAGGAAATGTTCTATGGCTGTCACCCTTAGGTTTGGCTTTTTTGTAATCATATGGTCTGTAGTGCTAGTGGAACTGCTTCCAGATTTGATATGCTACGTGATACAGAAGGTTGTGAATTAAATATGACTATTAGAAAAAGAAGACACAAAAGGTGATATATCAAGACAAAGGTAGCTGTCAGCAATTTACCGGCAAGGAGAGCTTCCAAGGAAGATCAGTATTGAGCAGTGTTTTGTAAACAGTGTCTTTAAAAATACTTGAAAAGGGAAATATCAGATATGACAAAGATTGGTTGACAAAAAGTTTCAAGGAAAAAGAAATGGACTGAAAATGATTGAGAAGAGTAATGATGTGGTTTTATAAGGTGAATGTCCTATAAGACAATTTTTATAATGGTATTTCAATATTGTATAAAGATATCCTTAGATCTCATGGGAGTTGTCTGTTTTGTAGAATCTTGATTAGTGCCTCTGTCCTTTAGGTGAGGCATGCTGGTGGACAATACACCCTGCTTCTAAGCAAAGGTCAGAAGGAGAAAAAGTTCGAATAGGTGATGACCTTATCCTGGTCAGTGTGTCCTCTGAAAGATACCTGGTAAGTTTGTTTCTTTAGACAGTGGTCAAATGGTGGGAAAATGCAAAGCTGTGTGAGGATTTGCGGAGATTGGTTGGGATTCTTATGAATTATTTTTTTTGTGATCTAGGGAATAATGTCTGGTTGTAATTAATTTTTATTTTTCCTCACCGAAAGGGTGCATGTTCGTGAGTCCCTCCTCCAGAAGAAGACTGCTTCCATGCCTTTTCCCCAAATTTTAGAATATAATTTTAGAAGAATATTTGTATATTTACTTTATGATGCATTCTGTTTTGTTGGTAAATTAATATACTAAATATTTTAAGTGCATAATTTTCACTGTTTCCTGTTACCATTGTCTTGTTTCAGCATCTCTCTGTGTCAAATGGAAATATTCAGGTGGATGCCTCCTTTATGCAGACACTATGGAATGTACATCCTATATGCTCAGGAAGCAATATTACAGAAGGTTTGCCATTTTATTTATTTAGAAATGTATATAAATTAGATTAATTTGTATTCTTTTGATAAAGAGTGAAAATTAAAAAAACAGATCACCTTCAGAACACCAACCAAAAAGTTTAATGAAAATAAAGAAAAGGAGCTTAGGAGAGAAGAGTACTTGAAGGGAAAACAGGGAAATACAGATACATCAGCTGGATTAACTGAAGAAACGCTAAATGAGTGCTGTAACTTTAAAATAACAAAACTTTAAAAGCTGCATGAGAAATGAAGACTCAGTTTCATTTAGGGGAGTAGGAGCTGCAGAATAAAGCCAGAAAACTTAGGTTTTTGCATACAATTTTCCTAAATACTGTTCTCCAACTACAGATAAAACAGAAGAGAGATAAAGGTACAGGCAAATGGAAAGCAGTTTTCTCAAGGTTCCTATTTCAGTCTCTTAGTTCTGTTTTTAAAGGACATTTCCTCAATATCCTTTCTTGATGTCACAGCCCTGCGTATTTATTGTATTTCTCATTCAGCCTAAACCACAGGGTCAGTATTTCTTTCTAGAAATTTTACAGCACTTTACAGTCATGTTTGAAAAGCATCACCTTATTCTGAGAAATGTCTTGTTCTGTACTGGAAGTCTGATCCACTCAGTATCTCTCCTTATTTCAGTGCCATACTTTGTGATTAACATAGGAAACATTGTACTTCACCTTTCCTGTTCTCTGTTCAAAGTATCAGCACTTGACATTCACAAACGACTTAAATGTCTTTAAGTCAGGATCATTTTGTATCACTTGTTTGTAAAACTAATCATTTATGATATAATAATGTACAATATCACAGGACAAAATGGAGCTTTAAGGGAACTGAGACAGATATAGCACTTCCCTGGGATCAACTATAGTAAGTCTTGATAGAAGATGACTACCCTGGTGTTAGACTTAGTTTAGCAGTCTTATTTGAACTATGGTTGGGTTCTTCTGCCCCTAGCAGTTTAAATCAGCATCCCACAGTGTTTCTGTGCACTGGCCCATAAGAAACTGTCTCAGTGTCTTAGGTTTTCATTTTAAGAGCATATGGGATACGGATTTTGCTTGTAATAACGTCTGATTGCTTTGACATGCTAGAGCTGGATATTTAAAAGTGGCTGTCTGGGGGCCTGCCCTTGTAGGTCATAAACAGAATAGGGGTCAACCCTTGAAAAGTCTGTGTTTTCTCAGGCTTCATAGGTAAAACAAAAACAAGCAAACAGAAAAACCATCCTGCAGCAAAAAGTTTAAAACTTTTAACAGATGAAAAACATAATGAGCTATGCAGAGAGATCATGGAAGACCAGTGGTATATTTTAGATTTTTGTAACTGAAGGGATTTGGCAGCTAAACTTCCTGAGATTACAGAATTACAGAGTCATTGAGATTGGAAAGGATCTGGTCCGATCTACTGTCCAAGCTGATCCACCTGGAACAGTTTGCCTAGGAATATATCTAGACAGGTTTAGACTCTATCCAGGAGTGGAAACTCCACAACATGCCTGAGCAACCTAAGCAGAGAAGGTTGCTCTGTGTGTCAACCTTCTTTTTCTGAACTACTTAGGCTTTGGTTTAGTTTTATACAGATTCTCAGGATGGTTTATGTGAGAGATGATCGTATGTCAAAAGACATAGCAATCTAGCTCAAGTGGAATGAACAGAGAGAGTGGGATTTCCCGAGTCTAAAACAGTATTGGGAATTAGACAACGCCCTTTTTGCCATAATTGTAAAACTCCTGAGAAAACATAAATAACAGAAAAATATATTTTTTCCACATTATGTCTTTGCTTTGATGTTTACATTAATTGGCAACAGGATTATTGTCAGTTACAGTTTTCCTAATTTACAAATTTATATTGAATCAGCTGGACAGTATGAAAGTTTCCTTCTATCTTTCCTCCTTAATGTGTGTTCTTTTAAAAGGCAATAATTTCACTTACAAGGTCAGAACAGTTTGGACTAGGATGTGATAAATCATTCTTCTCCTACACCATCTTTGTCTTTTCTTTTTTAATGTGAGGCAGAGTGCCTGGTTTTGACTTGTGCTCTTTGTGTTAAATGGGTTGGAAAGTTAGCTTCCATTAAACTTAATCTTCAGAACTGCAAAGTGTTTTTCTGTCCTCAGTCTCCTGGTGCTGCTGTGCACTTTTGATTTTGACACAAATGATAAATGTCAGAACAGACTGATGAACTCATGAAACTATTTTGTATTGAGATCAATTAAACTGTATTAAGGGGGAGGAAACGGTGGTATTATCTATTTGATTTGGCTTTTACCTAAAGCATTCAATTTTCGAAACAATAATTATTTTTGTTGTTTTAAAGAAGTTTTTAATTTTCTTTTGTCTCAGAATCCTAATTTTGAGTTTCAAATGTTAAAAGTTTGCCTTTGTTTTTTTTGTTTGCTTTTTTTTTTCATTTTCAGAAGAAATATTTTTAAGTAAAAAAGATACTATAAAAGAGTATGTTGTCACATTACATTTGTTCTTGTTTAGTTTCAGTTATGACTGATAATTTGCAAAAAAGATCTTATCTAGGTCTTCTGAATTTTTTAAACTTTTATGAGGGTGTTATTTTCATAGTCAATGTTCTAGCTGATAAGTAAATGAACTTCTTCTTCAGGATATCTTCTTGGTGGGCATGTAGTACGTTTTTTCCATGGCCATGATGAGTGCATGACAATTCCATCTACAGATCAGAATGATTCACAGCACAAGTAAGTGGTGGTGCATTTTTGTATATTTCCTTCTTTCAAAAATGAAACAGATTGCCAGTTGAATTTGAGGTTAGGTAGAATAAACACTCTTTACAGCAGCCTTTAATTAGGCAGTGGCATTGTACAAAAAGTTGAGACTTACTAAGCAGAAAATCAGTCATAAGTTCTTTCATAGTTGAAATTCAAGTAGTTGATTTCACTGAGATTTCATCCTGTTATGTTGCTTGTCCCTAGTGCATACTACTATAAGCAGAGGTAAGAAAGTGTTAGCAGGAAGATGGTAATGTGAATCAAAAATCCCTAAAAAATCTCCGTACGTTTGGCCTCTACAATGACTTTCATATTTTATGTATTTTTCACTTTTTTGGTAAGTTTTTAGTTTTCTCAAATTTGATTAATATACTAAGAAAATTATGTCATATTAGACTAAACCACTCTTGTATTAAACTTATATCTATAGTTCTCACCTATTATGTTGATCTATCATTTGAATTTTTCTGTATTTTTTGAATTTTTTGTTAATCAGAAGCAAAGCTAATAATTTTGCTACACAAACCTGCTAGCTTTAAAAATCATATTCAACAAATAAGACCTTTACACCCATTGTGAGAAATAAGTTATGCTTTAGGTAATTTGATACCACAAGTATCAAATTACCTAAAGCATAACTTATTTGTTATGTTCACAAGTAACGTTCAACTTTGTCAGCTCTAAATTTTCCATGTTTACGTTTCTGTGGAGTAAAATGTCTCCAAATCCTAAAGAGAACCCAAAAACCAGAAAAATTCACTTGGTGAATTTTTTATTGCTGTTCTTTTCATATGTGTAAAAAAAAAAAAAATTGACTGTGTATGAAAATGTACACACCTAGTATAAAAATACTGGCAATAGTATTAGGATCTAGATACTTTGTGTAGAACAGATGTTGTATTCAGACTTATTTTGTAAAGAACCTGTTTTAGTGAGGTTAAAATAGACACTGAGCTGTTTCAGTGGGTTCCGAAATGCTGTCCTTTGCTACTTCTGTTACTTATTTAGAAGTCAGATATAGCTAATATTAAAACTAATTCCGGAGTCCTACTCCCCAGTATGATGTTATTCTTTATATAGGGTTAATGTTTATTGTTACTGCCTTAAGATTTGCTTCCATTTGTGCTAAGTAAATAAAGGGGTAAATTAAAATGTATATTTGTCTGAATGAAATCTATATATTTATAATCCTAAAATTGGAAAAAAAATGAATGCTATATTGAACATTTTCAAATGTGTGATAGTGACAGATGATTTGAAGTTGTCCTGTCTTTTGCATTTATGAGCTAAGTAACAGACATAAGGCCAAGTTTGTTCTGTGTCATAGTTGTAGGAGTTACAGTTACATTATCAAAACAAAAGGAAAATAAAAAAAACCCCAATTAGTAATAAGAACAGGAGAAAGAGATGTAGAAAATGTGTTTATTTCCATCTCTTTATTTAATCAGTTCTATGCATTTCATTAAGAATGTTAGATAAATTAAGTTAGACAGGAGTGAAGATTTCTCTTTTCATAAAACAGAAACCTTATTTTTGAACATTTCTGTAGATAATGCTCTTTAACTATTGGCACAGAGATTATTCTCTTACAAGAATCCTAAGGTCTTTCATAACAGACCAAATGGAAATACTTGGGGTGGACATATTGAATATCAAAAAGGCTAGCTTGGCAAGAAAAAAAAAAAACAAACGGATAGATGGAATCAAGTAGGTGAAAAAAAAATCTTATGTGGATGCTGTTGTGAAAAAGCAGCAATTCTTTTCTACATGCAGCTTTGTTACTGAAAGAGCACGTCACTAATGCTAGTCTGGTGTTTCATATAGAAAAATGTGGAAAAACATTTTAAATTTTAAGAAGTATAGGAATTAAAAGTATAAGAGGCGAACAGAGACTATATCTGTGAGTATATCAGGTGAACTAAACTATATTTATGATACTGAACTATACCTATGATGGTCTTTTAGAGATAGAATGGTTGAGTTGGGCCAAGGAGAAATGAAGGAGGTCAGAGAGAGTGGAAATGAATACTTAGGTTTGAGCTTAACTAGGATTTAGAGTCTGCCAAAAGTAAAATCAATAAGGTCAGTGGGACCAAAGACATAGAATGAAAATGGAGAACTCCAGACAGTTATTGTGCATTCAGTATATTCATAGAATCATGGAACAACCCAGGTTGGAAGTGACCTTGAAAGATTAAATTCATGGAAATTCATGAAATGAAGATGAATTGACAGCTAGGGGGTTTTTTTGATATATTTTTATTCTAGAGTACCAATATATTTTCATGCAAGATAAGATGTGTAGGGAATACTACTACCTTTAGTATGAGGAATATGTATTCCTACTCTTCTGGTGGACTAACATTTCGAAATATTTGGCATCACATGTGTGCCATTAAATGTGGCTCCTAAAGTAGAGGTGTAGATACAAGTCCATTATCTTATAAAGCAGCTGGGTGCAAATGGTTTGCCATGCTTCAGTACACTTCATGATTCTTCAGGATTTTATTGGTGTTGCTCAAGAGACCCTTAAATGTTCTCAGTAGAAGAAAAGGTATAGAAATACTTGCTCAGATATGAAAACCCCAACTTTTATTTCAGAAGTTGATTTTCAGGTCCCACAGTTGCATAAGAACAGTACTAAACAGCTTTTTAATTTTTTTTCCTGCTAGCTGTTGAAAATAGGAAAAGAATTTGACAATTTGAAAACCAGTTAAAATTCTGCATTTCAAAATGCTACTTTAATTCATCTATATAACAACTAGATTGTGGCATCTTTATGTATGCATTTGCAGTATTCAGTCAAGTGTGCCAGAGCAGGAAGGCAAATTTTAAATTCCCTTTAACTGTCCATTTTCTCAGACACTTAAGTACAATAGAAGGTCCAGCTTTTGTGCATGCTAGTGTGGATTAGTCCTTCTCAGAGGAATAATATGTAAAAAAGTTTTTCGTCTTTTGGTAGGCATTCAGACCTTTCCTATTACCCATTGTATTTCCTATACTCATTATAAATGAGAAAGTTTATACAAATTCTGGTGATTAGATGACAAGATAGGAATGATTATTAAAACATTAAAAACTTCCTGTGAACAGGGCTAATCCACCATAGATTTTTCTTTGTTTGTATTTGATTATTGAGTAGAATATTAGTTTCTGCACTAGAACACATTACTAACCCTCAGCCAATAGTTCAAGACAACTAAATTATAGTAAAGGCTTAATCCTTTCACTTCCTGTTTCTTATTTCTCTGAATGCATTATCTGTTTTGTGAGGATTATAATATAGAATTTTTGCTATCACCACCATTTCTGCCTTTTAATAAGAGTCATAGAAGTAATTTTAGGAATGAAGTCTCTGATGTTGTGTTCATGTCGTTTTCATCTGAAAATGTATACCTTTATTCTAAAATATGGTAAGTATTTAAAAGCATTAGTAATGTAGATTAATATCTTGGGAACTGTAGGAATTACATATTTTTATGGCTGGTTAAATGACAGGAAAAGTTTCCCAGCCACTTTCAAGGCGAAGCATTTTATCAGCTCCTGAGAGAGATTACCTTAATGGAAATAATCTAATTTACCTGGGAGATGTGGATTGTTTATCATAGGCTCACTGATGAGTAGGAATCTTCTGTCCATTCAATGGCATTTGTTTACTGGGACAAAAGTAGTGAGTCACGTACAGTTTACAGAGAAGTAAGTTATAAATACTATGTAAGCACCAATAAACACAAGAGGATGGTCTTCTGTATCTTTTCTGTAGGAAAGTATTTTATGAAACTGGAGGAGCTGGCATTCGAGCAAGGTCATTGTGGAGAGTAGAACCCCTTCGAATAAGGTACTGATATTTTTTAAACTGTCTTTTGTTAGAACTTTTGTTATGTTAATAGAAATTTGATTGTTACAGACCCTTGAGGAGAATATATGTTTGCCACGCTTTATGATATGTGTTAGTAGGCTCTTTGTCAATAACAAAAAGCAATGTACTATGATAGAATAGATTTTTACTGTCTCCCATATCAAAAGCAGCATTGCCTATGAGATATGTCAACTAAAGCATTGCTTCTTTCCAAAAGTAAAATGCATTCCTAGTTTTACTTGGAGTTTTATAAGCACGAGTGGAAATAAGAGCAATAATATCCCTTGTGTGTTTCTTGGGTTTTTGGGTTTTTTTTAAGATTATCTCCTTCCTATGTGATTATCTGTCTGATATTTCCCTGCAAGTAAAATTTCAATTTATATCATAAGAGTATATATGGCCTTTGATGGCCTTCTGAACTCTATGTTTGTTTTACCCTTGGTGTGTTTGTGATTGTAAGTGAAATACCCTCATGACTGACACAGACATAAGATAATTCTGTGGAATGTTGAGCCCCCACTTAGGTTTAATTTGTTTGTTTAATCAGTCAACTAAAATACAGTAGTTAATTTACACGTGTAGGCTTTTTTTATGGACACCATACGTAACACCCTGATAAGATGGAGAGAGGGTGAAGAAACAAGAAGATGGAAGCCATACTCCTTACCAGGGTTCCCTTTGCAAATGAATCAACAGTTTTGCATCTGTTTTAATGCAAGTATTGAAATCAGAACCAAAGAGGAATACAGCACTTTCTATTTCCCGAACATCCTTTAAAACCCAAAGTAGAAATACTAGTTTTACTCACTTAAGCTATTTTTTGATGTCTCTTACATTTAGCTGGAGTGGAAGTAACATCAGATGGGGGCAGCCTTTCCGTCTTCGACATATTACGACAGGAAAGTACTTGGCTCTGAATGAAGATGAAGGAGTAGTGATATTAGACAGAGAAAAGTCGGACACAACATCTACTGCCTTTTGTTTTAGAGCATCAAAGGTAAATAATAGCAATGCAAATTTGTTCTGAATATGGAGCACTCAAATACTAAATCTGAATTGTTTCAACAACTGTATAAATTACTTGTAATTTCTAAATTGAAGCAAATGCCAGGGATTGTGCATTTAAATACAAATGTAAACAACCCGAGTCAAGAATACCAAAGGTCTCATGGAGGAAAAATAAGGGTGATTAATGAACTTTAGAATAAACTAAACGGTTATCAATTTTGAAAAACAAGATTAAAACTAAATACAGTGCGAGATACAGTGGTTTAATATGAAGACTTTAATAATTATAGCCTTACTTTAGTTGGACAGAATCTCATTAGGGTGTTACACGTTCCAGCTCTATCTGTCATAATTGAATTCAATTGAATTCAGTTCAGTTGCTATTCTTTATGCAGTGTGCTGATAAGAACTGAACTCAATCAAATTTTTCCTAAATGTAAGGCAAATGAAGTCAGTGATTTCTAAACCATATGTTTTCAAATTATGCTCTTTAGTGAGCTGCTAATTGCATGTTATTAGCTTTTTCATTGTTTCCAGCTGGGAAAAACATTACAAGGGAGAGACAATGAAGAATGATTATGGAGGTAGGCAAAATTAATAATTTTTTTTTCCAGAAAGTGAAAGGTTTTATAATCAAAGATGATTAAAAGTTTTTATGTTCTTTCATGATTTTGCTTATAAATAGTTGCTGTAGCAGTCACAATAGAGTTTTTTATTAACTACAAAAAGCTAAATTTTCCACATAAATCTGAATGTTATATGATCATTAAGAAAAAAGAAATCCAAAAGTGAAAAAAATCTTTAAAATTAGTTATACACTAGAAAAAATCTAGCATTAAAAGTCTTGACTTTTGTTAGTATAATAAATCAAATATTTCTTTTTAGCATGTTTAAAAAAATGATGTTTATTAGTGTGAATGCATATATTTCATGAATTTTTATTTTAGCCAATCAAAATAATTGAAAATGTAAAAAAAAAAAAGAAGAAGTTGCACCGGGGCATTTATTGCAGCTGTAATTTTTTCCTTTTATTGGCAAATCATGGCACCCCGGTAAGAGTGATGAGTATCTCAGGAGTGCCACAGTTACTGGTTAAACATTGAGTTAAAATTCCTTTGATGTACTCACTGCCTAATTGGACACCAGCTGTCCTGCTGTTTTTCAAGATTTTAATCTATGCATATAAATGTATAAATTTTAAGTATGTAAATTTAGTGTTTATGTATGCACATTCATAAAATAATTTCTGTGACATTGAGTAAACATGCCCTATTTTCTTACTCTTTTTGTTGAGGTGTGCCTCAAAGGCAGACTAGTGAAATTTATTGCAGTGCCCAAAATGACTAAGCTGAAGTACAGTAGTAATTAATTATGCAGAAGTCGTTTGTGCCTACTGTGTTTATACATAATAAGGTTGTTAATGTACATTTTTATATTAAATCCAAGCTCAGTGTCTCATCATCCTGTCCCATTTGTTCTGTCCTATATAGAAAAGAATGTTTTTACCTCATGATAGGTTATGAATTTGGTGCCAAGGATAAGAACTGTTACTTATTGTCTGGGCAGGTGAGAGCTGCACTGTCCCATAGGTAGAGACATTTGTGTTTCCAAAGGTGAGAGGAACAAGCAATGATAACTCTTCCTGAAGAAAGAAAGGTGATGTTTGGGAAGGGAATGAACCCCAAAGATTGACCTGGGCTGTAAGAAGAAAAGGGGTCTTAAAGCCAGGTGCTGCTTGCACACAAATTGAGGGAAAAAAGGACTGTAGAAGTTAATAGTTAGACCAGATATACACAGATGTTTTTATCTTAATTTCTGCATGTCTGTATTTGCAAACCTTTTATTGGTTCATTTTCTCCATGAAGAAACCTTTTCACTTGCATGTACCTAAACATGGCATGGATTCAGGGAAATTTCAAGATATCTGTCTAATGTCTTCATGCCCAGCTGTGTACAGATTCTTAAAAATAGGGTGCTGGATACCTGTCTGTTTATAGCACTCCTGTCCCTTAGAGTAATAGAATAATTCTGGTTGAAAAGGACTCTGGGAAGCCATTGAGTCCAGCCTTTTGCTCCAAGTAGGGTCAACACCAGCTCAGACGAGGCTGCTTACAATAAGCATTGCTGCAGAGTATCCAAAAGGGAATGAAACATTTCTCCATTGTGGTATTCTTTCTGGTTTGGAAGCCAGCAAAAAGGTTTTGTAGAAAAAAGATATTGTCTTTGCCAGAAACCTGAGCTATGTGAATATGCAAATCCCCAAGGCTTCCCAGGAGCCTGTAACACATGACTTAAAGAAAGTCTTATTTTTCCAGCAGTTGTTACACAGACCTTCTTGTTGAAAACATACCTTCTTCTTCAATATTGTTATGTTCAGCAATATTTTCCTTGCTTTTCAAAACCCGTGGTTGCATTCACAGTGTATTTACTTCCATTCTTTTTTCTCTTTTGATGGATAACACTGGAAATTGAAACTAATTTCAAATTATAAAATTCAAATTAGAGTTTTCCTTAACATGTTCTTACAGAAATAAGAACAGAAGGGAACTTATAAAAAAGTTAAAGTATGTGTAAAAGAACATTGTGGTGCTGATTTCAATGAAAATAACATGTAATCCATGCCTGTTTACTGCTAATTTCTGCAAACTAATCTTACAAGCATCAGAAACTGCTGGACCACTCCCCCCTCCAAATTACATCTTTTATTGGTTTTAATATAGAGCTTACTTTTGACCAAGTTTTAAAATGACTGAAATATAAAGGCATTTAAATGCCTTTATATTTTAAGTCAACAGATCTGTAATGCCTTGTGACAACAGAGACAGCAGTTTCTCTACGCCAGATGGAATCCTGTTTTGAAATGGGATGTTCTCATTCCAGCACAGTACTTGGCTCAGTATACACTGCTGAGTAGAATCTTGGGTCTGCTTACAAATTTCCTTGAGGCTAAACACAGTGGAAACAGGAACATATTTAAAAATAATTGTTTATTTTAATTTGTGTAGCCCAGAATTAATATTTAAGATTTAATATTTTATTTTTGTGGTGGTATGCACAAGTGACAATGAAGATGTTATTGGTATAGTCTTGGTAAGTAACATTCTGACACATTCAAAAGTCACAAATGACTCATGCAGAAGGATTTGATATCATTTTAATATTACTGCCAGCATGTAGCTGTCTTAGGGAGTCAAAATGGCATTAGGATGTCGTAATAGTGTGGTAGTAATCATAAAGTTTAATTTGGTTTTGGAATAAGATCATAGGTATTGCAGAGGCCTTTACCTACATTTGTCTCTAAGAGTTCAAATACTTGTTTATAAGTTGATATTCTATACTTATAATTTTCCAGTAAGCACTGCATCTCAAATACAGTATCGAACTATTTTTTCTACTTATTTTTAATGGGAAGAGAAAATAGAAGGTGAAATGAAAGTAACTTTTTTTTCTTGTCTACTGGGATGTACAAATGTATAAAGCAAAGTATACAGAGTGCAATAAGACCAGTAGCAAGATAGCTCTTATGTCTGTAGACTTTTTATCTTTTTCTTTTTTTGAATCGGAGTATCTACGGCAGTACTTTTAATGCAATAACAGTGTGCAATACCAAAAGATAAAATTTTAATTGGCTCATGCAAGTTAGATTTAGTAAGAGTTCAGCAGGCAGGTTGTTTTGCCATTCTTAGGACTGTCTAAACAAGCCCTCGAGCTGGCAAAAATGTGTCCCCTATTGTGTTTTTAGTATTGTAAAATCTTTGTAAAGAAAGTTGAGTTTATTTGTCCTGTTCACATTGCCATTCCTTATACCCCTTTTATCACATAGGAATCTATGATTCTTTCTCACTTTCTAATTCTTGCCCTTCCTCTATTTTATTAAACATCTTTTGAAAATATCATCTTTGACAACTTTGCCCTAAAACTCCTTTGTTTATTCCATATTTTTTGTTTGTTTGGTTTGGTTTGGGGTATTTGCTGTTGTTGCTATTATTTTTCCTTTGCCAACTTCCAGGCCCATTATGTGATCTTTTTTCTTTGATTTGATTAATTCGCTGCCTGAGGGAGTTAAATGGAGACTAGGTTGTGAAGAGAGGGTTTTAAAAGCGAAACTGTTTGGATACTTTATTGTTAAGATACGTACAAATATCTAGATAAGAGAAGTTTTTTTCCCCTTGTCCCCAGTAATCTTTATCTGACTAGACTTTTCAGCTGTTATAAAATACACTGTGTCTTTGCACACTGCGTTCAAATTACTTGGCTGAAATCCTAGAGAAGCTGGACAGAGCGCAAAGGCAAAACACGAGGAGGAGGAATTTGTGCTGTATTTCTCAAAGTGAAAACAGCCTTCAGGCCCCTGAAATAATTCTAAACATTTATTTCTGAAATTTAAAAAAATGGGGATGTTTCACTATGTTTAGTGTTGTCAAAAGGGATCAGTATCACTCCATATTTGGAAAGCAGTAACTTAATTAGGATTGCTTCTTACCACACCATGATTTCTTTCTTTGAAATTTTCATTGATGCTTGGTTATTGATGGAGACACAATATTTGAGAAAAAATGTTTTAATCTTCAGGATACTTTGTAAAGACAAATAATTAATTGCTGACAGTTAGTGAATTTGTTCTATTTTATTGTATTTGTCACTTTACGTCCCCACTGCAAATGTGTATTGAAATAGTTCATCTGTACGTGGTAGCTCAGTCCACACAAATATGATGTGACATGTTTTCCCCATAGCCTTGACATTGCAGTGGTATCTCCAAGGAATGTCTTGTAATTCCATTCAACTTCATCTTGGCATTATAATGCTACCTGTTTCGACTGAAATTATTGTTGAAATGTGACAGTTAAATTACATAAAATGAAAGCAGATCAGCATAGATAAAATACAACTCCTGTTTACTCCACAGGTGTTGAACACTATGTGACCTGAAATGAAATAAAAAACCTTGTTACACATATAAAAATTTAGACTGCATAATAATTCCTAATATATTTTATTTAGTTAGCAAAAAATTAACAACTGTCTACACTTAAATCCATCAGCCATTGCAATAATAGAAAAATGATGTTATTTAATTACTCTATTTACTTTTTTTGTTGTTGAATCAAATGTATCCATAACTTGCTATTACAAATTTTGCAGCATAATTCTGTTCTTATTCCTGAATTCATTTTTTAAAGGACAACTACTTTGTTTTAAAGTGCTCAGGTCTTAAAATCCTCCCGTTGTAAATGAAGAATAATGGGATTAAGAAATAAATTTTGCTTAAAAAATGGGTGTTCCAGCCAAGCATTGAGCAATGTCTTTAAAAGAGGTTTGAAAGAATCCAAACCTTCTTACAAAGTGGATATATAAAAACTTATTTATTTATTTATTGATATAAATAAATGTGAAGAATTGAGAAATGCAAAAGTTAGGTAAATATAAAAGCCAAGCTGTACTTTTAAAATAATGAATATTTTCTTTTTTGCTGGTTGTTCAATACAGAGGCATTATTCTAAATGAAGTGGGTATCTGTATATACAAATTATAAACAAAAAAATATTTAGCATAAGAAATCTTTTAACTACATTACAAAATAAGTTTACTTTTATTTTTCATGTCTAAGTTAAAATTCAAAAGTCTTGGCTACATAGAATTCTACAGACTCTGTTAAACAGAAATTTTGCTTATATGAGTAACTCCATTATTGAATAGGTTATGATAAACATCTAAAGATTTTTTTTGTATGAATCCACTGTAATGGATTTTACTTGATTTTTCTTGCTTCAGTGAAAATGATGCTTCAGATTTGAAATTATTTTTAATCACAATCTGAAAGAGTAATTGGATAGAAGCAGAAATTATGTGAATTGAAATTTAGCTGCATCTTAACAGCACAAGCAGCATAAATATTTTTCAGTATTGTAATATGTATCAGTGTAGAATTCAATGCTTTGTCCTATTCCAATACAGAGATTAAATACCAACTTTATTTTATCTCCCTAGGAGCTGAAAGAAAAGCAGGAATCTAGTCTGAAACGTGACATTGATGGAATGGGAGTCCCAGAAATAAAGTATGGGGATTCAATCTGTTTTGTTCAACATGTGGCCACAGCCTTATGGTTGACTTACAAATCACAGGATGCTAAATCAGCACGTTTAGGTCCCTTGAAAAGAAAGGTAATATTTGATTTCTTTTTTTTAATTACTTGTGAAATCAGTGTTTGTGGGTTTAATTGTGCTCTTGTATTAAAAATGTGAATATTTCACTCTGAAAATGAAAACAGTGATGGATATTAATGTAACTATGTAATTGAAGAAAAACTTTGTCATTAAGAAATGTATTTAACTACTTTTTTTTCTCAGAAGAAACCATTAATTTGTGCTCAGATTTTATTTTTTACACCAATAAAAGGTGGAAATTCCTGGTTTGGATAATTATTTAAAATCTAATTTTAACTGTTGTAACTGGTGTAAACTAATAAGCCATCTTGCATTCAGTGGTGTTTTAGATTATTTTAATTAAATATATTATGTGAAATAGCAATTAAATTTGTCACTTAAGAAATGGCCTTAGAAAATAAGCAAGTTTCTTAAGGCATATTACAGAATAATATCCTCCCAAAATGTTAGATGTAATTGTGATGTGACATCAAGAAGGTCTTTCTCTCAGTCTTTTGATTTTAGGGTACAATTATATTCTTAATTAGTGGCATATGACTTGTTATATCTTCAAATTTTATGTGCATATTTCATTCAGTGTTAAGGGGTTTAGTACTGGCTTCATATAACTGCCTCTTTACCAAAGGATTCCTTGATTCTCTATTTATAGATTTTACAACTTGAACCCATAACTAGAACATAAAAAAATAAAAAACTTCATTACTGAAAATAAGTGGGAATTCTTCTTTATAAATGTACACGTGTACATTTACAAGAGAATACCCAAACAAAAGCACTGTAGTACAAAACAAGGAGGTCGTCGTCACACTGCCTTGGCATAATCACATTTATTAATAAGCAGCACACATGGTCGTCATCAATGGGCAGGGAGTGCCCAACCCCCTCACTTCTCAGCAACCTGGCTGATCAGAGAAATTCTTTAAATGCCAGTCATTCAGTATTTTCTTGATAAAAAGCTAAACCACACAATGATGGCCTCTTCCTTTTCCGTGCCAGAACTGGCTATGTCATTCTGTTCCCTCAGAAGGTCCAGTTTTACTTCTTGAAAAGGCAACATGTAGATTCTTCCTCTGTATTCAATGAAGAATTTTACAATAGCTTCCTCTGGCATTTAGTATTTTGTTTCTCCAGCTTTCTGCTCAGCAGCAAGGGACTAAAAGAATCTCCATAATTGCCCGTCACTTTTATTCTCCTTTGAAACTGTTTCATTCATGTTCAAAGACTTCAAATCTTTTGTTGCCCTCTCACCTGGAGATTTCTGTCTTGTTAAGTGCCTTCAAACAGAAGAAAATCCAAACCTTCTAGCTTCATGCATTTGATATCCCTGTGGAGGCAAGATACAGTTTTTCATACCCTGCAATGTTTGATTTAAGTCTATAATCTTGTAAGCGACTTCAGATGTATATATCCCTTTAGATTTCATATAAAATTAGTTTTTCTACATTAGAACTGAAGTACTGGTTTGTATTCATCCTCTGTCATCATTGTGTTACGCAATTTTCACTTTCGCTCCCTATATTCCTTCTGAAGCTGGCCTGCACTTTCTGTAACATGAGTAACATGATTCATTAGCCCAGGGGGATTGAGAAATACCTTGTTTTTGCAAGAGGCAAAGGATGCTTTTTTGACATAACCTAGCTATTATCACCATCAGCTTCTGTAAGGCTATAGAGAGGAGAAAACAGCTATGAGATTAGTTCTGTTATAAAATACTAAAAATTCCAAGTAAAAATTGCTTAAGAAATAAGGAAGAATGTGAAGTTGTTTGGCTTCGGTGTAGTTTCATGTATCTAATTATCTAATTAGATACATCTAACAAATATGAAAGAAATTCTGGCATTGTTTATGAGGCTTTTGTTTCACGATAGCTGCCAGAATTTTTATTTGTTTTCTCTCTCTCTGAGATTGTGGTAACCACAGATTCAAGATTTTGCCAGGTAATGTTAATGTTTACATCACTGTTCTAGTCAACATCCCTTAGCCATCCAGTGAGTGATGGATGTCTGTCTTTTCAGTTTGAGAGCTGGTTTTGTGCTAGCAATGAACTCCTGCAGAGCTCCGTAAAGACAGAGCTCAGGGAACAGAAAAACATATGCTACGTGATTTGGATTCATGTTCTGGAGGCCATTGCTCACAGTGCTGGTCAATGCCTTGCTGTACTTCAACAAGCAAAGCAGTGCCAAATGCCCCTTTTTATATGCAGAGAAGTGTTTTATCTGAGGAATTGATGTAGCCAGCGCTGGATGTTTCTGCCTGTGATGTACTTACTGGAACTCTAAATAGCACTTTCCTGTCATTGCAATGTTTCTGAACGATTTAGTTGATGTTTGCTGATTTTCTGGTTTGGTTTATTTTTTTGGTCCAAGAAATAGGAAAGATTAGGTCCTTCTAAAAGACTTTTCCCTCATCCACTGCATACTTAGGGAGAAGAATCCCTATCTGCTCTGCAATAATGAAGATGCAATCATTTTGCAAGGCATGACAGCTTTAATGTCCTATCTGTCAAATGTTTTCTTTCCTGTGCTCTGAAATCTGGAGCTACAGACAATGGCCTGAGGAAACATTATTTGATTGTCAAATGTTTTCTTACTAGTTTTGTGATGGGAAAAGCAGATCTACACTTACTCTTCAGTTTAGAGGCCTCAGGACCTTCTCCATGGAAACAGTGATATTTAAGCTAGCAAAGTCACCCACAGTGTGATTCTATATAAAGAAGTATCTGAAAAAAGAGGAAAGATGACCAAATTTTAAACTAGTCTCCTTTAAGAAAATATTATTAATGTAATAATTCAAAAATATCTTCTCAATCCTCTCCATCATATTTCCATGGATTCTGCTGTCCAGATAAACTCAGCAGGTGATGTTTGTCTCTTTTAAAAGCTCTTCCTCAGCATGTTTGAAGGAACAGAGCACATGTGTTGTGTAGATTCTGCCAAGCATAGAAAAACATCACTTTCCAGTGCTTTGATGTACCTATATGCTAGTATGTGCAAAAGCTGTTGGTAAATAACTTTCCCACTTGTGGCAGCAACCACTTGTATAACATTGTTGATTCTTTGTTAACTATTCGCGCCTCCAGAACTACTCTGCTAACTGGGAAGGTGGCTTGCAAATTTTTACTAAATCAAAGATAAAAAGATACATTTTTTGGTGGAGAATTCAGCAGGTTGCCTCTGGGACAAAGAAGCAGGATGACTCACATTTACTTGTTACAAAATTGCTGTAGGATTTTAATGACTCAAAATGACCAAGACTTGTTTTTGTGATACCTAAAAGTGATGCTGGCTTTCTGCGACATTGTGTGTTTATTCAAAGTGAAAGATTAAAACCCCACCAAAGGATCTTTGTTATTACTTGAAGTTCACATGATGTTCATATCTGGTTCTGATAAGAATCCAATATATTGTGTAGAAATAGTTAAATGAAGCAGTAATCACTCATAAACACTATTGCTCCTTTAGCAGCATTGTAATTTTTGTTTGTCACTCCAGCTTGATTTTTCTTGTCAATAGTGTTGAAACATGAATCCTTTCCAAATGATGCTTAAGAAAGTGAAGTTCCTCTTTCCCTGAGAGCTAGAATATAGAAAGAATAACATTTTTTGTTACAATTTGAAAATATTTTTAAGAGTATCTTTTTAATGAATTGTGGAAGAATAAAAATACATTACATTGTCTTCTCTGAATAACTTATGTGAGACTGAAATACTTGTTATTTAATAGGTGTCCAGATAAAGTGATTAACACATCTGTATATATGCAAATTACTTTTTTCAGCGCAGTATTGAAATAAGTAAAAAAATATTTAAAAGCAAAAAGTGTTTTCAAGTAATTGTCATGATAATTACTGACTTTCAATAGGTTATATTACACCAAGAAGGTCATATGGATGATGGTCTTACGTTACAAAGATGCCAGCGTGAGGAATCCCAGGCTGCTCGAATCATTCGCAATACTACAAGCTTATTCAGCCACTTTATAAGGTAGTCGTTACCCTGTTTTTAAAGTATTCTGAAATATAAGAATTTCTCTGAGAGAATCCTTTTGTCCTGCTTTCAAGTATTTGAATTTAGAAGCTATTAGAAATGTATTTTTATGGATTTAAATTTACAATTTTAATTAGTAATGCCATTAAGAAGATAGAAAAGTTTATTTGAGATTATTTGCATGAAATCTAACACCTTGAAGCCAGAAGCAAGCTGGATCATAATCCAGGTTGAAGAAAACATGGTAACTGATCATAGTCTAATTCTGTTAGTGAGTATTCAATGGTAGCTAAAACTTTGTGCAATTAAATCTATAAGAATGTATTTTGTACTGAAGAAACTATTTTTTGTAATGCTTGGCAGAAGCTTTAAGTATGATGATGAAGTATTCACTCTTGTTATACTTGATGTAATATTTGATGAAAAAATAAAGAAAAAGGAGGTTATGATTAATTATTTGCCCACCATATGAGCCCGTGTTTAAAACATTATTACTTCAGTATCTCAAGAACCCGCACCACTCCTTTGTATTTCTTAGGCTGAGGATATAAAACAGAGTCACCTTTGCCAGCAGTCAGTGGCTGCTAGATGATACTATTTATAGCAGTCAGGCTGTGGAAAACGGGGTTATCACACAAGACTGAGAAAATATTTGAACAGAAAAAGACATTATTCTACTGACAACAGAGATTCCTTGAAACGCTTCACATTTTTAAATCCCACCCTTCTTTAATTCCCATATGGAATAGATACAGAAGATCCAATTAATGGTTAGGATTACTGCTACTTTTGTGCTCTTTTTCCAGAGTGGGTGTGTAACTTCAATAAGTGCTACTGTTACTGCACATTACACCTATAACTTTAATGGGGTTTAAAGTACCTAAACAAAATCCGTTACTGTAGAAAAGGACTTTGGTACAGCTTTCATCTCGTTTTCTTTTTTTTGCTAAATTATATACCGTCTAATTTTTTCTCTTTTTTTTCAAACATTCTCTCTATTTATATCAGTGCAGAAAGGAAAACATGATTCCACTCCAGGAAGCTCTGAGTGCTAGACACCCAAATAATAGATGTTTGAATGAGGTTCAGTTCAGATCATCTCTTGCTCATATTCATATGTCATATGTGTAACAAGACTTGATTTAGATACCAAGACAGAATAAGCTGCTACATAATACTGTAAATTACAGGGGGAAAATGATTAATGCTGCCAGTCTTGTTTTCCGTAGTGGAAACAACAGAGCACTCTCACCCACCGCCCTGCCTGTTGAGGAGATGGCTCAGACTCTGCAAGACCTGATCACTTACTTCCAGCTTCCCGAAGAAGACCTGCAACACGAAGATAAGCAAAACAAACTTCGCTCACTGAAAAACAGACAAAATCTATTTAAAGAAGAGGTATATAGATAAGGATTTTTACATTATTTTAATTTTAAGTGTATTGTCTCACGAACATTGAGAAGAATCTACATGTATGCTTGTTATCATCTAGATATAGGCATATGATCTATAATGTAATGTTCCTAGCTGAGATATATATAGATATATTTGTATATATATAGATATATAGATATAGATATAGATCTATATAAAAATATATCAAGCTTGTCACAAGCCACACACTCTGTCATAAAATTTGATCTTAATTCTTCTGAGCATCTTTAAACAGATCTCAATTTACAAGAAACAATCTTTACAAGAAATTTCTTTTTCTCTCTGTGAAGTTATACAACCTGCATACTCCAAATGAATAATAAAACCTAGGTCAATAATGGTTGTTAGTTTTGATGTCTCTTCTGCCCTGTGAATCTGCCTGTAACTTTTTACCTCTAGGAACTCTAAGAATGCCAGTTTTAGAGAAGGATATGTATTACATAATTGTTGAAGTGCTCCTCTCTGAAAAGGGAATAACTACATTTTTGTATAACTACTAAACATATTTTTTGATGCTTTTAGACATGTTTGAATTGCTTGCAGGTTTTCAATACCATTTGATTCTGCAATCAAACGGAAGTTACTAATCTCTTCTAGTATTTAAAATTCTTTTGTTTACAGATATTTTATTGGGTAGTAAAATTTCCACCTTTTTTAATCCATGAAAATTCCTTTTTATCTAAATTTAAAGCATTTTCTCCTGATGCAAGGAAGATTTTATATAAGAAAGAGTATTCTTAAAAATTGTAAAAGCCTTTATTTTCAGATTTTCTTTCCTTATTTTTTGTAATACTTAGCTGTGTAAGGAACAGTATAGAACCATTCTCTAAAATTAATTCTTTTTATACAGAAAAATACATATTCAACTCTTTTAAGCACAATTGGTTTGTTGTTTGGGATTTTCTTAACTTAAGATAATGTAACATTCCAATTTACACAGGAAAAAGTCTAAAAAAACAATGACCAATCCTTTCTCATGTACAGTTCACCTTCTGTTATATGTGTTTAGGGAATGCTGGCACTAGTTCTAAATTGCATTGATCGCTTAAATGACTACAACAGTGCAGCTCATTATGCAGGAATTGCAAGAGAAGAACATGGTACATCATGGAAAGAAATTTTGAATCTTCTTTACAAATTGTTAGGTAAGTTCTTCAAAAACCTAGTAATGTAAAAAAAAACCCAGCACAGGTATTCTTGGTATCCTACTTGCTGATTCACTACCAAAGAATACTCTGTGTATTATTCAGTTTATTATGTAAATTACAGAATTTCTACCATATTGCTATTTATTACAGAGAACAGAGTTTATTGAGCAATGATACAGAAAATTAGATCTCAGCTAGGAAGAAGTTCTATGAAGCATGCCAAAACTTTTTGTTTTTTTTTTAATTTAAATGTACCTGTGATGTGCAAATAAATGTGAATTATTATTTTAAAAATTAGGAAAACTGGAAACCAGCCTTTTCATATGAAGCTGAAGAAAAGACTGAAAGTAGTAGTCAGGTCTGCTCAATCCATGTTTGTCACTTGAGGCTTAGATTTAAATGTTAATAAAAATAGTTACATAAAACAGAAGTGGAAATATTTTTTTCAATATCAATGCCAGAATTTCTAGAGCACTGCTATTCAAGAACAAATCACTTCTGTGTCGTAGAATGGCCAAAATTATAGAGCAGGAAAAGTATGTGTATGTGTATTTCTTTAAATTTCTTACTTGGTACCTGATTTGCGTTATTTCTCATTTAAGAGAATCTTGTCTTCTGATGGAGACTAAATACATTCTAATTTCATTACAAAGGAAGATAGTTCTAATCCATAGTGAAATAAGCAAGTTTGAGAGTCAGGACAAGAATAAAAGAAACCAAGGGAAGTGCTTTGAAGCATGAGGTTATTCACATGAAACAGACATGCAGGTGCTTCTGATTAAATCTCGTTGCCTTAGAAAGTAAATGTTACCATTGCCTGCATTTTACTACAGTCTTATGAGTTTAAAGAAAAGTAGGATGAAAAGAAAATCTCCTTAGTGCTACGTGGACTTCTTTCAGATTTTATCTTGATTTTCATCTGCAGGTACATTTTGAACACAGTTGTTCTGATGTAATATTTTTTATGCTTCATAATAAAAATAATTGACAATTGTATACAAAAGGTCCTTTTTTGTTGCTTTTTTCCCCTCTATGATCCATGATTTCTAGAAGAAAAACAACAGTATTGCCTGAAAGACTTGAATGTTGATGAAGTTTCAAAGTGCATTCTGCACTACTGAAAGACTAAAAACTATACATTCTACAACACTGTAATCAGAAAGTATAACTAAACACCAATACGCCCAATTTGCACTTGATCTCAAACTGCTGCATGTGATCTTCCCACAACTGGTAGGAAGAAATAGAAAAATAAATGTTTCAGCCCTATAATCATGACAGTGCTTGACATCAAGGAAGGGTGCTAGATAACTTCTATTTAAATTTAGCAACAAAATAAAACGTAAACAAAACATATTTTTGGCTGAGATTTTTGTTTATCCAGTAGACCCCCGTCAACTTCAAAAACTATGTGCTGCTTAGAAATTATGTCAGTTGCTGATATTCAAAGTAATGAAAATCTCAATTCTTTATTTATATAACATATATGGACCTGTCTGTTCATTGTTTTAGGGAGTTACTCTAAAAATTGTGTTAAAATACATATGAAAAAACATTGGTGATTTAAAATGGAAATCTGTTATAAAATTATACCCTGTGTTTTTTTTTCCAGCTGCTCTCATTCATGGTAACAGAAACAACTGTGCTCAATTTTCTAGTAACCTTGATTGGCTAATCAGTAAATTGGACAGATTAGAATCTTCCTCAGGTGAGACCCACTTTCACAATGTAAATTAACTATCTGTTAATCTCTGTTTTACATTATTGTCAGAGCAGTTTTCCTTGAAGCCAACACATATTAGAAAACAAATACGCTGTTGGGGTTTTGGTTTTTTTGTTTTGGTGTTTTTTTGGTGGTGGTTGGGGGTTTTTGTTTTGTTTTTGTGGGGGTTTTTTGGGGGTTTTGTTTTGTTTTTTGTTTGTTTGTTTTTTGATCTTTTTTTAAATTGAGAAAAGTAATACATTTAAAGACACATTTTTGTGGCTTTTTTTTTTTTTAGTTCAATACATTTTTTATGTGCAATACTACATCCAGTCAATGTTGAACATGACTCTGATGAATTAAGGGATTGGGTCAAACAGTATCAAGAGTAGTGTACCATGAAATAACACCAATTTGTGGGCGTGCATACAAACCCCATAGAGATATAGATTACAGGGTTTTTTTATAGTGGAGTATTCAACAAAATGTTTATATACTATGCAGTGCTCCCTATTAAAACCTTTACTTCTTCCATTGAAAAGAAGGAGCTAAACTCGCAGATTTCTCAAGTGGTTTTAAAATTGTGACTATTTTCAAAAGAAAATAGCAATAAACGTTTTTATTATGCATTTATTCATAACGTACCATATTCTTATTAATACTCCTTAGAAGTGTTTTCATTCTCTTTTTACACCAGCGACGACACAGCATCTTTTAAGATACTCATTTACTGAGCTTTTAGATTGTGTTCAGGGGTGCAGGTGATTTAATGACAACAATATTTCTGTGACCTTCATGTAGGTATTTTGGAAGTGTTGCACTGCATCTTGATTGAAAGCCCAGAAGCTTTAAATTTAATATCTGAGGAACACATAAAATCCATTATTTCACTGTTGGATAAACATGGGCGCAATTACAAGGTATGTTTGGAAAAACCAAGGATGTAATGTTAATCTTAAAATGATTTGTGGGGGAAAAAAAATGAGAAATGTCTACATGGAAATATGTGATTCTAGTACCTTTAAAGGAACAAAATAACCTTAAAGTACACCTGCAGAATTTCTTTGTTGAGATTAAAAGAATGTTTAATATATAATTGCTTTTTAGCAATTTTCAAATACCAAAAATATTTATAAGAAGTAAACAGTTAAGAAATATTGGTAACCAGTCAGAACATTGGATTTGACGAGAAAATGAAGTATTCTGGTGGCTGTAAGAAAGTGGGCAGAGTAGCTTGCTTTGTGAATCAGGGCTCTGCAGAAGCCATGGACTACCATTGTATCCACAGGTATAGAGAACTATATCCTGCAAAGTCATTCCTAACTTGAGTAATAATAATAGTAGCAGAAAAGAAAAAAATAAATTGAGAAATCAGAAAAATAATCCAAATATCTGAAAACACAGGTGTTCTGAAGAAAGAAAAAACCCCTGAGTTTCCAGAAGAAATACTGGATGAAATTAATTTAGACATCAATATGCAATTTATTATGATAGAAGAAGGTGAACAGAGTTTCTGGCTGCGACCAGGATGACATCACAACACAGACGAAGATATAGGTTTTTGTGTGATTTTCTGATGTGAGTTTCCTTCCTCAATTAAAATTTTATCTGAAAGACTGATAACCTCGAGGAAGAACAGAGAAAGTTTTAGTGAGCTGAAATCATCTTCTCTTGTAAATCACTGATGCAGAGAACCTAACCAACTACAGATACAGAAAAGGAGAAAAGTATTTTTAAGCATGGTTAAGGAGTATGAACTGATATAAGCAGGCATAAGAAAAAAGTTGAAATTTCAGGAATAAATTTAGCTTACTATTTCTTGCTCTTAGCAAGATTACTGAGTTACGCCAGTCACCTACAAAGAACCTTTTGTCTGAAACATCATAATGTAGATCTTATAGTGAGAACTTAGAGCAGAAAAAAGAAATGTACACAGGAGAAGAAATATACTGGGTAGTGGATTTGAGCATCTCCATTTTTAGTGTCTTTGACTATACCTCAGAAAGTAATGAAGAGTGGGAAGAAATTAATATATCTGTTATTCTACGAATGGTGTATCTTGTTCTCCTGCTAGATTAGAAGTTCTGTTAAGATTTAGGAAATAAGAAACAGTGATATCAATAGGCAAAATAGTCCTGGAAATTATTGATTTGAAGGACTTTTTAAATTAAAAGCCTTCTGTCAGAAATAGATTATTTAAACAGTTTACATGTAAGGTCTGAGTGGCTGGTAATCGTTAATGTTGCTAAAGTGCTTTACAGCTGAGTGCTGGTCAGAGTTTATGTGGTTCTTTAAATTATTGCCTCCATCCTTCTTCTAGGTGGTTTCTTCCCAATAGCAGAGATGGTAGAAAAGAAAATGCATGGGCTGGGACATAGAAAATTGTTTAAGCTAATATATTAGCTTAAACAGCGTAAGCTGTTGATGGTGGGTCTGTGCTAAATTCATTAGTCAGACAACAGGAGGAGCTAAAATGAAAGTTATATTCTGCTGCTTCTGGTGTTGTACAATAGTAATAACATAGTCAATGGTGTCTTTGTCTTGGAGGTGATGTGTAGAAGTTTAGATCATTTGGGCTCATTGCTCAAAGACTGTTTGTCAGACGTCAAGTACATATTTAAGCTTCTTGTTTTTTTGTGAAAGTGTGCAGCTTTGTTCCTCAGCGTTAACAAACACTGTGTTACTGTGTTCTCTCTTCCAAAATCTCCTGCTGCGGTACTCTGGAAGAATCATATCAGTCTCTTTCAATTTTCAGACTCAAGCAAAAAATAAAAAGGAAATCTGAAGTTTTAGATTAATATTTTTCTGAAATTCTGTTTTGCTTTATAGTGAACTTTTTAAACATTTTTCATTTTATAAATAAATGGATTATTTCTCAAATTGAAAACATTTTTTCCAGGAGAGATTCGTAAGCAGTCAGATAATTGCCATTGAGAATTGTCCACTAATTTTGCACAGGAAGTTTTTTGGACAGCAGAAAATTTATCAAAGAATTTAATTTTATATTTCAAGTTTTTAACGAGATTTAATTAAAAAGTTGTGAGGAGTTGACATACACCTGTTTCAGCTTTGTTTTGTCTAATCAAAATGAGAATAAGGTATCCTAAAGGAAATCTTTTTAGGCATTCTCAAACCATGTGTTCTGAATTTATGTTCCACAAATGTTTGATATCCTCTATCAGTAGTACAGACTATGCTCAGTCCATATATGTGGAAAGTATGTAGAAAACAATAATGTATATTACATTTCTTCCTTTAGGCCTATTCTGAATGTAAATTAAGCTGACAACTGAATAATAGTGCATGCTGCTAGCTGCCTTTATCTGACTTCCTTCTGACTTTTCTTTTAAGGTTCTCGATGTACTTTGCTCTCTCTGTGTCTGTAATGGAGTTGCAGTTCGTGCCAATCAAAATTTGATCTGTGACAATTTACTGCCTAGAAGAGATTTACTTTTGCAAACACGTTTGATTAATGATGTGACAAGGTATAGTGATATGTTTTACTGTTATATTAGAAAAAATTGAACTTACATATCTTTGATAATTAATTGAATAAAATACTTTAACCTAAGAAACATTCCAAAGCTTTCAATACTGAGAATCACACTTTAGGAAGTGATCATGTATTCTGTATTAACTTCTGAAAAAAACCTATTTTTATTAACAATATGGCATTTGTATGGAACCTGTGCTCAAATAGAAATTGCTAATTCATAATCAGATGTATTCTAAAATGGAAACATGAAAGTTGCTTGTTTATGAGTCAAAACAGGGCACAGAGTATGTGATCATATTGTGAAGTACTTGTGTGTTTTAAGAGTGTCTTGATTTCCTGGCAACCTCGCTCCTGGGTTTTTGATTTTAGGAAATGATCTTGTCATTTCTCTTTTGGCTGTAAGTTTTTCAAAGTTTGGAACCTCTACCTTAGAAGATGATTCTACAGCAGCTTTATTAAGTTATACAAAATGGGTCACTTTTTAAAATATTATAAGAAGAGTGTGGGTATCTACACTTGTGTTGTACTTGACAAGTATATTTGACAATTATATAGCAATATAATTCATATGTCACACTTCATGTTTGTACTAATTGGCTTACTTTTTCTTTCTTAGCATAAGACCAAACATATTTTTGGGTGTCGCTGAGGGCTCTGCACAATACAAGAAGTGGTACTTTGAGTTAATAATTGATCAGGTTGATCCATTCTTGACGGCAGAACCCACCCACTTAAGAGTTGGATGGGCCTCTACTTCAGGTTATGCCCCCTATCCTGGAGGTGGAGAAGGATGGGGAGGCAATGGTGTTGGTGATGATCTCTATTCTTTTGGGTTTGATGGCCTTCATCTGTGGTCTGGTAAGTACTTTGTGAGCTACCACTTATTCTTACATTTAGCATTTACCTATTTTTACCTTCCATTCCTTTGTATACATAACATGTTATTTTATAATGAACTGCATTCAGAAATCAAGGTTATCATGAAGTTATTTAGAAGTTCAGATCAGACTTCTTGTCTGAGATGCTAGCCAATATTGAATTACACCAAGTAGGCTTTTTAGAAGATTGCTTCTATTTTCATGATTTTGATCACAGAATGGTGTTTTCCACATCTAGATCAATACTGACTTAGTTCTATCTGTCCAAAATCAATGGATGTATTGATCTCAGATAAATTAATTCTATATGAATCTACATTTCCATTATTCTTTTACTTTGAATCTACAGTTGAAGGAAAATGACAGTTATTTTTAAACTGTTGATAGATCTGATAAATTGAATTAGAATTTTGATAAATAGTTTCATAAAAGACAGTTTTGTCAATTAAAAATAGTAATTGCTACACTACTGCCAACTTCCTTATTTTAGTCCTTGTGTGTAGAGTCTTTAATTATGAACTAGCACATTATTTTTTCTTCCAGATTTCTCTCGCATGCACAGTAAATGATGGTTATTTTTTAGCTTGTTCAATTTGTGACTTATGTTTAATGTGCAATAGTTTCCACATATTTCTCAGTGTCTTTAAATTATATATACATCTAAGCATTCTTTAATTGCTCTGAAAATAATAGAGTAGGGCCATGCAAATAAAAGGTGTGTTTTAAGGACAGTATGCATGAATACACTGAAGTAAATTTTATGACATTAATTCTAACAATTCATAATCTGAGAATGTTTCCTTTATCAATTGTATTAGCATTGTTCTAGCACAGAGTTTTGTATATAAAATATGTGTGTGCAGGCACGCATAATTCAATATTTTATTTCAACACTACTGGAACATTGGAACAATTATCCAATGTCAGAAATTATCTGTTTTTGGAAAAGAATGGGAGACATCTGTAACATACTCCGCTATAAATGGGTGAATAAATAATTTTTAAAAATTAAACCTGCTTTAGTCTCATGATTACTAAATGCTTTTATCCTAGGTCGAGTACCCAGAGCTGTAGCATCTGTCAATCAGCATTTATTAGCATCTGATGATGTGGTTAGCTGCTGCTTGGATTTAGGTGTACCCAGCATTTCATTCCGCATTAATGGACAGCCTGTACAGGGAATGTTTGAGAACTTCAGTATAGAAGGGTTTTTCTTCCCTGTTGTAAGCTTATCAGCAGGTGTAAAGTAAGTACAACTTAATTTTAATTGTTTTCTTTACTGTCTCATCACACAAAATATTGTCTAAATTATATTATGATTTATTCTGCTTTGTTGCTTCAGTTCTGCCCAAATAGCAGCTGGAAGGAAGGCAGGAAACTACTGATTTGTTTAGTGATGATTTCACTGAAAAGTGAAATGTGAGCCTATAAAAAATTTGACTTAGTCGCAGTGTCTGGAAAATATTATTTTACGGGTATTTGGTGACCTAGGGGAAATTAATTCTGTTTCATTCCAATTATCAGTGAAAAAAAACATGTTAGAAACACAGAACCATCTTTGGCACTAATTAAAATTCTCACTGGCTTTCTCAGCAGGGAGTAAAAAGTCTAAATCATCATGAAAACTGATACTGTGTTCACAGTAGGAAACAGAACTGATGAGACGCAGTTTTGGAATTTCTTTACTAATATTGCCCGTTTCTTACCTATTCTATAGCTAAAATACTGAGATTCAAACTTACTGCTTTCAATTTATATTGTTGTCTATGTTCAATGAATTCAGAAAATCTCCTGTAGACTCAAACAGAATAAAGGAGGGCTGGGAAAGGTTTAGTAAATCAATTTCATTTATTCCCCGGGAGTGACCGTACTATGTAGCTGCATTAATACAAAGCTTTTGAAAATGGTCATTACTTTTTACTGTAAGAAATCTGCCAAAACTTGTGTAATTTTTTTTTTTCATTCTTACTTGATGTTGCTTTTATATTTTGTGAGAGCATTTTTCTTTGTAGTTTGTAGTAGCTGATGTTAATAGCAAGTATATGTCATCACCTGTGTCTGTTACTATCACAGAAAATGTTTTTACATGGGAATCCTGAGTTCATGAGTGAAGGAGGGTGTTCTGGGGTCTTAATTTTTCTCCTCTTTTTAGAAATGTAAACATGATATGTTGATCTGGTAGTTCTAATATTCCTATAGGCTTCTGGTGGGCTTAATTCCTAGAGGTAACAGGCTCTGTTACACATTTCTGTGTTTATTTACCTCCAGAGTTTGCTTGCTTGAGGACCAAAGTATGCAGCTGGATAGTTCTCATCTTTTTTGTTTTTCCTGGTATACTCTTAAATTTACATGAAAAAATCTTTATATCTGAGGAGAAAAAGAGCACTTTAGTGGTTTACAAGGAATCTTAGTTATGCTTCTGGAACTGATTCCCAATTGTAATATTTGGTATAATATTGTTTGCTTTCTTAATGTATTATGATTTTAGTGTTTTGTTGGTATTTCTCTCATGTGCCAACTGTCTGCATGTGTGGACTGAGAAGTAAGTTTAAAACTTTCAAGTTAGGTATCAATAGTCCCAATAGTATTTTTAGAGTAACAGTCCGATTTAAATTAGATTTGTGTTTCCAAATCCCTTAAATCCATTAAAAAATTCACAACTTGTAACACTTTTATTTTAAGTGAGAAATATTTAAATTTGCTACCACATTAAATAATTAGTTTTGCTTTGGCCAAAACAAATTTTTTTAAAATAGTGGGTAGGTGATGGTTCTACTGATAGTATCTGCTAGTATGAATGCTTGGTAACCCTTTCGTGTTTACCAAAACGTGAAGCACACCTGCATTTTTGTAAATGGTAATATAATAAATGGTTACGTTTCTAAATTATTTATTCATAATGATAGTATATGCTGACTATTAAGGAGTCTAATTGCTTTGTTGAAAATTGTACAGAGTTCGTTTCTTGTTGGGTGGACGTCATGGAGAGTTTAAATTTCTGCCTCCTGCTGGCTATGCTCCCTGTTATGAAGCATTGCTTCCAAAAGAGAAGATGAAACTGGAACCAGTCAAAGAATATAAAAGAGATTTTGAAGGAGTGAGGGATTTGTTGGGTACAACACAGTTTCTCTCGCAAGCCTCTTTTATCCCTTGTCCAATAGACACCAGTCAGGTATGTGAAGTTTGCAATAATGGGACCCATAACATATATCTGTTCAAAATTTAAGTTCACAATATAAAAGCTAAGGTATCTTCCCTCTTTCTTAGCAGTTCTTCAGTTGTGTGTTGTGATGTACTAACTGAACTAGATGATCTTGGATGTATAAAGTGTGGTTACTGGAATGTCTTCTTAGTTATGGAATTGTTATGCTCTTTTCTCAGATTGCTCTTCCTTTTCATCTTGAAAAGATCAGGGACAAACTAGCTGAAAATATCCATGAACTGTGGGGAATGAATAAAATAGAACTGGGCTGGACATATGGCAAGGTATGTTTTGAATGACCTGTCTGGGTACAGTCCCCTCTATTAGGTTAAGTCTCCTACCAGCCCAAACCTGGACTTGGAAATTGAACAGGGTATGTAAGGTGGTCTGTATATTACCAACAACAGGTGACCATGTAAGCTGGAAGGAGACAGTGGTATTACTTTTTGAGTGACTTTTGTAAACATTTAAATTCCTCAGATTCTTTGGTTTTGTTATTTCATTAGTTATGGAGGAGTACTTATAGTGTGCATTACAAATGAATAATGGGAAAAGTAGATTTGTATATTTATTAGTAGCTGTCATTGAACAAAGATAAATGGTATTGCTTATATTGTCTTTACTACTGCAAAGAATTTACTGGGTTTTTGCTGTGATTCTTGATTCTATCAGGAAAGTACTCTTTTCTGTTACTTTGTTGCAGATACGGGATGATAATAAAAGGCATCATCCTTGTCTTGTGGAATTCTCAAAGTTGCCTGAGACAGAGAAGAATTATAATCTACAAATGTCAACTGAAACCCTCAAGTGAGATTTAAATATCAAAGAAAATAAATTTTTTGATTTTATTTTTATTCAAGCACATCATATTTTTGTAAGATATAAAAACCATTTAATTATCTCATTCTGCTAGCTTTGCTAGAAGTCCCAGGAACCCAATCATACTGATTTAGAAAAACTTTGTCTCTACAGAGATACAGAGAAAAAAACACCACCAAATCCTGCTGGTTTTAATAAAGTGGTAGAAATCTCAAGCCATAGATTTGTGCCTTTTTAGTATTTAAATGGCTTATTTATGATTTCTGATCAATTAAAATATTCGGGTTTTTAAATACCATTATTTTGGATTACTGCCATGTTTTTAAAATATAATTTCTTCTGTGTATTTATACAATGCGTAAGAACTATAATGTTGTGTTTCACTGATGCCATTTTTATGCCAGAACCCTTTTAGCCCTTGGATGTCACATTGTTCATGCTCATCCAGCAGCTGAGGAAGATCTTAAAAAAGTCAAGCTTCCTAAAAAGTATGTACCTTACGATAACAGTTACATATTATAATATTTATTATAAATATAAAATGTTTTAAGTTCATTTAAAGAATACTTGATGAACCCCATACCTGGTAAGGTCTTACAGATCTCTGGTTAGGCCACTACCTTGCCTGTGGTGATTGTGGAAAGTGAAAACTGCTGTGAACCCCCCCTTGAAATTGTTCAGAGACAGAAACAGTCACATACTTAAATCACAGGCAATTGTAGCGGTGTTACATCAACCTAGAACATAGATTCCAAAGTTAAATACAATATTGCCGTGCTTTTCTGTCTCATTGTAAAGGACAGTCTACTCATATGATGGTAAATGTATCTACTTGAAAGAGGGTCAACCATTTTACCACAGAAGACAGAAACAGCAAGGTGGATAGTTGCCATTTCACATCAGTTTAATAACCCACCAGATGTCTTTTTTTCCTGGAAGAAATTTATCCATGAGAAATAAAGTTAGTTGTTTCAAGTGAGCAGTAAAACACATGGGTTTATGATAGGAGAGATGGTATTCTTGATCCAGGTGATGGCATTAATTAAAAAAAGGAAAAAAGATCTATTCTCAAGGTTCATACCGCAAACAGTCTATCATAATACTGATTTAATATTAATGTCTTGTTAAAATACCTATTGCCTATATGAAACATCCTAATGAATGGAAACTATTTAATTCGAGCAAAAGAGAGGCTGCATATGTCTAAAAGGGCAGGTAGTTCTTGTGCAATATGGAAGGATTGGAGAAGGTAATAGCTACTACTGAAAAATTACTAAACTTTTTATTCAGCAAAAATGTGGTAAGAACAACAGTTAAAACGTTTTCTTCTGTTGGAAAAAAATGGTAATGCAGTCCTTACAGAGTAGTGAATTAAAATACCATACTTAATAATGCATAAAAGAGTTTCATAAGAAATCATCATACAGATCTTTAAAATAGAAATTACTTGAAATGTTTAAATGAAAAATATTTTAAAAAAATATTAGAAGTACTCATTCAATAACAATTTTGTTGCTTTGTAACAACCATTTAGGCATGTATATATGGATCTGAGTCACATTTAATTAGCTATTGTGCAAGTAGGTGGAAAATGAGACTGTCTGCTAGAATCCAGTTTATGTCCTAGTCAATGGCCAAATGCAATGCAAGATTTTTGCAAGGAAACGGGAGACTAGGAGATTAAAAAGTGGAGAAAGTGATTTCCACCCTATTACTGCCTCATAGAAATATTTTAATACCATAACTGGGATATCTTGACTCTCTGTTTTACTTTGTTGACTTACAGTTACATGATGTCAAATGGATATAAACCTGCCCCTCTTGATCTTTCTGAAGTGAAATTGTTACCCTCTCAAGAACTTCTAGTTGACAGACTAGCAGAAAATGCGCATAATGTCTGGGCAAAAGACAGAATAAAGCAAGGATGGACCTATGGCATTCAGCAGGTAGGAACTTCTTTACAAGCATTTGGAATAAATAAAGAATGTGAGATTTTGTATTCTAGAGCATCATTTGGGAGGGAGCGCTAGTTAAGATGAAAAATACTGAATGTCTTGTAATATCTGGAAAAGCCAGAGGGGGTGGGGAGCAGGAAAAGAAGCCCTGCCTATGAAGGTCTGAGTGGGTTACCAGAACTGTATGGTTGCAGCTGCCAGATGTATGAGAATATATTGCCATCCAACTATTTCATTCTTATCTTTAGGTTTTTAGTGTATTAACAGATGATTTACATCTTTATTAGCAAGTTATTAACTGAGCCTGCATTCATAGAATTCTTGTTCCTCAATGTTGTTTCTCTTCTGTAATCTTTACGTGATTCCAAAGTCTCTCTCTCTCATTATGCAAAGACTTTGTGATGTCTAAACAGACTTTTCTTTTTGTTGTCCTTTATAATCCCTTTCAGGATCTTAAGAACAAACGTAATCCTCGGCTAGTGCCATATGCATTATTAGATGAACGTACTAAAAAATCAAACAGAGATAGCCTCCGTGAAGCTGTTAGAACATTTGCAGGCTATGGTTATAGTATTGAGCCATCTGACCAAGAGATAGGTACGTATTTTCAGTAATAATCATGGCCTTTTTTAGTGACATTTATAGTTTCATTTTATTATTAAAAGTGGGTTTTTTTCCTCTGTTTATTTTTACAGCTGACCAGACAGTGGAAAAAGTCAGCATCGACAAGATACGATTTTTCAGAGTAGAACAATCCTATGCGGTGAAGTCTGGAAGGTGGTACTTTGAGTTTGAAGCTGTGACAGGTGGAGATATGCGTGTTGGCTGGGCCAGGCCAGGCTGCCGACCTGACGTGGAGCTGGGAGCTGATGACCAAGCATTTGTATTTGAAGGAAGCAAAGTCAGTACACCTTTCCCTCTTTTGATCTACGAACAGTCTAGACAGAGAACTACAGGATAGGTGTCCTCTGTGTACTCCACATCAACTACTGGAATATTTTTGATTCATATAAAGATATCTCTGAGCTCTGTTTCATGCTGTATAGTGCCTCCATTTTGGTTCTGGTCATGGGATTATGCTAACAAAGTGTAGATTTATATGTATCTTCCTAGGCTATACCCAACTAAGTACAGATGTCTGTCATAACTATTAAGATGCAGCATTTACTTCCATTATTTTACAAGAGGTGTTTTACAAAAATAATTAAAAAAAAGGTTCTTCATTGACTGAGAGAACCAAAGTTCTGTTTTTCTTTTTCTGTCTTTTCTGCTTTCTGCATGTCCTTCTTCCCAAGCTTGACTCCTAAAGGACCAGAAGGATAATAATGACCCTGCATGTAAGAAGTTCAACCCAGTGAACAGTTATCAGGTTGCAAATTGCTAAAGTTAGGGTGCATTAGTTGCTTTATGTCTCTGTTATCTCTATGGGAAAAGTCATAATCAGAACAGTTTGCAAATTACTTTGAGATCCTGGAAAACAAAAAATTTGGGTTTCCTTATTTACTTTCTATTTAATTTTTAATTTTAACACTGTGTTTATTTACTTGGTTTTCCATTTAGGGCCAGTGTTGGCATCAAGGCAGTGGATTCTTTGGACGAAGCTGGCAACCAGGAGACGTGGTTGGTTGTATGATAAATTTGGATGACAAGTCAATCATCTTTACTCTGAATGGAGAGTTGCTTATAACCAGTAAAGGTTCAGAGCTTGCATTTGCTGACTTTGGAATAGAAAATGGTAACTTCCCTTTTAAAGTCACATGGTTATTAGCAGACAAAACAATACAACAAATAGAAAAACTAGTCTGTCATAATGACTCAGAGAGCCGAGAAATCCTGTTTCACTGATGTGAGCCTTCAGACTGTGCTATACATTAACTTCATAAAAATTTATTTTGAGAGTGCTTGTGTGGCACAAATTGAATTTCTTTTTTCCTTTAACTACATTAATGGGGTTTCAGCAGTCCGAGTGGACAAATTTTCTCACTGTTGCTAGGCTTTCTCTCAGGACTTCAGTGCTAAGAAGAAGTGGTAATAACAAGCATCCTGTAAATTTTCCAAAACCTGAAAATGTAGTCTCTGATAATCTCAGTGGAGCATAAATGTACTATGTTCCTGTCTGTGAAGGACAAAATAAGTACTGTGTAGTCAGAGTCTGCATCAAAAGAACAGATCTTTGCAGCATAACTTGAGTCTAATTTGTATTTTTTTTTCTCTGTCCTATTCATAACTTATCTGAATTTCTCATTTTCCTGGGATATTTTTCCTCTTCTGTTTTTGGCCTTTGCTTTTTCAAAAAGTAGTACCTACACGACTGTAGTAAAGGAGATGGGGAATATTTTAAAACTGTTTTGCTTCATGTTTTTGTTGACATTTTCTTTGGTAGTGTATCTCCTCCAGCCAGTAATCATTTCATACCAGTTAGTAATTGCCAGAAAACTTTGCAGTTGCTCACTGCCCTTCTTTGATCTCATCATTGATGGAGTTTTTCTAAAGTTAGAGAATGAGGGACTGCCTTAACAAAGCTGTTGTGAATTCTTGAAGTTTAGGAGAAAAAATTTCTCCTTTAGAGGTTGAGCTGTTGTCTTTTCCCTAACCTTGCTCCAAATTCTGTTTCTTGGGAAATGGTGAAATAAGTCAACAGCCTTTCATGCCTGTGTAAAAGTATATGGAGATCAAAAACTTGAGTCATAAAAATTGCTAGCATTAAACGAGTGTGTATTTGCCCATTGTGAATGATGGAGAAATGAAGGCTGGCAAAAAAAACATTAGCTACTGTTGATAAAGTAAATTTTACTGTAAATGTACCTGAACCTCCTCTCAAAGTCCTTATGAAAATTTGGTGCTCTCAGAGACCATACTTACCTTTTGTTAATAACTTTTGTATAGCCAAGGTTGGCTTCCAGTGTCCAGCTCTGGAATAAACGGTTGTATAAAGCCATGTTTATTAGTCTAAAATGAGAAAGATAACAAGTTAAATGGGGTAGTGCTGAAGTTCTCAGGGGTTTTGGTAGCAATTGTATTGAACTTAGACATTAGTATTTAAGACGGCTTTAAATCTTTGCTACTGTCATCACTTCATGTGCATTACTTGTAGGAGCTGAAGTTTAGTCCACATTAGATGGATTGAAAATAAAGAATGCCTGTTTTTAGACTAAGTTACTGTTGAGTTGAGTTTGGTTTTTTGTTTCTTTAGGTTTTGTTCCAATTTGTGCACTGGGCCTATCTCAGATTGGTCGCATGAACCTTGGAATGGATGCCAGTACATTCAAATATTACACAATGTGTGGCCTTCAAGAAGGTTTTGAACCTTTTGCTGTCAACATGAACCGAGATGTTGCTATGTGGTTTAGTAAACGCTTACCAACATTTGTCAATGTGCCAAAAGATCATCCTCACATTAAGGTAACATGACATGTTAGGGAGACACCTGTTCAATGACTGTTTGTTTAGCAAGCTGAGACATTAAACCCTTACTAATGCTTACTGTCATCAGATAGTTTCTCCTATAACTCTATTAAGTCGCTCTTAGATAATTCCAGATGATCTTGTCTATCTTCAGTTCCATTTATGGTAGTAGGGATTCCTATGGACATACCTATCTAGTTTGTTATATGGCTTACTAATTTATGTTGTGGTTAGCTACTGGAAATGTGTTAGTTATGGGGTTTTTTTAGTATTCCATCTTACATGTGCTTTCACTTTTTAAACCTTCTTTGCTATACATTTTTCTTAAATATCTGAAAACTGTTCAGCTGAAGTCTGAGGATATCTAAGCGTACCTGTGGTATCACAGATTGTTTCTTTCATTATGGTGCTCCAGTGATAGGAACTCAAAAACTCCCTAACTAATGTGTCCTAGAGCAGAATAATATAGTTTGTCTTTTCTATAAAATGTTCCATATTAACGTATTCCAAAATGATAGGTTGGAATTCCTGAGGAGATTTTTGTATTATAATCTCTCTAGGCCATTTGCTTTAATTTAGATCTAGCCAATTATTCTCTAGTATTTGTCTCTGAATATTTCCTTCTTAAGCAAAATAAATGTCACTGAATTCCAACTAAATGATTTTTTAATTTTTTTTGTTCATTTTATCAGGATTATTTAATCATTATTCCTGTCTTTTAAAGTTTTTGAAATGTTCCTATCTCTGAGTTTGAAAACTTACTCACTTTTTCAGCACAAGAGAAAGTAAGATCAGACTCAGAGTCCATAATGATAATCTGAACAATTTGAATTGATATTTCTTATCATTGTGGTAGAAAATTACTGATTCTTGTGACACAGTTTTTCAGTGACTTGTGTACTCAAAGTGAATTAGTTTAATAAAATATATACTTTTATTTTTTACTCCTGTATGGAAAATCTTGAAAATATTTACTGTGGTCAGGATATACTGAATCTGTTACTTCCCTTGTTCTTCAGGTTAAATTCAATGTCAGAGAACAAAGTGCATAGTTTTGAAGATAATTAATTATGAAAAATTTAAGTTGGCTCTTTCAATTTTCTTATCCTCCAGTTGCTTAATTTAAGTTTTCAACATTTTTTGGATAGTATTATTTTAAAATGTTTCTGTTATTTTTAGATATGGAGAATTGATGGAACCATTGAGAGTCCACCTCGGTTAAAAGTTACTCATAAAACATTTGGCACACAGAACAGCAATTCAGACATGATATATTGTCGTTTGAGTATGCCCATTGAGTTCCACTCATCATTCAACTTCAGCATGGGTGTGGAAAATGCCTCATCTGATGTTTTCCAAAAACGGTTAGACTTGGGTTTAGTTATCCTGTTTCATAATTTCAGTGTAAATGTATTATGTTCTATTACTCTTTATTATTGTACACTCAAGAATTCATACTTTTTCTTGGTCTAAGCACAGATTACCATAAAATGCATGTTACTGAGATTTTTTTTATTCTTGATTGTTTTAGAACCTTTTCTAAAGAGGTACATCACAAGAATTATGGATCTTCATTGTTAAGCAGCTCCATTTTTTCTGCATTGTTGGAATTTGCAAAAGCTAGGCTGGAAAACCAGCTCAGAGTCTTTTGCCCACTGGATTATTGCTCATCAACATTATTGTTCAATACTTCATCGTTGTGGAAACGTCCCTAATTCATTAAAAGAAAAAAGATTGTAGGACAGGTTTTTAAAGACACCAGGTGTTACTGAGTCGAGCACCTTTCAGAGTTACCTCCATCTTTATTTAACTGCTGTAAATTTGCCCCTTCTCCCACTCTCTGCCTTAACTACAATCAATTATTTTACTTGTATGTTTGTATCCTGTACAGTCTTTGCTAATGCATACTCAGTACCAAGCAAACATTAGTTAGCTTGTAAGTATACTTAGCCTAATAAGGACTAATTTTTTACTACTATTTTTTTTTTACTTACTGATTTTCCTTTACCTCTAGAAAGCATAGCCAAGAAATTCCTCCTCCTTCTACTACGGTGAGTAAATATGTTGAGATGCTTAGTCCTTTTAATGCTTTGAAGTAGATTTAGTTGTGGCGGCATGTTCATTAGAAATTGATCCGTTGAAATCACTTTTTAATAACTTTCTATGATATAACACTGTTTATAAATAATGATGTCCAGAGTTGCATAACTTGCAACTTGTATAAACACAAACCTCACCGTCTTAAACCACTAGTCTGTTTTTTAAATTTAAGAGTATTTTAAATTACTTATTAAGAGAATGTGAATTACTATTATTAAAGTTTGACATATAGGAGAGGGTTTTTTCAATCACTATTTGAGTATTCCTTGATAAAATACTTTCCATATTTATTACTAATGTGCCCTTTTCCTCCTTTCAGTATTTCTACTCACTACGGATATTTGCTGGCCAAGACCCATCCTGTGTCTGGGTTGGCTGGGTAACACCTGACTATCATTTTTACAGTGAGAATTTTGACCTAAACAAAAATTGTACAGTGACAGTTACTTTAGGCGATGAGAGAGGCAGAGTTCATGAAAGGTATGGAATTATTTATCGCTTACTAAAGTCTGTATTTTTATACTGTTGTTTAAAAGTCAGATACACAAGCTTGATGATATTTTAAATATTAATTTAAACTAACAAGAAAATTGATTACGTAATATGAGTTTTATGTCCTCATTTATATAAGAATGTGTTTTACGTATATGTGTTAAAGTGAATTTATCATTAATATTCTGTTGGAAAGAATTTTAAATGAAAGATGCTTCTTTCATTTAATATCTATATTTACTCCCTGTGGATGAACTCGTTTGTTTTACTGTAACTTACAAGTGCACACAGAAGCCTGTGAAATTTTTTCATAACTATAAAAAAGGAAAAAAGTCTGATTTAGTCTGATCCCTTACCCCAGATGATGATGATACATGACAAAAAAAGGTTTTTTAATGAGCAAGCAAACTAATAGCATAACAAGCACCTTTGAGGATCTCTAAGTATTCCTCCACTGAAAAGAATATCTCCACCAAGTTCAGTGTGAACTCTGCTCTGTTCTTGCTGTTCTTCCAGTGTGAAACGCAGCAACTGCTACATGGTTTGGGGAGGAGATGTAATTGCTAATTCCCAGAGATCAGGTCGCAGTAATGTTGATATAGAAATTGGATGCTTTGTTGACCTGGCTACTGGAATGGTGTCATTCACAGCCAATGGAAGAGAGCTTGGCACTTGTTATCAGGTATTATCAGATTTTCAGGGGGCTGTCTCATAAGCTACATGTTTTGATGTTATTTCTCTTTTTCAGAAATCTAACTGAACACCATTTGTGTGATGATAACATCTTTTCCTATATCATTCTGGTTTACCCCTCTTTTTCTCACTCTTAAGTAAGGCTATGTTTTCCAAGTTGTTTCAAATGTTTAGGAAGGACTACTGACAGATATATTCACATAAATATTTTTTTACATCTCAGTTTGTGTGGTTGATTTATAATGTTAATTCTTTAATTTTTTTTCAACTGAATCTGTTATACAATAAAGGAGTTGTACTCCTTCACAGCAGAAGTACTGTAGTTGTGCTTAGTATGTACAATGTGTGTACATGATACACAAAATGCACAATTGTGTGATTAATATATTTAATTGAACTTCTGAAACTTTGACTTAATTGACTAAATGTGCTTTTTTTTCAGCCACCCTGGAGTGCTGAATTTTTAAAAATAATGTATTATTCTGTAATTATAGATTTAATTCTTTATTTCATGTCAGTGGTTGTGGGCGATCTTGTACAGAATAAACTGGTCTTCTTACGCTGACATGAACATTGAATCCAGGTATAATGGGTAAAAAAGATAACATAGCTGTCATAAAAATCCCAAACACAATCAGAGACTTTAAAACTACAGCACTGTGATTCACTGTGATTTTATAAGACTGGAGACAAATGCTAAGCCTGAAAATAAAGAGCTCTTTAAAAAAATTACGTTATTCTACTTGTAGAGCATGGATTAGAAAATCACTAATCTTAATAGGAAATAAGATTTGCACTGTTATCACATGATGTGCTCTCACCTTCTGGAATGAGTTGTTGAATTTGGATGTTTTTAAGAAGACTACACTCTGTTACCAAAGTTCTTGCTGTAGGTGTTGAGTGCACATAAGGCTACAAACACACCTGTCTGAAAATCAGGTGGTCCTATAAAGACAACTGCAAATGCTTTACTGTATTATAGGTAGGCACTATTCAACACTTTATTTAGTAAAGTATCTAACGTTACATGATAATGAAGTGTAAAGTATACAGTATTTAATTTATATCTTACTCAGGGAGGAGATTATTTTTCCATTTTTAATTCTTTAAAAATTTTAATCTCATTTCACTACTAGGTTGAACCAAACACGAAGCTTTTTCCAGCAACTTTTTTACAGCCTACGAGCACTAACTTGATTCAGTTTGAGCTTGGTAAATTAAAGGTAGGAAGTATTTGTATATTTTATGGAAAGACAATATTTATGTAAATGTGCTCTTTTAAATCTGTTTATTTCCATTCAAACTCCTGCTCAGTTAAATTTGTCGAATAATGAAGGTTGAATCAATGGTATGACTTGTAATTTGACTGTTATGTTTACTTTTGTAAATGTTGTTATTATATGTAGTTAATTGATTATTTGCATTTGTCAAAATAAACTAATATTATTTGAGGATAACACCATTAATGTTGGGGGGTTTTAATGGATTTTGTTTGTTTCAGTAGCTTCTACCTTTCTAGGATTTCCACTATTTATAAGTTATACTTCCTTTTGGTGGTATGGGTTTATTCATAATTACGTATTTCAAAAATAATAAATACACTTATTTGTTTCAGAATACCATGCCTTTATCAGCAGCAATTTTTAAAAGTGAAGAAAGAAATCCTATTCCTCAGTGTCCCCCTCGCCTTGATGTGCAAACAATTACACCTGTTTTATGGAGCCGGATGCCAAACAGCTTTCTAAGAGTAGAAACTGAGCGTGTCAGTGAACGTCATGGCTGGGTTGTACAGTGTTTGGAACCTCTGCAGATGATGGCACTTCACATCCCAGAAGAAAACAGGTACATTTATAATGAAATAAAATTGATGTGAACAAAACATACTGAAAACAGATGTCTGAGTATAGATTGAACCTGCCTTGCTGAGTATTTACACTATAGCTGTTGAGAATTTCTGATTTTATCTGGTACCATATCAGATATTATCCTATTTGTGAAATTTAAGTAAATACAAGAGACTGAACTTTAATGCCATGTACCAGCTTTTGCATATGTAAAAGAAAGCATGACTATTCGATTTTATTTAAATTTAAATTATGAAATAGCATCTCTTAGACATGTAGGTCTTTAAACAAAGAGATTTTTCTCAGCTTGAGAAAAACAAGTATTAAGAACATGCAAGTACTATTTTGCTGATTTTTTTCTATAATAAAAATCTGTAATCTCGTTTCATCTGCACTGAATTTACACGAATTAAGTTCTTATGTTCTTATTGACAAGATCATGCCTTTCTTTGATTTTCATTAGGTTTTATCTTCAGAGTGAGGATAATAAAGACATATCCTAATATCAAATGTCATAACCAGTGAAAAATCAAACTATCAGCAAAAGTATAGCAGAAAGATCATTTAACAGCTGTACTTTTATTAGTAATTTTAAAATTTCTTTTAATGATTCAAAACTTAATTGCGTTTATTGTTAATGAAACTGAATTCAAGAAAAGAGTGAAAAACACTGGGTCTTGTGGAAAAAATTAAACAGTGATCCTGAGTAAACTAGAAAGGCACTGTTTAGTGACGGTAGTAACGCAAACTTTCAGCGTGCTTAATACACCTATTTTAAAAACAAGTTCTGATTTACTGTAGATTCCAAAGAAGCATCACCACCTTACAGTTTCCCTTTTTTTTTTTCCTATGGAGTACTAATTTTGAACAGTTTCAACAAATTATTTCGACCATTGAGTGTGTTTTAATGATGCACATACTAAGATTAGTTATATCGACTTTTATATTAGTGGTTTAAAGAGGAACTGACTGAAATGTTCAGAGATTATAAAACTTTCCTTTTTCAAAGTCTTTATTCATGGAATTGACTGGTCTTCTGTTTTTCTTTATTTCATAACAGATGTGTTGATATTTTGGAACTATGTGAACAAGAAGATTTGATGATGTTTCACTACCACACTTTAAAACTCTATAGCTCAGTTAGTGCTCTAGGTAACACTAGAGTTGCTTATGCACTTTGTAGCCATGTGGATGTATCTCAGCTATTTTTTACAATAGATAATCAATACTTACCTGGACTTCTACGTTCTGGATTCTACGACTTGCTCATTAGTATTCACTTGGAGCACGCCAAGCAAGCCAAGCTCATGATGAGCAATGAATTTATCATTCCAGTTACAGACGAAACTCGAAATATTAAATTATACCCCAATGAAACAAAGAAGCATGGTTTACCTGGAGTAGGGCTTAGCACTTGTCTTAAACCAGACTTTAATTTTTCTACTCCATGCTTTATTGCGACCAGTGAAGATCATCAGACATCCATCCCAGAGATACCCCTGGAGATACTTAAATCCAAGGCCATAAGTATGCTGACGGAGGCAGTACAGTGTAGTGGTAGTCATATACGAGACCCTGTTGGAGGACAGGTTGCATTCCAGTTCGTTCCTGTTCTTAAATTGATAGCAACATTGCTCATAATGGGTGTTTTTGATGATGATGATGTGAAGCAGGTGTTACTCCTCATTGATCCCACTGTGTTTGGCGATCACAAGGAAGAAACAGAAGAGAGGACAGAGAAAGAAGAAGTGACACAAGTTGAAGAAAAAGCTGTAGAAGCTGGGGAGAAAGCAATCAAACAAGCAAAAGCTCCTGCAAAGGGCTTGTTGCAGACAAGATTACCAGAATCAGTTAAGCTTCAGGTGAACATTTCTTATAGATGTGTTACTTACATTCTACTCTTGTTGGGAAAAAAAAAAAAAAAGTTATTTTTGTTTGTTTTTCTCAGAAGATTTGAAATTCTGAAGGTTTTTAATTCCACTTTGCCTTAAAAACTCAAATTTATAAAAAAATTTGATAACGATGCAGTTCTTTCTACATGTATCTACACTTAAAAGAGATATGTGAATACATATTTATTTCATAAAAATGGAAGGGTTAGACCAGGTGATCTTTAAAGGACCCTTCCAGCCAAACTAACATGTGATTTCTAGATATTTTGAGTGCATGGAGTGAAAGACTGTGAGTGCAATATAGTATTATCAATCAGATAATTAAACTGTACAATTTTGCCACCTTTACAGTGTTAAAACAAAAATATGGGAAAAGTGTCCTTTATTTTTACAGTCTGATGCAGTGTATAGTATGTACTCAAGTTCTGCCCTAGAGTTTGTAAAGCTGTTGAGACTAAGTCTATTTTCTCTACCCTAGATGTGTCATTTACTCAATTATTTTTGTGACTGTGAACTACAACATAGAGTGGAAGCAATTGTATCATTTGCAGACCGTTACGTATCAAAATTGCAGTATAACCAGAAATACAGGTACAATGAACTCATGCAAGCCTTGAACATGTCTGCTGCATTGACTGCCAAGAAGACTAAAGAATTTCGGTCTCCGCCTCAAGAACAGGTAATATTAAAAAAAGAAAAGATTAAGTTAAAGATTAAAGAACTCTTTATGATGACAAAATAAAGTCCTGACTTCTAAACTACCATTGGCATAGCTGGAGAACCAAAATGAATTTGAAATTGTATTTATTCCATGCCACGAAATACTGAATGTCAGAATGCTGAAATTTGTATCCTAGAACTTAAGCTGTAAACCAAAGTTATATACAGGTAAAGTACAGCTAAATACTAGAGTATGTCTTAGGCTATTTCAGTGTTTTAATCATGTTTTATATCCCTTAAAGATTAATATGTTGCTGAATTTTCAACTGGGAGAGGATTGTCCCTGTCCAGAGGAGATTCGGGAGGAATTGTATGAATTTCATGATGATCTTCTAATTCACTGTGGTGAGTAGGAAGGTTGTTATACAAGTTTTGTTTGTCTTTTTGACATAAGTGTTGTTTGTCTTTTTTTGGCACTTGACAGATCAGTTGAAAAATATACTAGTGTGAGGGATTTTTTTGTTAGATGTATTATTGCCTACAAGGTGACTTTACTGACAGACTTTGGTGTATGTTACAAAAATATGGGAAACCTGTGCATGGTTTTAAGTTTCACTGTTAAATCTCTATTTAATATTATCCAATAGCATTCTGTTTATATACCAGTTTTAGACTTATTGCGGGGGGGGAAAATCCAAATAAGAAGGTTGAATTACCTTAAAAGATTTTTATAAGCACATGTATGAGCACAAGCAGATTAAAAAGTATTGAGGAATACCATTGATGTGAAGCTGAGCAGCAGAAATTTAATAAAAACACCAGATGTGGGGTTCTCTGCCTGCTTTAGCTTAGTTTCCTAGTGTATACATAACTGTAAGAATCAGTCATTATAAAACACTGTGGTACTGCAAATTACAGCTTGAATTGCCCCCACTCATTGAATTTGGATTGCCTATGCAATTTTATGTGGGTTTTTTGATGTCTATTTTTTATTCGTTTATTGACTTTATTGAAATCTTAGTCTAATTCAGACAATCATGGAATTATTAACATTTTTATAATCTGAATAATCTAATTATTACTGTTCATTCCCAGTAATTATGCAGTTAAAACAGAAATAAACAAGCTTTTTCCGTCTACCTACTTGGTAGATATATTTATGGTTAGTCTTCCAGTGTGTTGCTTAGTCTATGGTTGTTGGCATCCATCTTGTCCAAAAAGAAGGGGCCAACATCACTACAGTGGGTTGACGACGTCTCAATCTCTTCCCCAGGAAGAGCAAGGTATTCCTAATGGTTAGTTCTTCCTTGTCCACCTTTTTGCTTGAGGTCGTTATCAAATGTTTACCAATACGGTCTGATAAATCTTTCTTTGCTGGTTATCCTTAAGCCAGTGTTACCCGGTTCATGGAATTGTACTGTTTTAATGACCTGTAATTAAGTTACTGTTTTCTGTTTGGAGGCGTGGTGCCTCCTATACCATTCTGTGCTTGTACTGTTAAGGCTTCTGCTATTATTTTGCTCTGCTATATCTGAGTACCCTCTTAGAATCTCCAGCAACCAGCAAGCTGTGATTTCATGATAAGCCAATTACAATTTTTCAACTACCTCAGCCTTAGCTTCAGCCAAAGATGAGTAGGTCTGCAGGTATCTAAGTTGTACTCCATCAATTTCCTTCTGAGGATGTTGTATAAGACAGTATTAGAAGTTCTTAAAATCAAAACTTATAACTGTAAGGCAGAAATTTAGTTGGTTTAACATTATTTGGTTTTCACAATCCTCTGTTAATTGTTATCATCCTTGCTTCTAAGTGCTTACCAAAAACTGTTTCTTTCATTCCATCATTTTTCTTCCAAGGGTTAAAGTGAATGGTTAGTACCCTCCTATTTACTCCTCTTCATTACATCTATCATAATAAATGATTACAGCCATCTCAATTCTTCAGTCACTTAGCCCTTGATCTGACCTCTGGTTCCAAAGATAATGCCCATTTGGCAGAACAGAATACTCTGAGACTCCAGGATGGAGATTATGAAAGACCTACAACCTACTTGGAAATGTCTTAACGCCACCATCGATTAATTTTAGCTTGAAATCTTGTGGCTGGTATGATCATTGAGTTAGTTTAGCTCCTGATCACTCTTCATATTTTGTGACGTGAAACACTAGTTATTGTATGAGTTGAGATTTTTCTTTTTAGGGATGTACTTTTATTATTTGTTTACTACATTATAAATGTGTATTTTGAATGTGAGTTCAGGATAGAGGAAGTGCTGTCTCACGATTAAAATAGTTTAAAGATCCTCTGGATTCTAAGCAAAACCATATTCATTACCTTGTACAGATTTTTCAGAAGTGGTCCCTGTGGATAAATACTCCTCATATTCTGTGTCCTGACTTGGTCCTGAAAATCAGTACTAAGCAATCACAGCTGCAGATTAAATGAATAGGAGTTCTGCTTGGAATGTTTAATCAGCTTTTTAGTACTAAGTATACTTTGCCATCTAAGTGGAAAACTATGTATGCAATCAAGTAATTAAAGGCTTCTTCATAATGAATATAAGCAAATAGTTACTCAGGCAGTCTGAATCCTAGCACATCCTAACTGTGAGCGGTTAATTTTGCTGGCAAAATAATGGTCCTCTATCTTTTTTTTTATGTGCAATTTCTTGGTTATAAAAAAACCAAACAAATTCACAACATATTTTGTAGCACAGTATCAAATTGACACTTACCTGGGTTGAAACCATCTGTACCAGTGCACACACCTCTGGCACTTGAAGGGAGTGATTAGCCAGTAGCAACATGAGATGGTCAGCTTCTGAATGGATTGCAACTATAAGAGGGTGCAGAATGAGCAATTAATGATACAGAACAGTAAATGAGACCCCATCTGCAGGAGTCACAAATCTCCTCTACCTCAGTCCAACACTGTCTTAACTCATCGTTCCAGGGCTTTTCTTCTTCTTTGACCATTTCAGCTTCTCAAGAGTTCTCCTCCTAGTGTCTCTCTCTTGTGTCCAGGGCCTAGCTTTTATTTCAATGCCAGATAGTTTCTTCCTTTAATATCCTTGTCTGCTTTCTCTTTTTTTTCATCACTGATGACATTTCCTGTTCTTACTTTTTTCCTTTTTTCTTTCTTAGCTTTTTATTTTGCCAGACCAGTTCCACTTATCCCATTTTTTAATTTCCGTATTTACTCTCCAATTTAAATTTTTACTTCTTTCATTCCCTCCCACTGCCTTTGAATTTTATCCCTTAGTCACTCCTATTCATAATTTCCACTCCCTCTCCGTAGCTACCAGGAGCAAAGTTTCTCCAACTTGGTACCACATCTGTTCTATTTTCTTTCTTAGTTAGTTTTTTAGTACCAGTTTTAGCCACTGCAGTTTATTCTTTTCCCCTCTGCTTCAGGTTGTGGCTCTAGTATCCTGTCTGAAGAACTTTTCCTTTTCTCAGTTTCTCTTTGACAAGCAAAGTGCAAAAGCTTAAATTTCAGCTTGGCACAATTAACTCTGATCTGAAGGGAGCCTGCTTAGTTGTTTGCTTCTGCACGTAACACATGTGGTGTCTGATGATCACTAAGAGATGTGAGAGACTTTGAATGGTTGTGAGGCAGTGTAGTGAACTGGACTGTATTAAACTGCCTGGTAAAATGACATCCCATCTCATTGTATACATTTTCATGAAAACCATGTATTACCCACATAATGTCTGAACAAGATCTCTTACAGCTTCAAATTCAGTTAATATGTTTGTTTATGGCAGCTAAATGACTGAAAAATTGTACTGTATTGTAAGACACAACCATACATTTCTTTCTTTAGCTTACATTCTGCAATATGAAACAAAAGATCACATATTTAATCAAATATGGCTGTGAGTCATATTTAATTGCCATAGTAGACTCATAAAAAAGTGCCACCTCTTTGGTCATAATAGTGAAAAATGGGTACTATATATCAATATAAGAAGTATGTGTACTGAAATGAACATAATTTGAGCCGTGCTAGTGATCCTACATGTTAAACCTGCTGGCTTTACTACTTCTTTTTTCCTGTATGAAATTTGCTGGTTAAAAAAATTATTTCTACAGGTGTTTTAATATTGTTCAAATATTGAGGGAGTTAAACTTCAGAGATTGACTTTTGTTTCTAATCAGTTTTATTTTCTGCTAAGGTATTCCACTAGAAGAAGAGGAAGAGGAAGATGAAGATTCCTCCTTGACTGGCAAACTCCGTGCATTAATGTACAAAATCAAAGGTCCACCAAAAGCAGAAAAAATGGAGCCTAAGGAAGAAGAAGAGAGAGCTCCTAGTAAGTTTTCTTTCCACATAAGTACTTTCATGATGCAAGTGTTAAAGTTTTACAGTTAACTGGAATGTATTTTCTCATGAAATTTTATAAGGGACCAAACAAGGAGACTACCTGTTTAAGTTTCTTCTGCCTCTTAGAACTATTATTCTGCATACTGAACACCTCAGATGCACTTTTAAACAAGAATTTAAAATGAGTGGGAGAGTTTGGATCCAGATCATTAGCTCTGGGGTTGAAAATTTGCATATTCTTTATAAAGAACTGTAAAAGGCTAATTATGGTACAACAATGTAGACTCAAGCATTCCTAACTTGGGAAGATTTAATTTTTATGGTTTGGTTTTTATAATGTAAAAATTATTCTTTAAAGCTTATGTCCATTTCCGTCTATTACCTGTTCTTAGGCTGCATATACACACAAATACAGACATGCACATAACCCCCCCCCCCAAACACTTGTAATCACAGACTTCTTATTCTGAGCAGGATTCCTGTACATATACATTCCCATACCCTCTTCCATCACACGCAAGGGGTGTTCATGGTCTATACAGGTGAGATTGGTTCTGTGCTTGCAATTCCTCAACCATCTACATAAGCTTTTTGTTGAGCTTCTTTGAACAACTCACCTGACTTTCACTGCCACTGTGCTCACATGCCACATGAGAACTCACCCCAATGTGTGGTATGAATCTCACAAACTTTGTCCTTGCTGTTTTAGTGTTGACCCATGTTTATGGGTTTTCAAAGCTTAGTAGTGACTAGGGATGGTGAGGAATAAGCAAGGTGCAAAGCTGAATTCCTCCAGGTCTTCCTTTAGAACATATTTTTGCTGAGGTTTCTTGTTGCCTTTCTGAATGAAGCTTGGGATTCTAGCTCTAAATTTCTGTAACACTATCCAGATATCATGTGCAGGATTCTCCAAGTGACTTGAGGTTGGACTTCCAACTAATGATGGAACATCTTTTTTTCTCTAGTTGCTCAGTTTGGCAATAGGCCCGTGTACAAATGTGGAATGGTTAATTTATTTCAGGATTAATAATTTCAGCAAGAGTTGTGTTGAGATTAGACAGCGAAGTTATTTTATAACTCATGACACCCCTTACATGATGTGCTTGCTCTGGAAAGCACCTTAGAGTGTTTGTCCTGGTCTGAAAGCATATTTTGGTCTGTTAAGATTGGTACTGTGTTGTAAGTACATTAAATCTTACAACAATCTGATATGCTGCATGAAACAGGGCTTCATTTTCTAGTAACTCATCTGTTAGCATCTGCTCTCTCTTTAATGGTAGCTGGACCTACTCAGCATCTGGAAGTATAATTTCTTCTCCAGGTTTCATGAGGATTCTACTGTCATGAATCAGGAAGTATTCACTCCTGAAGCCTCAGGGCACATGGTGTTTGGTCCTTGGAGCAAAGCAGTTCACTTATTTCATGTACCAGAGCTTAGGGTCATGAAAAATGTTGATTGGACAAACAATCTTACAGTATCTATTTTTCTGGAAATTTCAGATTATTTCTTCAGGCTTGGGCTTCTCCTTGGAGTGATGCGTAGTACAAATATGCACACGGATTAAGTCATTCAAAGCATTATGCAAAATTATATAAATATATTATATACTTGACTGTAGCTGGAGACTGTGCAATTTTTAGTCAATACGTGCACTTCCCCTTTACATACTGGGAAATTTAGAATTCAGAGCTTAAAGGAAATGGATGTCTGAGGTACCCCCAATCCTCTTACATGCATGAAGAGGCGTGGTGGTGTGCACGATCTGTACCTATTTCCAAGGATAAAATCTCTGGCCTTAAGTGTCTTGGCCTTGGTCATACATACTCAGAGTGTGAATATTCATAAGAAGGAACTACTTACTGCAAATATATCTTCCTTTCTTCTAAGCATACGTTCATTTCTAATCACAAAAAGCTTTTACCCAAGTGAGGAATGCCAGCAATTTCAACCTAGTGTTAATGATTAATCAGTAAATTTTGTATTTAAATACAAGTTAGAACTCTGAAAATAAACACATAGAGGCAATGAATTATTGTTAATAATGATTACAGGACTTTTGTAACTATCAAGTCAAAACTGAGGTAAGGCCTGACATGCCACTAAGAGTAGGGCTATCTCTGTGAAGTACAGAATTTGCTCCCACAGATTGAAAGCCTAATTATTGAACAGAACCTCAGAATTAATGACGGGTTTGCATAAATACAACTTTAAGTAAACTAAGAAAGTGTTAGCAAGGGAAAGAATAGTGTAGACACAAACCCCAATGGATCTACACTAGCTATAAACACTTTAGTGATAGAAAGTGGGAGGGAGCTGTTTTTGCCGTTGGAAGAACTTTGGGAAAGTCAGGGGGTATGTTTACCGGTAATAGAAGAAAGAAGCTTGCCGTGTTTTGAGAGGGAAGATGATTTTTCCTGTTCTACTTGATATCAAGCATGAACATTTGTTGGAACAAGGACTGGAACATATGTCTAGTTTTCAGGTAAGTTTCCTAAACTTTGGGCTCAGCAAAATTGTTTTCAGCATCACTGAATGTTCAATGTCTACAATAGAAGTGCTTCAAGCAATATTTGTTGTATAGTTCCAAACAATGCAATGTTTTCAGAAAGTGCATTCCCAAGTGACAGTGACTTGATGTAGAAATGAAGGATAAATTAAAATTCTAAATGCAACATTTAGTTTACAAGGATGATTCTCAGAATCATGGTCAACTAAAATTGTCAACAGCGCTGGTATGGACTTGAACCCTAAGTAGATGTTTATTGTTTTCTATCTCTCAAGAACATTACACTTATCTGGAAAGATCTGAAAGTTGCTTTTCCAATCTTCAGTCTGCTTGTGGTTGTTTACAACTACCTTGTTGTCTACACTTACGCATTTTACCATATTACATGTTTTTGACATTTTCTGTTGGAAGAGCTAGTAACATTTAACGTATTTTGCTTTTAGCTACGCTGAAAGAACTCATATCACAGACAATGGTGCGCTGGTCCCAGGAAGATCAGATCCAAGATCCTGAATTAGTTCGGATTATGTACAGCCTCCTTCGTAGGCAATATGACAGCATTGGTGAGCTACTGCAAGCCCTGAGGAAAGCATACACTATTAGTGCTGCCTCTGTGAAGGATACCATTAATCTGCTTGCAGCACTGGGCCAGATTCGCTCACTTCTCAGTGTGAGGATGGGAAAAGAGGAGGAATTGCTAATGATTAATGGATTAGGGTATGGAATTAACAGAATTTTATTTTTAAGTTGGTGTGAAGCTTTTTGTTTTATTAGTAAATCCTATAATTTTTGATCATAAATGAAAATTAATGCTGTACTGAAATGTAGATATGTACCAGAGATTCACATTTTCACATATATTTCCAAGGTGGCTCCAAACGATCTCTGTTACAGTATCAAAAGGGTCAAAGTTTCTGTGAACAGAAGGTATTATCTAAGGAAAATGGACTCCTTTTACTACAGTTAAGCCTGATGCTTAAATCCTCCACAAAGTACATATTATAGAAGCTCTGGAGAAAAAGATCACTAAAATTTTTGCTGGTTTCTATTTATACTGCATTTTTCCCGAGTTAAAACCCAACTTATATTTCACGTATGAGTGAATAAACTCGCTGGTGTCTTTTCAATTGGAAATTCAAAAGAAATTGCCTTTAAATAGCGCGAGATGATGTGAGAATATTTTCTGCATCTTTGCTGTAAATTTACCTGTGTTAAGCAGTGGTATTATGGTGCGTGCCTGAATGTTTTTTACTTCTCTCGTGTGACTAAATGCTGGTCAGGCCATTTAATGTTGGAAGGAAAAAAAAAACATAGAAAGTAAATTACTTCAATTAAAATGGTGCATTTAGAAAGAGAGAAAAACATAGTATTGTTACCTGAGAATGGTATTTGTATTTCTTCAGGAATAGTAAACAATTTCTCTCCTTTACAACAATTGTAAGAAAGTTCCATTATTCTTACTATTTCAATGTAAAAATTGTACTTTTTTGTAAAAATTGCAAAGACTAATCTCTTTATTTGAATTGATCAACTCATTAGGCAGTGTGCGACAGTATTACCCAATTTGTCCCTGATGCTGAGTTTGTAAATTTGCTGAGAATTATATGAAGGATGAAGGATAAATTTTGCCTAAGCATGGTATACGTATAAACACCTTCCAAGAGTCGCTGTATTGAGAGTCATCCATTCTCAGTTTTCTGTATTTCTTTAGAGCAGGCATGATGCCTGTTATTTTCCATGTGTTTTTAACAGGTTGTCCTAAAATGTTAGAAATCCCTGGATTCTACTGAAATCTAATCCCTGGGTTATTTTGAAACACACAAACTGTGTTCTGGATTATGAAACCAATACAGCAGATTCTAGAAAACGTTGAGAGAATGGTGGGCAGAGTGAAAAAGTTAAAATAGTCCTTCATAATGGACCTGTATGCCACTTCTGACACAATTTGGAAATACTGATGAAACACATATAACAGATAACCTTAAACATTAAGTCTATTTATTGTCTTTACTTTTTGAACTGAGGAAATTAAGAGGTTACTGCAGAAATATGATTGATTAGATTTCATTTTCTTGATCCCTGTTCTCAACTTTAAACCTACCAAAACATATTCTTTTCCACTTAGATCATCACAGAATAAGTTTTTTTATTTAAACAGAACAGATGGTGGGAGCAATTTTAAGATGAAGAATTGCCATCTCAAAATAATTTAGAGGTTAACATTCTTTTTATGAAGAATCTATGAGAATTAGAGGAATGACAGCATATTGAAATGTGAACCATTTTGTTCTCAGGTGTTTTTGGATTATGCTGAATTCTAAGAATTTAAAATTACGTTAATACAATGAATGCATACTTCTGAAAACTCAATGCATTGACTTCAATTAATTTGAGATTTCTTAAAAACAAATTGTTATCTTTTCTTCCATTTTAGGGATATAATGAACAACAAGGTGTTTTATCAGCATCCTAACTTAATGAGAGTCTTGGGCATGCACGAGACTGTTATGGACGTGATGGTAAATGTGCTTGGAGGAGACAAATCTCAGGTAATTTCACCACAATTTGTTATGTGTTCTGCATTTTGAACTTCTCCAAAAATATACTGGGATGTTTAAGATGTGAAAAAAAATATATATCCCATGTAAGCTACATTTTGCTTGTCCAAATAAAAATATTCATCAACGATAGAAGCAGAATATTTTTTATGGTACTAGGGGGAGAAGCCCAGTAGTCCAGGACACTGTTTTTAAAACCTGAGATGTTATAGGTGTTTCATTTCTCTTTTAATAGGATTGTAATATGTTTTGTTCTTAAATTAAATATATCCTTTAACTGCATTTATTGGAGGTGTAGCTCTGCTAGGAAAATTTACTTCTTCATCTTGGATGAAGTGTTACTACCAATAATTTATAATAAGAGACTAACAACAGTTTAAATTTTAATGCTCAAATTCATGTACTTGAATTGAGCAAGAGTTTTCTTGCAGTGTTGTGTTCTCCCTTTTCGTAGTGTTATGCTTGAATATATATGTGTTATTTTAAAGGCAGAGTGGCATAAATTTTGAGAAGCCTAACTGAAAATTTTCACTCCTGAAGAAAGTGAGAAGTGAAACTTGCAAATTTTCTTTCTTCCCTTTGCTCATGCCTGATGTTTTTATCCTGTTGTCTCCATCCCAAAAAGAGGGATCTCCTCTGATCCCAGTATTGCTTATCTAATTTCCTTTTGCCTGGCCACTCATTCTTCTTATGTATTTGGAACAAAACTCAGCCTAACATACTACCTTTTGCTTATCTTTTCTCTGTCTTTCAATTTTTCATAACTTGATTGTTTTCTATGTGCAGCTGCACCACCCTTTCTTTGCCTCTTTGGTCATGAAGTTCATGTAATTCTCTTAAATCCTTATACATTGAATCTGCCTATACCATTGCAGTTTTACCAAGTACTCACATACCAGGTTTAGTTTTTCTGCTGCATTTTAAGGCAAGTTACAACCAATTATAAAATGATTATTACTTTGATAATTTATAGGTGTTACAACACCCTGGTTTTGCTACAACTTGTGCATAGAGCCAAAGGTGATAAAAAACCCCTGAAATCCAAAACCACGACAACCGCACAATGGCTTCTAAATTGTACTAAAAATGTTTTCATAGAAAATTTTAGTAACACAGATCTACAAAATGCTTTACAGAGATTACCATGATATCCTTCAAAAGAAATGCAGACTTAGAAAACTGCTTAGTAACCTGGTGTTGTGCCATTAAATGTGTCTGGCCACCCAAAATAACCTCTTTTATGTCTCTGTCTTTATGAATTGCATGTAGACAGTAGGTATCTCATGAACATTTCTTTCTGTTCAGTGTTGTAGCATCAAGAGATAAAATGAATAACCATGAAATGTAGTCTCTGGTTTAGGAATTGGGCATTTTTCTAGGTTGTGGAAGCAGATTGTTTAAGCTAGATCTCCAGCTTCTTGGAATAAATGGTTTAATCATGAGGCTGTATTGAGACATGTATTGTCTCTGAAGGAATGGTGAGAAGGTAAAAACTTGTCAGTTCAAACTGATATGTCTCCTATAGTCCTCTGCAAAATGATTTTTCAACATTTTAATGGCCTAATGAATGTGAAAGTTGGAAGGAAATGTGGGTCCTTTCTTAAGTTAGAACCAAAGCAACTCTCAGTTGCTTATCACCTTGGTAACTTCACTATACTTCCCTTGTTAGGAGTGCAGGAAGAAGAACTGGAACAGATTGGTAATTAACATATTTCACTGCTTTGTCAACTTACTTCTTCAGCAGATCGCTTTTCCTAAGATGGTGGCAAGCTGTTGTCGATTCCTGTGCTACTTCTGTCGCATCAGTCGTCAGAACCAAAAGGCCATGTTTGAGCATCTCAGCTACTTACTGGAAAACAGCAGTGTTGGACTGGGTACGCCATGTAGCTGCAACACCTAAAAGCAAGAGTAGGAGCAACTGTGATAGCATGAGACTAGTGTCTAATTTGTATAGCAAGCTGAAACATGCTTAAACCACCTTGTGGTTTCACCTTTAATTCTTTTGTTTCATGCTTACGTGTCTATGAATTGTATTAGAAACAGAATAGTCTGAATCTGTGTTTTTAAACACCTTTAAAGTTAGTATTAGACATACAGTTTGGCATTTTTTCCATTCAAAATAGTTGTGGCTTGAAATCTAAGATTAAATCGACTTTTTATGGTGCTTGCCAGTTTCATCTGGTTTAATTTTCCTTGCCTCTACAGTTTAGGCTACTGAAATAAATTTCATATTTTTTCTTTGGAACACTGAATGTATGTTTTTTAAGGCATGTCCATTAGATTTTGTAACACAAGGGAAATTTGATTGGCGGATAGATGGCTATAATAATAAGATATGTCAAGGCAAGATAGCATGTGATTTCACAGTGATTTAGCTGTTCATGCCTGCATTTGGCCATAATAAACACAGAAAATTGGAAAAGATTAAAGGAAGAAAACAGGTAATTGAAGCTTGAAATGTCTCTTTTTGCTAAACATTGGCATGTTTAAATCTTGAATTGAGGCTGTGCAGAATTACCTAGTTAACATGTTGCTCTCCTAAGGAAATAGTATTCCTTTTATTTGCTGAATTGTTATTAGTGAATTTTTTCATCTGCTTTTAAAACCACTGTGGTTGAGTATGCTTACACATATGGATGTGAAGTCAGAAAAAAATTTCAGCATTTTCACATTATTGAAAACAGTTGACCGTGTTATTGAAAGAAGAGCTGCCCTAAAATGTACTATGAATATATTTATGTTCTATATTACAGCGTGATTGCTGCCCTCTGCTGCATGAATGTGATTACTGCAAACTCCATTTAATTATTGTGTATTAACTTTCTTCTGCAGCATTTCCTTCAATGAGAGGTTCGACACCACTCGATGTGGCAGCAGCCTCTGTAATGGACAACAATGAGCTTGCACTTGCATTGGAGGAGCCAGATCTTGATAAGGTGGGTGGCCACTGACCTATTTACCCATTTATTAAATGGTGTACTCGTGCTAGAAGGGTTTAAAAGGGCAAGTTTGGTCATAGTAGTTTTTGGATATGTTGTCCTCAGAAATAACCAATCTAGGTATGTGCTGTTTCAAGGTAAGGTTGACTAAACAGTATTTTCCTGATTTTCCTTTATACTTCTTGGGAATCACAGCAAAAGAGATTAATTTCTATCTTTTGCATCCTTTCGCTATTGTTATCAGGTAGAAAGGGTGACAAGAGAAAAAGACATGAAATGGGAATATCAAAAAGTGTTTTTTTGGAGAGGAAACAATTAAGAGGAGAATGGTAAAAAAAGGACACAGGTCTTTTGGCTTAAATCATAGAGGTTTGTGGGGATGGAAGTTAGAGCTAAGAGAATGGAAAGGCAGGTATTTGAAGATGAAAGGTGGAACAGGATTTTAAGGGTAGTTGCAGTGGGAAACTGAATCCAGAAGTCAAGTCATTGGCAATGGTTAGGAATAAAGGGGAAAGTGAGGAGAGGCAGGATGAACTGGAAATTGTGGTAAAATGTAAAAATTGGCATGAAAGTTATTTGTATACCACAAGAGGACAGCAGATTAAGAGATGGAAGTGCACAGTTAGAAGAGGAGGAAAGCAGGGAAAAGAAGTTATATGGGGTAGCAGAGCATTGGGGTACAGAAAACAGAAGTCAGAGTTTAATATAAATGGAGGGAACAGTTAAACACCTAAATGATAGCTTAGCACAAGGAAAAATCTCTGCAGTATGAGAGAATGCTGTGATGACAGTGGAACTGGTTGTGGGACTGTTTATCATCAGCATATGGTGTGGGAGAGGAAAAGTTGTGAAATTGAAATAAACGGGCATATTACAGAGATAGCTTGGGGAAGACAGGAATGTGAGTGGAAGGGGTGTGAGACAGCACAGCAATATACTTACTGGGCAATATATTGTTGAGAAGAATTTGCAATTCTATATCACCTGCAAAATTGCTGAGTGTGCTCTGTCCTGTCATTAATTAAAATTTGAATGGTATTGATATCAATCCTTGGGATACAACACTAGTGACTGGAACACTACCAGTGACTCTTATATTTTCATGGAAACTACTGGAGAGCAAGCCACTTAAACTAAATTTCACTGTTGACCATGTTTCTTATTTACTGATTGCTTACCCTGAAATACTTGGCACTGTACAAATCCTGACTATTCAAACAGTAACAGATATAAGCTGTAACATAAGCACTATTTTATGCTGAAAATATCAGGCTATATGTGCCTCAGATTTGGGCTTCTCAAACTCATTAGTCATTTTAGGTGTAAGAATCAAAATGTATTGGCTGCAATGTACTACCTTTGGTGAGTCAGTAACTTTATCTAGTGCAGTATGTGGAGGTTATTCAGTAAATAAATCTGTATACTTAATAACTAGAAAAAACGATTAATGTCTGGATATTAGTTGATGGATGTGACAGACGCCCTATTCACAGAGTGATACAGCATTTCTTTGTGACTAAAGTTTATACTGTAAAAACTGTGTGCAAAGCAAATAAATTACATGTAGACAACTTAACTTTTGAACCTTTGCCATTGCAAATTTGAACTCTTTTTACTGAAAATGTGTGACTCTGTGGAAGGTAGAGGATTGCACAAGAAATGTATCCCATGGCTTGATGACATACCATAGTAAACAGAATAGATTAAAACTGTATGGCTTGGTGACAACATTATAAAATCTTAGAAGAAAAAGATTTATTCTACTGGTTTCCTCACATTTCATATGAACTGCATTTCTAGACTCCTACAAGTATATATTCACTTATATCTTCTGAATGAATGCTTGAAAACTATCAAGTCCTGTTAGGAATTACATACTTTTTCCACAGTTCTCTGAGTAGCTTCCTTACTGCTTACTGCAATAAGCAAATTTTTCACATCAGCCCATTTTTCTGCTATTGCAGCCTTTTGGAGGCAATTTGTATACTGTATCAGCAGACATATAATTCTTCTTCCTAAATTCTTAACTTTTTCTCTCTTAGGGCACTGGATAATAACTAAGTATAATCTCATCATATATCTCCCTTTTGCCATCCATTTTTGGCTGCCTACCATTTTAAGAAATTATAATTACTATCTTTTTCACAAGTTCATGGGAGATTATTCATGTTCATTACCTATTTTAAGTGTTATAAGCATGCTCGTGTGTTGTCCTTTGTGTATTTCAAATAAAATAAAAAATTATATGTTTGTGCAGTTATCTGCGAATTTCCTTTCAGATGAATGAGAATTTATTCTGCGTATTTCTAAAACTCAGTTTACTATAATTAAATAAATCTTTCTCAAAGATTTCCCTTGGTTAAAGACACCCCCGTTGATAAGAAACACTGTGCTAGAAATTTGTGTATTGCCAAAATTTTTTCATCTTTCTAGTTTCAGACATTTAAAACTGTTCATTGATATTTATCAGTCTTCTGGAAAATGTAAGGGTTTTCATATACATTAGAATTAGAATTACAGTATATAAACTTTGGATGCAATGTTTGTATTGCTGTTGTAGCAAATAAACCATACATGGTTATTGATGTGATTTTTAGAGTTGTTCAATAGTGTTTTAGTTGTTGTGTATGTACAATCAAAAAGATCTGGGTTCTATAAGATTTTATTCTACTTTTCACATTCCACATTTCTTCATGTTGTTGTGGTTTTGTGTTGTCATATAATTGGGTAACTTCAGAAATAAAGAGTGCTAGCCTTTTTTCCTTAAAAAACCCATATGACTGATAGAATAATGAGCTATGTTGTTAGATTCTTAGGTGAAATGCCCAGTATATAAAAAACCTTGTGATTGGGAAAAAAATACTATGCTTATTCTGGTTTATAGCTATTTTTAGAAATTTATTTCTATGCATGTGAATTAATGATTGCTTCTGTATTACAGGTTGTTACCTACCTGGCGGGTTGTGGCCTGCAGAGTTGTCCAGTGTTGCTGGCTAAAGGATATCCAGACATCGGATGGAACCCAATAGAGGGTGAACGTTACCTGTCATTCTTACGATTTGCAGTTTTTGCTAACAGTAAGTCTAATTTCTTGGCATCCAAATTTCATCAAAAGGTTTCCTTTAAATTAATTTCCTAATCATAAAAATCTGTTAAATCTGAAGAGAGGTTAGTGCATCGTCTTCTCATTACAAACATGAGACTATTGGTGTATGCTTATTATTGTAATCTTTTTTGGATCTTCATAGTTAGTTATATTTTTTCCTTAATTTTTTTTGCAAATCATGTAATTGAGTAGATTAACCTGTAGCCATGGCCGCAAATCATGTTAGGAATTCCTTGGCACAGGAAGACCAGGAATGGGGGTTACATCAATATGTTCCTGCCACTGCTCAGGGAGAAGTCTTTCCTGTGCATGGGGTCCCTCCCATGGGAGACAGTCCTCCACAAACTTCTCCAACGTGAGTCCATTCCACAGGCAAAAATTCCCCACAAACTGCTGCAATGTGGGGCAGTTTTCCATGGGCTGCAGTCCTTCCAGGACAGGCTGCTCCAGCGTGAGCTCCCCACAAATCCTACCAGAAAACCTGCTCCAGTGTAGACTCCTCTCTCCACAGGTCTGCAGGTCCCTGCCAGGAGCCTGCTCCAGCACAGGCCTCCCAAGGGGTCACAGCCTCCTCTCAGGCACCCACCTGCTCCAGCCTGGGTCTCCTCCATGGGCTACAGGTGGATCTCTGCATTCCTGTGGATCTCCATGGGCTGCAGGGGCACAGCTGCCTCACCATGGTCTTCACCACAGGCTGCAGGGGAATCTCAGCTCTGGTGCCTTAGGATAAGGATTTGTTTTATATTTTGTAACAATTAGGTGAAAATGAAGTTTTTTTCTGACTTAAGAATACCTTTCAGGAGAAAATACATGTAGTGCTTTTTGGTCCTCAGGTGAAAGTGTTGAGGAAAATGCAAGTGTTGTTGTCAAGCTCCTTATTCGACGGCCAGAGTGCTTTGGGCCAGACCTCAGGGGAGAAGGAGGAAATGGCTTGCTGGCTGCTATGCAGGAAGCTATCAGGATCTCAGAGAATCCTAGTCGTGACCTTCCTTCCCAGGCATATAAAAGAGAAGGGTAAGTAAATGTGAATGCTTGTTTGGCAAATGGGGATTTAATAGCTGGTTCAATCATGCTTGCACTATGTGGATAATAGACCCTGTTGTGTAAGGCATTATACAAACAGAGAGAATTAGAGATGCACATCCACAAGCAGTTGTCATATGGTATTCAGAAAGCATTAGCTAGATAAAAGTGGAATAAGAGAGAAAAAGCCTGAAGGACAAACCAAATGAGAAGACTGCTGTGGAATGAAGCTAAAGTTAAGGTAAGGTAAAAGAGGAAGGTAGAAGGCCCATATGAAGTCAGCTATTACAGTTCAACTGCATGCTTACCCTAGGGACAAAAACCTTTTAGTCTGGAGCCAAAGGGATGAGTATGTCTGATGAATAGTCTCTGGATCATGTCTCTAGCTCCAGAGTAGGGCTATAAACCCATACTAGCAAAAATGCTCACTGTTATTGTTCACTTTTTAGTGATGATGAGGAGGACGAAGAGGAGACTGTGCACATGGGAAATGCAATCATGTCATTTTACTCAGCTCTCATAGATTTACTTGGACGCTGTGCACCAGAAATGCATGTAAGTTCATTTTACCACTTGCTCAGAAAATGTAGGAGATCTGTAAACATAACTGCACATGTCTAACTGAACCTTTCTCTATTCAAAGGCTTCTTCCCTTCAGAGGGTAGGCTTTATGGCTTCTTGATGTATCCAGGTAGATGTATTCCCTGCAAGCTGTTTATAAAGAACCACGGTCTTTTGATTCCTTTATGCTTTTTTATTTATCTAAAATTTTGATAATTTTTACATTACTATGGAATCAAAGCAAATATGAACCACAAGTCTTGCACAATTAAGTGACCAGTATAATAACTTCTGAAATTGACCCTTTATTATTCTCTAGAAAGCCATAAAAATAATTTTTATAAGAATGTGATACAGGGCTGCTTTTTGTGATGAAATATAGTTCCCACATCATGTGAATACGTGGAAAAATATGTAAAATAACTGCTTCAAGTGTAATGCCTGTAACAGCCACATGCAAGACTTGGTTTTAATTAGACTGACTGTTGCTTGTTGGTGCTTAAAATTCTTTAGTAGCTTAAACCCAGCTGAAAATGCTCTATATACCTCAATACAATAAGAGCAAGAAGTTTGGCGTGCAGCCTCCCTTACTATTACAAAAGCTATTAAGTTTATTAGCTGTATGTAGTACTCTATTGCCAGAGACAGTACTTTCATGTTATGAAAATTACCGGTAGAGATTTCCAGACACAGGTTATGAATACCTGATTTCTGCTAGAAATTGGAAGGAATTGCTCACCTCATTGTTGTAAATGCTTCTTGAAATTTTTACAGCATAGAAATAATAGAAAAATAATAGAAATAATAGAAAAATGCATCAATACATCACACAGGTCTGCATCCATTTGTAGTGTAAAAAAGCAAGCTCAAAACCTGTCACCATGGGTTCTCTAGGTAACATGAACATTTCATAAGTTTTGAGTTCATCACCATATCTGGTTGGTTTAGGAATCTTATCAATGTGGAGTTTTTTGCATTATCAGGAATTTATAATATTGTGAAATCATTGATATAAAAATAAGAACAGATACAAAAGTAGTAACAGCTGAATTTGGCAACTTCATTCATTCTTGGATAAATTGAATTTCCATGCATTTTCTTTCAGTGTTTGAAAAATTCATATTGATAGAAATATTTTGAGCAAAATTTTCTTATATCACTCAGTACTAAATTTCTTAATTGATAAATTTTTCCAACAGCTTATTCAAAGTGGAAAAGGGGAAGCTATTCGAATCAGGTCAATTCTTCGATCCCTAGTGCCAACTGAAGATTTGGTGGGTATTATAAGTATACCACTAAAGTTGTCAACAGTTAACAAAGGTAATTCAATCTTTCATTCTGCCATTTATCTTTTACAAAAGTCTTTTGCCACATTAACCTTCAGATGTAAAAGAGAGCAGTTTTGTTAGAGTTGAATGCAAGCAGAGAACTGTTCTTCAAATTTTACTTAAAACTGTATCGATTAGAGCTGCTCCAGTAGCACAGATATTTGTTCCTGTGGAGCACAGAATGTAAGAACATAAGAAATACTTTAAAGGATCACACTAATGGGCCAGTACTTTGCCTCCAGCAGTGGCTCTAGAGGTACCACCTCTTTAGGTAAAATATGTAAGCTTGGGCTCAGTCCCTATGTATTTCCACATTATCCAGTCATTTGTGGAATATTTTACCATTCATTTCTAAGCTTTCATTTAAGAGCAAAAGATAATTAAATCGCAAAATAATAGGGATTTTGAAATAATAAAAACTTACTATTCTAAATTATTCTTTTTCAGCATAGAACAAAACTGAACAAGAATATAATTTTCTTTGAGTATGTGATTTTACACATTAAATGTAATTATAATGTCTTTCATTATCTTGGTGTTTCTTGTTTTATCAGTTATCTACTATTAAAATTTGCATTGTATATTTGTGTAGATGGCACAGTAAATGAGCCCGACATGTCTGCCAGTTTCTGTCCTGATCATAAAGCACCCATGGTACTCTTCTTGGACCGTGTCTATGGTATTAAGGACCAAAGCTTCCTCCTTCACCTATTGGAAGTTGGATTTTTACCAGATTTAAGAGCCTCTGCCTCTCTGGATACAGTACGTATTTCACTATTGAGTTTAGGCGCAGTGGCTGGATGTAGTGGCTCTGTAAGTGTAAGAAAATGGAATTTCAAGACAAAACTTTCAAAAAAGAGCTTTTAAAAAGAGGTATTATAGGCTCACTATAAAAATATCAATATTAATTCACTTACTATTAATTTATAGTGCATAAGTCTGATGATAAGCATCCTTTTGAAAGGTAGTAAAAGTAGTTTAAAATCTTTTGATACAGGCTGTCCAGTTATACAATAATTACATTGAGTGTACTGCAACAGGCCTAATGATTGCTTTTACTTCATGTTTGTTTCCAATTACTACACTGAAAATCCAGGTGTATGGAGAAATTGAGATGCTATTTAATGCTCAGTGGGGTTTTCTAACCTGTTTAAAGACAGAAGCTGCATATTCTTTTCTGCGGCTGTTGATTCAGAGTGCAATGGTTCAAGATACAGGATATAAATGGATGGCTCGGATTTTGTTGAGAAAAATAAATTTTGTTGAGTTGAAAAATAAATTACTTTAGTCCTCATGTGTATACTGGGAATATCATGTTAGCACGCAGCCACTTAGGAAACTTAAGGACTATTACATTATTATGTTTTATAGCATTCGTATTTAGTAACCTTTTACCCAGTGTGATACTAACAATCATTTACTACTTCATACAGGTTTCTCTAAGTACCACAGAGGCAGCTCTCGCACTAAATAGATATATTTGCTCAGCTGTGTTTCCGTTACTCAAAAGATGTGCTCCCCTCTTTTCTGGAACAGAGCATCACGCCTCTCTGGTTGACTCCACGCTTCACACAATATATAGGTTATCCAAGGGACGGTCCCTTACCAAAGCTCAAAGAGATGCTATTGAGGAATGCCTGCTTGCCATTTGCCAGTATGTATGACACCTGTGTACAAATTAATTTATTTTGTGCAGAATACATATTTTAACCACTTCTTTCTTTGCGTATAGTGTAGACCTAAGGCTGTCTTATTCTTGCGTGAAATAAATGACCAGTGTTATCTCAGGAACTGAAATGTAGATTTGTCTGTTCATTTAAGAGGGTCTAGAAGCAGCACAATTTTCTGTGCTATATCCTTCTATAGGTAGATGAGGCATTGTGAGATTCCTAAAGTCCCTAGCATTGTTTTTTCAAAATACTTTTAACGAGTGTTTTGTATTCCAATATGTGAATTGACTTCAATTTTTATTTCATTTACACTGAACTATATGGCTTTTGCTGATAACATCTGCTTTTTAAAATTACAGCCATTTGCGTCCCTCTATGCTACAACAGCTGCTGAGAAGGCTAGTTTTTGATGTGCCCCTGCTCAATGAATACTGTAAAATGCCTCTCAAGGTAAATACTCTACTTTCTGTACACTCATCTAAGGCATAAAACTTCAAAATAAACTGTTGTTGTCTTTTTTTTAAAAAACAGAATGGGAAGGGTAAAGCAATGTAAAATTACCTCTGAATTGAAAATAATGTTATTGTTTTATAAAGTCTTTCAAATTGAATGTAATATTTGCAAAATTTTTGAAATCATACTTAATGCAAACAATAAGTTGATTATGCAATTTTATATAGTGAACTGCTGACTTTCCCATTGCTTCAGCAGAAGAGTATTTGAATGTATCGACTTAAATGTCAGTGTTATCTTGATATTTATTCTTCTGCTATATGAACTATAATGACTCTTGGTGGGATGCACAGTTCAGGAATGAATTTTGAGTGAAAACTAAGAGACAGGATACAGGGAAGAAAATTCACCTTTTATTTGTGAGTAATCTGTAACTGAAGTCTCATCTATCCTCTTGTTCTGTAAATGAAGAATTACAATTGTTAGATGACAGATCAATCTTATTTAGAACCATTCTGTCAGGTTTGTTTCCCTTTTCTGTTGGAATAAAAGGGCTTGGTCTTAGGTCTGTGTCTTTTTGTGAAAGAATTGAAATTCTGTCATACTTTAAAGCCGAGTTGCCATATTCACAAACATACTCTGGAGCATCATTAGTTTTTGACTAAAAATGTGGTGTAGAGGGAGAGTTTGTTCTGTTTTTTTAATTATTATTTTCTCTTCTTATACAGAATTGCAGTAAAAATTAAAACGTCAAGATTCTAGTCTGACACTAAAAGAAATTTTTAAATTTTCCATGAGATAGGAATTTTTAGTTCTACAGTGAAACTGGTAGAAATTTGAAATTTTGTGGAAAGTGCACCAATAATCGTATATACTAGCTCTTTAACTTTACAGATTTCCTGTATGACAGTCCTTTCCAGAGCTGGGCAGTCACAGCCAAGAGGGTAAACTGCAGGTGTCTTTTGCAGCGTTTTGAGTAATACTAAAGCCATCAACTTCAAAGGAAAGGAGTAAAATCAATTTGAATTTGTAAAGCTTTTCATCGGAATCTATCTTGTCCTGCCTTATACCCATTTCATTGTCTCTACTTTTATCCTGTGAGCTAGTCTGTACTCAAATGGTGACAATCCTGAAATTTTGCTACTCCCTGTAACCATTGAGGGATTCCACAGCAGGAGCTGGAGATAATACAGGCTTTATACTGTCACAATATGGGCTCTGCTGCTCTTCCAAAAAGAAAAAGAAGAAAAAAGACCATTATTATGAGCCGTTGGAAATGAAGAGACAGACACAAATAATACTACTCCTGTAACTGCTTAATATAACAGTTTTTTCTTTTGTTAAATACCAATGTTTCACATGCATTTTTATTTATTGAAAATCTAGCTTCTGACAAATCACTATGAGCAGTGCTGGAAATATTACTGTCTGCCTTCAGGAATGGGAAGCTATGGAATTGCAGCAGAAGAGGAATTACATTTAACTGAAAAGCTTTTCTGGGGAATATTTGATTCCTTGTCTCATAAGGTAATGGCTGCAATTCACATTACATTATGGGGTGGGTTATAAAAAAATTACAGAGATAATTTGCTGTGCCAAGATCAGAAAGTTCCTATTTTAACAGTTGTTCCATCTAATATGGGAGATACAGCAATGAATGCTTTTAATGAACTGAAAAATTAAATACTGAATCTTGAAGGATTCTCTCCAAACTGATGAAATGTCAAATCTTTGCTTGATATACCTGTAAGCTTTACACTAGTAATGAGGATATATATATGTGTGTATATATATATATATGTATACACACATATATACACTAGTAATGTTTGGATCTCACTACACTAACACATCAGTGTTGTCTGCTCTCCTATCTTGGTTCTACTAAACATTTTAAATTACTTTTTACTGACGTAAAATTAATTTTAATAAATATGTGTATGTGCTTATCAAATTGTTGGTATATGCAGAATAAATTCTGTCTTCAAATATATATTTGTATTTCTTCAGTTTTCTGACTATTGCCCAGCTGAAGAAATATGACGTAACATAAAATGAAATAAAAACTTTTATATTTTTCTCTTATAAAGTGTATTATTGGGACTTTTTAAACTTACTCAGTTTTTCTCTCAGTAAGAAAAACTTGCATTTCTGATAGGAGAAATGTCTTATTGAGTAAAAACTTTTTGTGCTTGCTTGGGATCGCAATTTAGCTCAATCAAAAATCAGTTTTTTGCTTTAGAATAATAAAAAATCATATTTGTGTGTCACGGAATTTATGTTCTCTTTCTAAACATCAGGTTTAGATTATTGCTTTTCTAGGCAGTCTGATTTAGAATATGGAAATAAAAATGGTCTCTGTATTATTCTGAAATGGCTTTTTAAGCTTTATTTGTATTTGGATTTGATTTTAGTAACATTTACCCCTCTGTTACTGCTTTCACAAGAGTGAAGAGTATCAGGAGTGCCTGATGCAATCAAATGTTTCCAATTAGTGCATCTTAGATTTTAAGAGATAAATTAACATGATATGTTTGTGCCGGTACTGGTGGCTCTCTATAATAGCATTTTCATTTTTCTGTAAATGATTGTTAGCCCCGTGAAAGAAGAGTTGTGTAAATCTGATCTGCTGACCTACAGTATTCTCCACCATTCTTTTTTGTTCTAAGATATTTACAGGTTTGATATTATTAAAAATAATGAAATTACTTTTTTAAAATCTTAATTTCCTATAATGAACTTATTTTAAAATGAAATAGTGCAAGGTGAAAGAAAGGCAAAATGACAATGGCTTCTGCAGTTAAGAAGCTAATTCTGCAGGTATTAGTAATTTTAGAACTAAGGCAGTATTTTACAGGTGATTATACTCTGTAACTAGGCGAACAAGCCTTGATCCTTCCTGTATAAGCCTTCATGGCCCAAAGAAAGCTCGAGTTGAATTTATTGCATATACCTACACAGTGTCAGCACACTCCTATGTCAATCTGAGTAGTCTTAAGAATATATCACGTCAATATAATGGAAAATAGATGTCATCCAGCAATAATTTTGCTCTGTGCTTGAATTTTAAATGTGCCTCACTGTTTGTTTGCATCTTCTAATATTTGTACTGTATCTTCTAATATTGTACTTCTAATATGGCTCTGGCTGCTTGGATTTCACTAACATTTTGCATGTTTTTCTATTGGATTTTCCAACCAGTTCCTATCTCTCCTGCAGAAGTATGATCCAGAGCTCTTTCGAATGGCTTTGCCTTGTCTAAGTGCTATAGCTGGTGCCTTGCCCCCTGATTATTTAGATACACGAATTATGTCAACTTTGGAAAAGCAGACTTCAGTGGATCCAGAAGGAAATTTTGATCCCAAACCTGTCAGCACATCAAAGTGAGTCATATAATTCATAGTGATTTCCTTCCCTTAAATATTTTTATACTATTCCTTATTAACATTTTTTGTCTTCTGTAGGGAGAGTCGGCTGGTTAGTCAGTCGACTTGTTAGTGGTATAAGGACTTTCTGAAGTAGTACAGGGATTTTTGCATTCTTCTGCTAAATACTTCACTGCAACATGTCCTGTTTACCAGAGATAAACCATATTCTTCTCAGCCCTGAACAGATGTTAAATATTTCCATCTTATGTCTGCAGAGTAAATAGTAAATTCTATATTTATTATGTACCCTATTGCCTAATAGTTCAAATGTTTGGGATATATAAATTAGAAACCATCATTATTTAGAGTGTGCTTATGACAATTCTTACAAGATCAAAAAAATCTGGTGATTCAATTGGCCTGTAGCGCAATTTTTATAAAATCTTCACTTAATTTTGAGAATTGATCTGTAGAAACATGATATGGCAAATTAAGCAGATCACGTAGGGTGGTTAAATAGAGATTTTGCCTTCTTAGTAATCTTGTGCTTTTAAAATACAGACTTTATATTCAAGAACTGAGGATCACTAGCTCAGCCTTGCTATTAAAGTCTTATCCTTCCATCATTGTGCACTGTGAAACATCCATGTTAATAGTATTCTGTATTAAGATTTAGCAACAAAATTACCTGTAGGTTGTGGTGAAGCAAGTTTTTGTTTCTTCATGATTTTCAGTTGTAAAAGGTGTGAATTTTATGTACTTGAAGGTTCTCTGCAAATGCCATTATAGCTATGCCTTTTTTGTGGCATTTCTTTTAAAGAATGGGGAATTGCCAAGCCAAATGCCTTGCTTTCATTTGGAGGTGAAGCATTCTGATTAGTGCTATATTATGCCGACATTTTCTTCATAAATCAGACTGCAGTAGCTTATGCTTGAATGACCATAGCCCTCTTTGCTTACAGCCTTGTGCTTCCTGAGAAGCTGGAGTACATCGTAAGCAAGTACGCTGAACATTCCCACGATAAATGGGCCTTTGAAAAGGTACGAGTTATTTTATGACTGGCAGCTGTCCAGGACTAGTAAATAATTCCTAGGGTGAATATTGAAATTAAAACTGCACAGTTTAACTGTTAGGCCCTTGTTCAGAGTGTATGGATGTCTACATATTTATTTAGGGATAGGTGGAAGAAACATCTTGCTTAAGAAAATGCATTGCAATTTGTCACTTTTTCAAAGAATTTAATAGGACAGAGACTTGAGGGGAAAAAGAGGTGTTTGGTTCAGGAGGTGGGTTTTGTTTGTTTGGGGTTTTGGTGGTTTTTTTGGTTTTGTTTTTGGGGTTTTTTTGTTTGGTTGGTTTTTTAAAAATTTTGTTTGTTTGTTTTAATTTTTTTAAGTAAGAATACATAGCTCTTGGCATCACTTTGCCTGGTAACGGTGTTTCTTGACTGGGAGTCACAGATTCAAGTTTACTGCAGCAGCTCCATGATCTAAGAAAGTACAGCCTAACGTAATTTTTTATTTCAGAAAAAGTAGTTGTAGCTTTTCTTTCTTCTTAGCTTTAAGAAGCCTGTTACATATTGAATTTCTCTATAATTTTCCAAATGCTCTGTCACTGTCATGTTTCTGTTTCATTATTTCTATAGAGCTACAAGACAAGACAATGAATTCTTAAATAATTTATTATAACTATTAATAACAAATGAATAGCAAATTTATGGAAGTTGTATAAAATTCTCTTGTTTGGGGGGCCTATGTATGCAAACTTGTAGAGAAAGGTGCTCATACATATGCATATGTGAATATACATAGATTAATTTCAAACCATAAATTTCATAAAGTCACTATTGTTTAAGGTAAAAGATTCATTACAGTTATGTTCTTCAGTTCTTGATCTGCTAATGTTGCATATTCTTGTCTGTGTTTCTGACTTTAACCTCCTAGGGAATCGAGACAATCTTTTTTGCCTCAGTCTGTCCTGTCTCAGTGCATGAGTCCCCTTGGAAGGGGCCCGTGTGTGTCAGGCTCAGAACTGGTGTTGTGAGACCTCCTGCTCATAGGTGGCATCCATTCTGTCTCAGGCATGTTTTGTTCCTGGGTGTCCATAGATGGATGCACCCCTTCTCCTGTGGCACTGAGCAGCTCTGGGAGTGGGTTAGCAGCTTGGTATGAAAAAGGAAACTGGCTAATTTGCTCTCACTCGTCTTTGTTGTTCTTATCTTATTTCAGTGGGTTTTTTGGTTATTTTTTTTCTTTTTCAGACTAATAGTGGATGGAAATATGGTGTTTCACTGGATGAAAATATGAAGACTCACCCATTAATAAGGCCTTTCAAAACTCTAGCTGAAAAGGTAATATAGGAAATTTCAGCTACATCAATATGAAGTAGATTGATTTGTGTGCTTTTAAAAATCCATTTCAAATATATTCTGTTAAATGTCAGGCAGAGCCACAAACTAGAATTCTTACAGTTAAGAATAAGTACATCTTTATGCTGAAGTGGTTTTTCAGTGAATCTTACACTGAGTCTTGTATAATTTGCTTTCATTAGGCATCATGTTCATTGTTTCTTCATAGGTATGGGCAAATTTGTATTCAAAAGTATCAGCAGCACAGTTTTTTTCATGGTTCCATGGATGAGAAATGACTGGCAGAAACTCCTGGGGTTTAATGAAAGTGTAATTTAACATACCTGAAGGCAATTTTGTCTTCCAGAAAGATCATAGAAAAGTGTAAAAAAATGCATAAGAGATGATTCAACTGAAAATGCGGAAAAACATTTAAAGTATTTTGAATTTCTTGACTAGGCACAAATATTTTCTAGTTGTCAGAACAGTGAAGTGAATTTAAATTCTGTTACTTAATTTTGTAATGATTCACTGGGAGACACAACTCAATTACGTTTGTCCCTCTTTACATATTCCCTGTTCAGAAAATAGACATGACAAGAATCAAGAGGGATTAAAGAGGTTGAGTTTCCTAGGGCTTGTAAATTGCTTTGGAATCTTTGGAGAGGAGCCAAAGCATTGTTGGTTGTTATTTAAGCAATTCAAAGAGGGTTTTCTGAAATGTCTGAAATTAAAACTTTTGAACATAAAAATCAAGTCTATCCCTAAAAGCTGTCATTTTGAGCAACTGTCAGAAAAATTCTGTTTCATGCTACAACCTGAAATACTTTTATTAAATTGATTTGAAAAGTCTTAATATGGCATACTCAGAATTTTCCTTGCCACAAATTTCCAGAATTTCTCTAACATTTTCACTTTTCAAAGGAGTCTTGGAATACACGCTGTTGCCTATTTTTTGTTGGTGGCTGTGTTTATATGAAGAGGTGTATAGTTCAGTAACCTTTTGTATCTGTGAGTGGATATAAATATAGGAACACTTAAAAAAGGCCTTGAGTTCTGCATTTGAAGGTACACACTTGCTTAACTAATTTATAGCACTCACAGTACCATCATTTTTTTATTGTTTTGTGCTGGTGAGATTAATTAATGAGTTTCCAGATCCAATCTACATTATTGCTCCAGAGTTCATTGCAGTGCTGTTAATTTCTAGCATGTATCCCAGCAATAAATGCTACTAAGAATAATTTTTTTTAAAAAAATTTTAAGTACTTCAAAGCTTTTCTCTCATGTGAAAAGAACTATATTTTGTGTTCTCATATAATATACAAATTTTCTTTAGTTTTGTAGTACTTTGTAGTGGAACTTAATATAGAAGGAAAGAATATTTCCATTGTACTTTTGCTACTTACTAAATACAGAGAAATTTTGCGTTCTTTTCTTCAAAGGAAAAGGAAATTTATCGTTGGCCTGCCAGAGAATCATTGAAAACCATGTTGGCCTTGGGATGGAGCCTAGAAAGGACCAAGGAGGGAGGAGAAGCAATAATATATCAGCGTGAAAATGAAAAGCTCCGTAGCATATCTCAATCTAGTCAGGTAAGGTATAATGCCTTAAGTTTAGAAAGCAAAATGTCTTTTCATTAATTTACTAATTAATTATAAACAATTATGTCAATTTTATATTCTTTTAGTGAATATTAAGATTTCTGTAGAGTTCTGAGATTGGAAGTTGTGTCACTATAATAAACACTATGCAACACTAAAGAGGGGATTCCAAAAAGCTTTTAAGACAATGAGGCTATAAGAGACCACAGATATTAACTTTCTTAGAAGAACTGAAGAGCTTTTTACTATAGTCATTCAAAGAAAACAGACAAAGAATTTAAAGTCTTTTATTTTATAATAAATAAAACCAGAAATTTTCTTTTTTTTTGGTCACACAGAACAGACTAACATGGACTTTTGTTAAGATTCTAATTATGACTGACAAATGAGATTGCACATTTGAAACATTTTTTTTTAACTCTACAGGCAAAATTTTCAGGTAATTGTATATTACTTAGTATTTTGATGTGGGGATAGATTTTTTTTCCATTTGTAGATTTTTGTAATCACGTGTTGAGACTGCTGGTCAATTTGTACTGCGAGCATCAGTGTCTGGCACCTTAAGCCTGTGTTGGGTTCCTTCCCCAGGACCAGTTTTTGCTTACCAAAAGCAGCCCCTGAGCACTCCATTACAAGACAATACTTCACCACTTCTTATCTCTTCAGCAATTCTCGCTCCCTTACAGGAAATTCTTCTGTCTCTGGAATCTCTTCTTCCAGCCAGTTGAACTTGTTCTGCAGTTGGGCATTCTTGCCCAAGAAGATGCATGATAAAGACACGATTGAGTGGAGGTTTTCAGCACATACTTAGCTTGAGTACACGTTTGAAATCACTGATTTGTATGTAACCATTCATATTTAACACGCACCTCTAACAGGTTTTTTGGAACTGGAGCTTTCTCACTTAAACCAGTTGCAGACTGTGTTAATGTGTTACATTCCTGCTTTTTCTTAGTCTGTAAATTCCTCAAGAAAATAATCTATCTTTTTGTTGTATTGTCTCATCTTTAGCACAGGGTTCCTTCAGGCTGTTCCCACATGATTCATGTTTTGAAGGCACATCTTGCAGGTCTCATGACTGGTCTCCTCTCTTAGGCTAAAAGCTTAGTTCTCAGCAGCTTGCCACCTGTTGTGAATAGAGACATCTCAGTATCTGAAACGACCTGTGTACTTCCACACCAGCAAACTTACCCTCTCAGTCATCCTGTGCCTTCAGTACATTGCAAAACAATAGGTGAACAGAGTTTCTACAAGAAAGTATGAAATTGGTACTCTAATCAGGTCAATGACAGAGATGTTGTAGTTGAATATTTGGTTCTTTTATCTGAAATTTTTTTTTTCCCCTGCAGGGAAATGGGTATAGCCCAACACCACTTGATCTCTCAAATGTGGCACTTTCTAGGGAGCTTCAGGTTCGTATTTGTATTTTGCATATATTATGCTGAAATGAATGAGTGTTTTTGGTTTTATTATCGTTAACAAGTTGAATTTTGTTAGGTTTTATGAGTGTATTTGTGACTGTAGTTATGATATGCTGTTGTAGAAAGGTGCATGATATTTACATACTGAAAGATGAAATTTCTGCTGTTTGTGCCATTGGTGCTTCCTGAGTTCCCAGAAAAAATTAAGCGTGAATCTAGGGAAGGGGCTGTAAACAGCATGTTGTAATATGTGTATCCTGTGCTTGTGCTGCCTTCAAAGAACAGCTGAATATAGAAATTCCACTTAAGTATGATGTTACTTTATCACAAGAGTGTAGATTTTACTCAAGACTGTAAATTATGTAGAATTACAGAATTTTTAATTGTCCCCTAATCTTGCATCTTGTTTTTTCTGATGGTAATGTAGGGAATGGTTGAGGTAATGGCAGAAAACTACCATAATATATGGGCCAAAAAGAAGAAAATGGAGTTGGAAAGCAAAGGTAAGCCACAATCCTGTAAACCACACCAAAAAAGACAAGGAGAAAGAGGGAGTTTTGAAGGCACATCTTGCGACAGTGTAAGACAATCAAAAATGAATAGTTCCTTTTGTACATGAAGCAGAATAAATCTGAAAGTAGAAAAACTTACAGTTCTTTCAACTTACTGAAGGTGGAGGTAGTCATCCTTTATTGGTGCCTTATGACACATTGACAGCCAAGGAGAAATCACGGGACCGTGAAAAGGCACAAGAGCTGTTTAAATTCCTTCAAGTCAATGGTATAATCATATCTCGGTAAGTTGCACATTTTTTCAGATGCTTGCTTGCATTCAGTGCACAAACCAGCATGTTAATCTTATCTCACTGCAGACTGGCAGTTATTAACATAATTACCACTTGGCATATCTTCTCATGAATCAGAGTTATTTTTATGTTCAGAAAGACTCTTCTGAAACAGCATATTCAGGCAACATTTTTAATAAGTGTGTGATCATAGTAAATACAAAATGCAACAGTAGTGTAATTAATGAAGAAAATAATTAAAAATGTCTAAATTAGCAGCCAGCAGTGTCAGTAAGGATCATGGGAAAACTAATCTGAGGTCTGATACTGATACATATCTATGTAAAACTGCTTTTTAATCCAGTTTTTGAAAAAAATATTGCTCTGAGTTCTGTAAAGTAATAAAACAAAGTGGCTATTTTCTATTTTGTGGGCATTAACTTCTACTCTAGCAAAAGCATAGATGTCCTTAGTTTTACTGTAACTTGAATGCTGTGCCTCAAAGTAAGCTGGCCTGTGGGGACTTCTTACTGTAGTACGTGGCTTTATATGATGGAATTGTGAATTACTATACTATAACTCTCTTCTTTTACTGTATGTGAAACACCTGAGCACATAGGAAACATCAATTTTCTGGCATTAAGCACTTTTGTAAACTAAATTTTATTCATGAACAAGTTTTTCTGTACATGCATAGAATCAGATCTTACCTGTTTTCATTTATTTTTACTTTTCAAGTCTGTGTCCCTATACTCAGAAATTTATAAAAATCAATTTTTAGGATCTGCAAAAGGTAACTTTTTTGGCTTCAACAATTAATAACATTTCTAAGAGAAAAGTATACATTTCTGTATTACTACAGAGAAAAATTCCCTCCTGCCATATATGTAAGCTCTCAGCCTGAACCCAAAATGTAGGTATGCCACCAAATATATTTATAACCTCCATAGTTGCTTTAGAGCCATTGAATAAGAAAAGCTGGTTTATTTAGTGCAAATGAATGATCTTCTGAAACACCAATAGAATTGCTCAAATTTTGCAGCTGTGTGTGTTTGGGTTAGGAAATCAATATTTCAGTGTTAACACATGGGACAAGTCAACTTGAAAAAGCATGTTCAAACTCATTATTGATATGGGCAGAGAGTTAGCAGTGATTGTCTGTAAAGGATGAATCAAGATTATCCTCTTTTCAGTGTTTTCTTCAGATGAATATATGCATATATATATATATACGTAATCTTTTGAAGTAATCATTGCAATTATCACATTTCAAGATGTCATTCTTGAAAATATTGTACTAATCATTAAAACATAGGAATTGTTTATAATTGGTAACATATAGGCAGAACAGCATGTGTACTTTACATATACCATCTGCCTCTGTTTTTGGGTTTTTTGCTCTTTGCTGAGAACATTTTTGAAACACTTTGTGTGTTTATGACACACAGATAAATCTCTCAGGCCTTACTCAAGTACATATTAGGAACAATATGTTATTTTTTTAAGCATCTTTAAATCTCTGCAAGGTCTTTGGATATTGGTTTTTTTTACTTCACAGACCTACCAGCATTGTTCAATATTTAGGAAAGTATATGTAATCTCTTAGGAACCATGACTTCTTATAAACTCAAAGAGAAAATATTTACAGTGACCTCACTGAGTATACAGATAAATTCTTAGTCTCCTTTGTGAGGGTGAGGCAGCAGAAGATGCCTCTCTAGCATAAATAGCTGTTAATTCATACTAAATAATTTGATTGCACAGGTGATAAATTAATAGGGAGTCATCACAGTATATAAAGAAGAACTCTTAAAATAGAATTTTTATTGGTTTTTTTTTCCAAATTAAACTATAAGATGGGAGGTTAGAGTCCTACTAAGTTTGTGTTTAAAATGGAATTGGAACATCTTCCTTGGTTCCCTGGCTGTGTTCCCCCAGACTATAACCGTTCCTTTCCTCTTAACTGTGTCCTCACATGGTCAAGAACATAGATTTTATTATTCAATTTTTTGTTGTTAAAATTTCTGCTGCATCAACCTTCTCCCAGAATTACTTTTTTCTGCTTGGATTTCTGTCATAGCTGTTTTTAAACTGCTAGTCTAATTTTCCATTTTTTCTCCCTGATTTACTCCCATGCCAGTGGTAAGGGCTCTCAGTACAAATGATCATTTTCTTATACCACAGCAGTGAGTTCAACAACTTCCCCCTTTCCTTGTTCCTTTCTTGCTTTTGCCTCAGTGCTACAAACTACCAGTTCCTTCCTTCTTCCTTACTTCTGACACACTGTTCAGCTCCTCTGTAGTCTCTGCATGTCCTTTGGCCAGGTTATTTTCTCTAACTGATGAGGGCTGAGTCTTCCTGTCTGCTGCTATTTGCAGAGCCTGTAGAGAAGTAGATGAAGTAGCCACTATGGTTAACCAGAGGTTTTCCTTAATGTCACTCGGTTACTTCCTCACTTGATAAGGCAGTTAGATGTCCCGGGTGTAACCCACCATCTATGAACGGAAAATCTCAAGCAGAGTTTAGTCCTTTTAATATTGGAATAAAGAGACTACGAAGAAGTTGCAAACTAAACCAATGTACAAAAGAACCTCAAGGAAATGAAGATGAAAGAATTAATGACTTGTGAAAGCAAGTATATTTGAAAACAGAATAAATTTAAAAACATATAGAATTAAATGACTTCAAAAGGATAATGAAAAAAAATCCCTGCTCTTGTCCTGGGTGCCAAGACAGAAAGCATCATTTGCAGTTTTGTGGAATGAACCCTTAGCAATGAATTGGAGCGTTTGGCTACCCTTCAGAGGAGCCTTCATGATCTGGAGAAATCGGCTAACAGGAATCTTATAAGGTTGAGCAAAGGTAAATGCGAAGTCCTGTACCTGGGATGGAATAATCCCAGGAACAGGGGAGCTGAGCCTGAGAGCATATGTGCAGAAAAGCTCTTTGAACTATGCAAGTTGGACACGGATCAGGAATGCGTTCTTGTGATGATTAAAGTTGACTGTGTACTAGGCTTTATCAGTGAGTGTGTTCTGCAGGTTGATGGATCAAGAGATTCTATCAGGAATATGTTGTCCCATTTTTGGTTCTGCAGTGCTAAGGAAGACACTGAGAACAAAGTTACTCAAGTGGGAGGCCACTGAGATGCTCTGTGGATGGATGCCAGTGTCATGCCAGGAGAGGCTCTGAGGCGTGGTTGGGTTTTTTTCAGATTTAAAACAGAAGGCTACAATAGGATTTACGACTGTCTTCAACTACTTCCTGCAAGGTTATAGGGAAAATGAGGTCAAACACTAACTCCTCAAATGTAATAAGTTGTTACAAGGAAATTCCAGTTAGATATATGGAAATATTTCACCATTATTTTTTCATGGTAAGGGTAGCCATATATTATAGTGTCTCCAGAGTAATTTTGAGATTTTGATCCTTGAACCTACTCAGTACATTATCATACAAGGTTCTGAGCAACCTGATCTTTTGGCTTTGCTTTGAGATGGGACTTGGATCAGATGACTTTCAGAGGTTCCTTCCAATCTTAACTTTTGTGTGATCCTAAAGAATTCTAGAATTTTAGTCAGGTAGGTTTCATTTGTACTTAAAATGAAATCCAATATTTTAAATCTAAGCCCAGACAACCACACGTATTTTTATTCCTCTTTAATATCTTGTATGTGCCAGCCATGATTTAGGTCATGAATTTATCTTAAAGAATATATAATACATGCCTCTTTAGAAATTATTGTATACTGTTGAAATCTTTCAGATGCTTTAGTAATATAATAGTTTGTTATTTAAATTTAAGTTTTCATTTAGTAGCTGAAGTCATTTTGGCTTCTTTCCTTCATAAAATTAAAGGACAAAATGAGGTTTAACAGTGATTAATCAATGAAGGGTGGTACTTAGGGTGATTTTATAAAGATGCAACTGCAGACTTCCCAAAAAGTTGGCACTTAAACATGCCAGCAGTAGAAATTGAGTGACTAATGCATTACTTTGTTAGATCCAGATGCACCATGGCTTTTTTTGTGAGACAAGATAGCACTCTGAAGTTCTTATCCTAAAATATATATATTTTGGATACTTTAATCATAAGCTATTATACCTCTTATTAAAGTCAGTTTATGTTTCTCTATTTCTTCCTAGATAGTTGATAACTAAGAGTTACCATGGTGATTTTCTCCTTCTTATGAAAATTTGCCATAATAAAAAGATAAGGCATTAAATGCTTCATAGTACTGTCATCATTTGTACTGCTGCCATCATCAATGCTACTTCTCTTAATCCTTTCTAAAACAGGGGCCTGAACGACATAGCGTTGGATGCTTCATCCATGGAAAAGAGGTTTGCCTTTAAGTTTCTGAAGAAAATTTTAAAATATGTTGATTCTGCTCAAGAGTTTATTGCACATTTGGGTAAGTTGCAGATTTTATTTTAAAAATCGAATTGTTGATATTTAAATATTTGGATTAATAGGTTTACATTTTTAGTGATCACTGTTTTTATTGCATTTAAGAAACTTAAATCATGTCTTTTAATTTGCAGATTAAATTATTGAGCATTTGTAACTAGCAAAACAGTTTCTGCTCTTTTATTTTTATTCGAGTAAAACAAATTTTGCAAGTCTGAAAGACCTATTGTGTTGTTTATTATTAGACAGCTTCTTATTCGTGTCTGCCTTTATTATATCCTTGCAGAAGCCATTGTAACCAGCGGGAAAACCGAAAAATCTCCACATGACCAAGAAATAAAATTCTTTGCTAAAGTGAGTGATTATTTTAAGTAATGTTCATACACATTCCACTACACAGAATATGTAAACTTTTTATGTTAGACTTCTTTTCGTATAATAGAAATATATATTTTCTGTTTTTTATGATAACTAATCAAACTGTTATCAAATGTTTTGAAATACCTTCAAAAATATTTCAATATATTTGTTGGATTCAAATATTTCAAAATACTTCGATATATCTGTTTCTGTATGAGAGGGAACATAAAAATTAAAAGACACCTTTTTCATTACATTGTATTAAATACTCTCACTGAATATATAAATTTTATCTGATTTTTTTTACTAGAAAATATCACTGAAGTGCATATCATCTAATTAGTAGAAAGAAATATTCCTATGCAGTATTAGATCTAAAACAGATATCTCTGTGTAACTCTGTTTATTATTTATGCAATTTTGAATAAAATTGTAAGACTTCAGGTTATAATTTACATGAGGTTGTGTCAGAAAAAAAAAATTGTTACACAACTAAAATTCTTTTAAGGAACTTTGACCAATCAGAGCATTACTGCTACGTTTACCATTGTGATCTGTAAAAAATACATTTTGTATCTGTATTTCTTAGGTTCTTTTACCATTAGTTGATCAGTACTTTACAAATCACTGCCTCTACTTCCTGTCTTCTCCATCAAAAACCCTCAGTAGCAGTGGATATGCATCAAATAAGGAAAAGGAAATGGTAGCAAGGTAAGTAAAACATTAAGATATCCACAGTAGAGTTTTGTACAGATAATTAAAGCTCTCTTCTTAGATTAAAGAGAATGAGATAGTTCAAAAGCTCACTTTCCTCAGCTGGAAAGTGAATATTTTATTTGGTATGAGAATGGTAGTGACTGAATAAAATTCCTCATTTTAGTATCCTTTATTACATATATATATATGTATATATATGTATGTATATATACACACACACACATATACACACAATTAAAGAGTTAAGTATATATCGTAACTATTTATTTTACAATATATAATTATAGATTATAACATCGAAATACCAATAAACTATTCTGTGAGCAATAGAATTACTTAGTTTCTGATGGGATTCTGTTTCATTGTTGGTGGCAGTTTCTGGTTGAAGCTTTTTCCACTGTTGGTTCATTTAAATGGTCTCACATTTATTTAAATTTTAAGCTATCAAAAAAATGTTAAAAATACCATGAGGCAGCTTTTTAGGTGGAATTGTGAATTCCATACAAAATTATTTCTGCCCCTGCACAAATATTACTGGAATTTAATAATTTTAGCGTGTCTGTACTGTTTGAATGGAATCAGCCATTTGACACAAAGTTATTCTAGAAAACTCTGTTAAAAATAATTGCTTTTTAAGTTATAACATGCTGCCTGTATGAAAATATGAATTTCTCTTTTCTGCAATCAAAATTAAAAAATAATATCAAACAATATTTAATTGTGTTTTACCTATGACTGTAATTTAATAATTTGCCAGTTTTTTCTTCCCCTTGAGGTGTGCTGATGGTTATTTTCTTTCGGAAATTTTGTGTGGTAGTATTTCAAGCTGTTTTACTCTCATGCTTTCTTAGTTTAGCTGTCAGTTTCTCAGATTTCTTTTACTTTCTTTCACTGCATTGACCAGAGTTAACTGTTTTTTCCAGTGGAAAGTAGATACAAAATTGGAAAGCAAAGGTTACTTACGTGTTATTACATAAGATCAGGCGTAGGACTCAACTTCCTAGATTCCATTCTTCAGTTTATCTCTCAATACATTTTTGCATTTCTCTAAATTATCATCACCCTTTGTTTCCATCTTCTTTGTGAGTGGTAGTCCTTATACAGCAGTTGTGCATAAGAGTGGTAAGTCCCCAAGATTCTGCTTTACTCAGCTCTCAGATACATACAGATGTGCAAGATAGTCCTCCAGGAGCTGGGAAAGTCAGCTCAGGTTCAGGAGGATGGAAGTGTCACTTAATTTCATTTCAGTTTCATGCTTCCCCTGTGAATACTCCTGTTACTTCCCTAGTCAGTCAGGTCAGCTTAAGGAAGGTATAAGGATGCTCTCTGGGGCTGTACGAAGTGGCTCTGCAAAGGCACATGAAGAAGTTAGATGTCTAACACACATATCTGCTAGTATAACTGCAGAAATATCTTATAATTCTTTGTGCATCCTTCATTGAGAGAAGTGACCATCTGCCATTTTCATCTCATAGGAAGTATAGTATCTCCTTACCATTGTGAAGAAAGTTTTAGATTTCAAGACACCTCTGAAGTGGTGAAGTATAGAAAATGAGAGATCTCAGCAGCTTCAAAATGTTACTCTGCTTAATGCAGTTGTCTGTTATCATCATGTATCATTCAAAGTATTCTTTCCAAGAACTATGTTGTGTTTTCGTTTTCATATTCCTACTCTTCTTTACCTCACATTCCAAATAAATCTTTCATCTTTGTCTTATCTTGTTTTGCTCTCTCTGTTCTTTACTTTAGCCTGTTCTGCAAACTAGCTGCTCTTGTTAGACATAGGATCTCACTTTTTGGTAAGTTATTGAGAAAGAACTTGGTAAAATTTTAAAGAGTGCATAACCATTGTTTCTATCTCACCTGAAGATTTTCACAACTATAGGCAAAATTCTATTAAATGCTCCATAAGCTCCTAGTGAAATTAGTCAGGGCATTGAACATAGCTCTGAAGCCAACACTTAATAGAATGTGTAAAGTGTTGAAGCAGGAAGAAATAGCACATTCTAGTATCTCCAGACTCCTTGAAAAAAATCAGTGCTTTGCAGTTACTTTTAGCTTTTCAAAAGTAATCTTATGCTAATTATTTTGATTTCTGTCATCCAGCTGTTGAATCTAATTGACTAATTTCTCAATAGATAAAGGGGATGTAGGGAAAAATAATACACCTCCTACAAAGGTATTGGTAAAAAAATTGTAAAAGTGTAAGTACTACAAGGTACAGAGTTCAGGATTTTGCAAGGTTAGGAGGTGAAAATGTGCCCTAAGTAGACATTAGTTATTCTGTTTAGTTCTTATATGGAAATTGACTTAAAAATTTGAAAGTTAGTCCCAGAACCAGACTTAACTCCCTTTCCAGTGACCTAAGGTGGGAGACTTATTTAATGTCTTGTTTAAACTGTGCATCTCCAGTAATGGAGATCATTAGATGATGCTATGTTTTCTGTGCTATTGTGCTCTCATAGCATCTTTTTCTAACCAGGTAGTGATTCTGCTACAATGGTGAACTGCCTGCACATCTTAGCTCAGTCTCTTGACACACGGTAAGTTTGCAACTTTTATACTAACTGCAGACTACGAAGGTTTCACAGAGCTTTTCAGAAGCAATTGGATCGTTTCTGTATTTTTTTATTCTTTATTTGTAATCAATGATCTTAACAGCACCAACAATTCCGATATTGCCCTCCATATTAGCAGACTTTGTCTAAAGTGTTCTATCCACATTTGTCTGCTCAATGTCTGTCATTCAAACACTGAAAACACTTGTCCTTTCCAAGGATATTTGAAGACTTTATGGGGACATATAAATGCTACAGTTGTTGGAACTGAAAGTAGTGATACCAGCAGATATTGAGAAATTTTAGTGCATAGTGTAAAATTTTTCATTAGAGGTATGCAGAGTATATTAACATATGGGCATTGTTATATTTGCTAACTTTTACTGCTTATCATTGAAATTATTATGTAGATTAAAACAGAGGCCAGAACAGTTTTCTAATGTGAGCTGTTTTCTGGCCTGGCTCAGTTAAACAGCAGTCTGAAAATGAATTTATTGTGAACTTGTGAACAACACTGGAATCTTCATTAAGGTGTTGGAGAAATGTGCACAAAATCAAGGAATGGGACTGTGATTCTGGTATTGCAGTTGCATTTTCTAGATTTCAGGTGTTTTGAAGTACCCTGACTTACACACCTAGTTACTGTGGCTCCCATAAAACTACAGGAATTAAGAGTTGGGGGTTTTTGAGCATATTTTATGGAGGAGCTTTCTCACAACTTATGACATTTACTGAGAAGACATTATCTTATTCGAACGCAGACCACAAAAAGCTGGAAAGGCAAGACTATGGAATTAAGATCTTTATTTTTATTATTTTGTATTAAATACTCAAAGATAAGTGTTGCTTATACTGCTACGCAGATAAAAGTGGCCTTTTCTCTTCATAATGTGAAGATAAATGTAGTTGGTTATCTTCAAAGACTGACAGAATGTAACTAACGTACATCTATCTCTATACAACTACTAAATATCAATACAAAGTTGATATTTTTGCCTTATTATTTTTCAGAACTGTTATGAAATCAGGATCTGAGCTTGTTAAAGCGGGATTGCGTGCCTTTTTTGAAAATGCAGCTGAAGACTTGGAAAAAACTTCAGAAAATCTTAAACTGGGAAAATTTACTCATTCACGAACACAAATGAAGGGTGTTTCACAGAATATCAATTATACTACAGTAGCATTGTTACCAATCTTAACATCAATTTTTGAACATATTTCACAGTATCACTTCGGAATAGATTTACTTTGTAAGTATTTTATTTTATTTTTTAATTTTATTGTGTTATACTGCTACAAATGCTTTTTAGTAATGACAGCATGGATTCAAAGGACGAAATCCTGTTTTCAGTACCATGCACATTTCCAGAATTAATTCTGAAATTAGCAGTATAGTACCTTATTTCTAGTACATGTTTAAAAATAATACTCAATAAGATTAAAGTTAATTACGTACAATATTTCTCCAAACATTGAGAGAGAAATTAAAACATCCCTTTAAGTGCTCTCTTAACAAATGTGTGGATGAGACTAGTTTTCTATATAAAATTTGTATTTCATTGTATTAAAAGAGACAACTCGCTATAAGTTCCCTGTGGATTTTCCCTTACATGGGAAAACCACTGTAGGCCTTTGAATTTAAACATTCCCTATTTTTAGCATCAGTTAGTTTAAAGATTCTGAAATGACTCCTTGAGATTCAGCAACACGCTGAATGGTCTTCTTATGTTCTAATGTTTCTAATGTCTGTAATTATGTTCCAAATTTTTGTATATATTTGGGTCATAATTAAAAGATGGATAACCATGAAAATTCTTTCTTTAAAAATATGGTGAACCTTTAGATCATGTACCTAAAGGTTAGACACACACAGTGATGTCGTTTAGCTTAAAATTGTGCTCTGTGAGTGTGATAACCTGGAATATCTTATTAGCAAGTGTCTACTGTCCTCTTGGAATGTCTAATGATCTGGTAGGGTTTGGAATGAATGTAGATGATAGACCAGGTATTAGAGACATTGAAGGTAAATACCATGTGAAGTATGGACAGTCAGAATGTTCAGTGATACATGTGCTAAAAGTTTTAGACACTGTTTAACAGATTGCATAAACGGATGTTTGATATTTGAAAAATAATCCTTAGCTGAATAAATACTGATAATGTATTTTTATTTTCCTCTAGTGGGTGATGTACAAGTTTCATGTTACAGAATTCTTTGTAGCCTCTATTCTCTTGGGACTGGAAAGAACATCTATGTTGAAAGGTATTAAGTGTAAAACTCAGCATGCAAAATTTTCTCTTCTTTAGGAATCTGTTGCTTAGGTAATAAAGCAGTTTGGATGAAAAGTGAATTTGAAAGAGTGAGAGATGTTTAAAATATGCTTTCCCTTGAAAGTAGTTGCCTATACTTTAGCATTCAATTCCACTGGGAAAAAACCCTCAATAAAAGTAAATAACTCACTGCATATGGCAGTGTATCTGCAGGGAGTTTATTTTTCCCACAGGAAAAACTAAATTTTTCTTTGGGTTGCCATGAGGTTTTCAAAGTTTTTCTACCACATATTGCTGTGGTAAGTAGGCTGAGTACTAAGTAGGAAGCATCTGTTTCACACCTAAGTCTGTACAGAGTTCTCAAAAGAGTTACCCTGAATATGAAATCCTGAGGATATGTAGAGTATTCTGACAACCCTTAACTCCACAAAGGAAACCACTAGTTACTTTTATTTAAAAAAGATTAAGATCTATAATTCCTTTAAGCATTTAGTTGCTATGCTATGTTTCAAGCCCTTTCTTCCAATTAAAGGGGATCAAATCTGTATCTGTTAGCTCAGAAAAGAGAACCCTAATTTCTGGTCTGTCTATCACAAGACAGGAGCCAAGATAAGGATTACCCATCCTTATACTTCTGAAAGTTTTAGGTTAGGCAATTTTCATTGCCTTTCTTATGATGAAAAGTTTAAGATCCATAGGGAGAGAGACTAAACTGCAGGAAATGCAAGTCTGTAGTTTGGTTAATAGAGGCTTTGCCGAGCGTGAGGAATGCTGGTCTCCAATTCCTTCCTTCCTTCCAGAGTTTATTCAGAACTCTTTTCATATGAAATATAAGAGCCATCTGGTGGACAGATCTTCCCTCCCACTCTGCAGGCATGCACATGTGTGCAAAAGCTGCATGCTCTCATTCAGGCATTTAGGCATCCATCGCTAATCACAAAGCTGTACTCTCTTTCTTCTCTTTCTGGGCTTCAAAGTCTTAACTACTCCTTTACACAGATCTCATAGGAAAAATAGGAAGTGCCTTAACCCTTATCTAACTAGCAGTCAGGTCTCCTCACAGGAAATGAAACATATTTGTGTTTGAGCTGCCTTTCAATAAAAAGAGGTCACAGCACAGGCCTCCACTTGATTGGAAAAATCTTTAAGCACTGGACAGTGTCCTTAAACATCGATGCTCACAGCATCACCTTTGCCTACTGCAATTGTCTTCTTAGAATGGAAGGAAGAGTGTATATCCAAGGAAACTAATTAGTCTCCTAAGGCTGTGTGAGAGGTTCTTAACTGTGGATTTCATTTCGTTTGTTTTTAACTAGTCTCAGGCTCCTAAATTACAGTTGTAGGCAGACATCAGTGTCTAGGTGGGAAGCAGGATTTCAAACACAATGCTCAATGTTTCAGCAAAACTTAGAAGTAAGTGATTGAGCTGACTTGAACAGTTATTCAAGTTAAGCAATGTTCAGTTTCAGGATCAAATTGCAGGTTTTTCTCCTAGTGAATTTTGGCAGGGACAGTAAGAAGTTTTAGCTTTCATTGCAGAATGAGTCATAGTTCGCTTTTCATAGATAAATATCTCTTTTTATGGCTGAAATAGTTCTGCTGATTCTACAACACTACTGGCTGCAGGGGCTCAGGACTGATACTTAGTTGGATTGCTGCTGCTGCCCTGTTAAGACAAACTTCCACTGTCAAGTGTTTTATCCTTTTCCCAATCCCTTTTGCAATGCCCACATCCCAGGACAAGGGATTCCAGTTGCTTGGCTTCACTACTATCTAATTTCATATCATGGGACACGATATCCCAGCATTGGAGCAGTCAGGTCACGAGGGGCTCACCTGCCTGGTGGACGAAATCCGTTCACACATCTCTTGGCTGACCCAGGGATCAGGTGATTAATCCTCACCCTGAGTGTTCCCCCTGTTGTGAGAGCCCTACTTCCTCTTCATCCCTCACTAAACCGACTTTTTCTTGGATTTTTTCCTCTGTGTAGGTGTTACAGCTACTGGCACGGTTTGTTCCTCTGGTTTGGCTACAGTCTGAGTGGCCAAAATGCGTTGATTTGCTTTCCTTCTCCTCCCCCCGAGGGTGCTGTCTAGTATCAACCAGTGTCCAAAAATAGTAGCCAAAGCCCAGCACGTTGCATAACTTTGCACCTCTCTGAAACTGCCACGCAGTTTTCTTTCAAATATTCTGCCACTTCATCAAGCACTGTAGTTGCTTGGGGGTGAACTTAAAAACCACAGGAGCAGAATCATCCTCCAAAAGCCGGCCCATTTTCTTCCACCTTCCATGCCACTTGTGACTATTCACCCTTGGGGCAGATCTCTGAAATACTCTCCTAAAAACCTTTTTTGTAACTCCAACTTTTGTGCAGACAAAAGTGAGGGGAGCCAGCAGACCAAGCAACAAGAGCATGCTTTCCTTAACGTCCAAGAGACGTTCAAAATCCTCAAAAGCTGTTGTAACAGGCCTGAAGGAGGAAAAGGAGGTGAAAAGCTGGGGAAAGTTATCCACCCTCTTCTTCCCACAGGCTGGGTACAATTAATAATGGACTCCCTGAGGTAGTGCCCAAGGTAAGGGCAGGAGAGCAGCACTGAATATGCATCCCGAATGATCCTCATTGTCCTTGTTGTTGTCATGTCACAGGCTGGTATTACACAGTGCAGCAACAAAGCAATCCTGATCCCTTTCCCTGCTCTGAAAAATATCATCATGAGGAGCACATACTGCATTATACGGGAATATACGCAGGGTTAGGTACCACAACCATGGGAACAGACCAAGCAACATTGTGACCAGCAGCTCTCGACCTAATACAACAAATGCTTTCATCGCATTTGTTTCCTACCCACTCTGGTCAGATCTGTTGTTATCTCAACCCTTCCTGCCCTATGTTGGGTGACAAATAAGGGTGTTGCTTTTAAAATGGTATTTCCTCAGTGTTCCCACTGAAGCATTCCAAACCATGTGCTACTTGCTCAGTTCCTCCTCTCCCTGAGGTGGATGGAGAGAAGAATTGGAGGCACTAAAGGTAAATATCACGGGTTGAGATAAGAGCAATTTACTGGAAACAGCAACAAAATAAGTCAATCAACAGTTAGAGCAACAACACTAATGACAGTGTACAAGAGAGAGGCAAACCATTCACATGCGATTGCTCACCATCACACAGGACCCCAGACATTGTTCCTGGCAATGACAGGAGGTGGTATAGAATAACCTTCGGGTCCTGGCCATGCCAAAAATTAACCCTGTCCCAATCAGAACCAGAACATTGGTGGAGGTGGCATTTTTTTAACTGTTTTTCTTACACCACTGTGATCTCCAGTAGTTCTTTTCATGTGAGAAATCAATTTTTTCTAAGTTGTCAGATAGTTCCTAGTGTTTAAAAAAGATAAAATAAATCAACAATAAATACTAATACTTCTTTTTATTGTGTATGCTAGACAATGAAATCCTGGTGAAACACTTTTCCTCTCAGATGACTTTTAGTGTCTCTCATATACAGGCAGCGTCCCGCACTTGGTGAGTGTTTAGCATCTCTTGCAGCAGCCATTCCAGTAGCGTTCCTTGAACCTTCTCTCAACCATTACAATCCACTGTCTGTTTTCAACACAAAAAGTGCAAGAGAAAGAGCAAGTAAGTACTGTTCCTCAA
>VWZT01010694.1:261614-403628 GCA_013397055.1 Pachycephala philippinensis | reverse complement strand
AAGCTGTTTATTCCACTCCAACTAATTAATAGAAGTTGTATAATGAAAAAACCCTGAATGTATGCCTCAGCAGAGAGCTCCTGCTACTGTTGTTTCATTACTTGCCATTTTAGCTTTGCTCTACTTCATTGAGACTGTGCCAACCCTGTTCCCTTTCTCCTAATATTTTTTGATATTTTTCTGAACATGATGTCTGAATACTTTTCTAAAGGTTCCTGCTGTAATATTTAAAGTTTAGTTGATGATCATATCTACATTACAAAAATTTATGGCAAAATACAGTTGTGTACATGTAGCAAAATGCAAGAGGTATAATATCTGATTTAAGTAATTCCTATGTTTTTGTTGTCTAACCAGTAATCCAAATCAATTTGGTATAGGGAACTCCTGGCAGAATATGATTAATTCCATGAAACCTTGATCAAACAAGGACCTCGACAGGTTGGAGAGATGGGCAGAGAAAACTGCCTGAAATTCAAGAAAGACAAATACAGGGTTCTGCACCTGGGGAAGAACAACCCCATGGACCAGCTCCAGGTTGGGAGCTGACCTGCTGGGAAGCAGCTCTGTAGAGAAGGACCTGTAGGAGTCACTACCTGCCAAAATCATTGTACCTTTAAACAAACAAGCAAAACAAAATGCAGGTTAATGCAGATTGATTACATATGCTCCGTAAGTTTTTCCATGTAAAAGCAGTTATGGAAGAACTTCTTCTAGCCCATACCCCTGTCAGCTCTGCTTTATAGAAACAGCACTAGTGGAAGAATTGTGCTTGAGTGACTGGCACTAGATTGCAGTGGGTTGTTAATTGCTGAATAAGCATCCTTCAGTTTCTAATACAAGCATATAGTAACTGGAATTCTTTCCCGGCATTTTTGTTGGGAGATAGATGTGCAGGGTTCATGAATTAAGTACAGTTTCATTTTAACCCCACCCATAATTTTAAGCTGTTTGTTTCCTTTTCCTTGAGGCAGATTTAATCTTTGGCAAATCAGCGTAAAAATTGTGAATGATTATGGATACAATGTCCAGAGTATATCCAATTTTAATATAAGCTTTCTGTTCTGCACTTTTACATAGCTGGACTGCTCACCAGATAATTGCAGGACACCTTATGGTAAAGCCATAGATTTATGGCAGCTATTGTTTACATCATTGCTAGATGCACATCATCTGAAATACATAATTTATGAAAGGAGATACACATGCATACCCCAAAGTGTTACTATAGTTCTGTCTGTCCGAGATGGTGAAGGAAAAAAATCTGAGTAATTTGTATTTAGGGTTTAAACATAGATGGTCTCTTTCATTTTGCTAATTAATCTTTTGGTTTTCTACCCTTACTTGCAGTTTTAGGTATGCCTGATACAGTAGAAGAAATGTGTCCAGAGATCCCTCAGCTGGATAGACTAATAAAGGAAATAAATGATTTAGCAGAGTCTGGAGCAAGGTATACTGAAATGCCTCATGTAATTGAGGTGATCTTACCCATGCTGTGCAACTATTTATCCTACTGGTGGGAAAAAGGGTCCGAGAGTGTTCCTCAGAGTGCTGGGCCTTGCTGTACAATGATAACGTCTGAGCATCTGAGCATCGTTCTTGGAAACATTCTGAAAATCATTAACAACAATCTGGGAATAGATGAAGCATCTTGGATGAAAAGAATTGCAGGTACTGTAAATATTTTTGAGCACTAATTGTACTAATAATATTTAATTGCTTTACTATATTTTACCTTATTGCCCAGTGATATAATAGCAAAAAATTATAACTAGAACCATCATGAAAGAAAGATAAACAGTAGGTAAGTAACAATAAGAGAAATATGTTTATTTTTTTTATTATTAGTTCTATGCATGCATTGTAGCATCACTGTAAGAAGAGAACTTTCTATTCAACATAAGAGATTTTGAAAATTTCCTTCTCTATGCACTGTTTAAGAGCCTTAGCATTTAATTTGGAGTTGTGAATTCCATTGATTTTCAAGACATCTGAGTTTTACAGTAGAGGGTATAATTGTTGTGAATTCTGTTCATGAAATATCAGGACAAAATGGAAAGAAAATGTAAATGGTGAAATAATCTCAGGAGTAACCCAAGTTCAAAATGAGTTGGTTTGCCTGAATAAATGTATGAGCTATTAAATAAGCTGAAAGGTTTTTTTTAAATATGCCATAAGATATAGTATCTATCCTGCTAAAGAATTTCACCATATCCAAATTTTATCATTCATATTATACAATGTAAGAATATAATGTGCAATAACACGGTTCAAGAAAATCTATGTAAAGGTAATAATTTCCTGCTAAATCTGAATAACCAGTACCCATTAGTACTGCGTTTTTGGTATTATTTTAAATGTTGGAAGTTCTTTAATGATACCAAAGATTCCATTAAAATTTAGTAGGAAGTTTGCTGCTTAATTGTGGATAGCATTTCTTGCAGTTTTGTAGTGATTGTTCATCTACATAAGGTGATGATATATACTCATGTTGTTCTTGCAAGGATTTTTGACTTGGGTAGTTTACATTTTATTGCTAGTACTTGTACAAAATTGATCTATGACCTTGAATTACTCATTCATTCTCTGCATTTTAACTTGCCCAAGGCAAAATAACTAAAGGGATTCTTCCAGAACACTATCTTCTGGCAGTTTTCTGACATTGGACACCAAAAAACCCATCCCAGGCACGAAACAAGAAGTATTTTTGTGAGGACTTTGTGTCTCAATCCTAACTTTGCTTAGGCTCTTAGTTAGAGACATGGGACTTGCCAAAACCATGATAGTTTAATTTACATAAAACTGAAATACTTGTAATCGAAATCCAAAGTCTTTTAATCTCTCAATATGCAGTTTTTATAAAGCTACATTCATAGTTTTATTAATAATTTTATGATGCAGAAATATATGAAGCCAAATAACCTTTACTGTTTCTGGAACTTCAGCGTTCTTATTGATACACCAGTTATGCATTAATCATAGAATTATCTATATTTTCATGTTTAGTTTATGCTCAACCCATCATCAGCAAAGCCAGGCCTGATCTTCTCAGATCTCACTTTATTCCAACACTGGATAAATTGAAGAAAAAAGCTATGAAGATAGTGATGGAAGAGGAGCAACTGAAAGCAGACAGTAAAAATGATACCCAAGAAGCTGAGCTACTCATTCTTGATGAGTTTGCTGTACTTTGTAGAGACCTTTATGCCTTCTATCCAATGTTGATACGTTATGTAGACAACAACAGGTAAAAAACCCCAATAATTAAACTCAAATTTATTACTTATAAATATACTGGAATCTATGATCAGACAACCAGAAGGAACATAATTCACTTAATGTTATTGTGAGAATAAGATCCTGAGTATTTTAAGATTCTTAAAGAATGCTGTACTATGGATTCACACCTTTTGCTCAGGTGCAAATTCCTAGATTAACTACACTAATGTTACTTGATCAGTTAAACAGAGATTATTATGTTAAATTGTCTTCTTTTAAATATCTTCTTTTAAATTTCTCTTATTTTTGTAATTAGAGCTAATTGGCTAAAGAAACCAGACGCGGATTCTGATGAACTCTTTCGAATGGTAGCTGAAGTTTTTATCCTGTGGTGTAAATCACATGTAAGATAAAATGTACACTTTTTCTTTCATTTCGTTATATCTTTAAATATAAATGTGGTACATGCAGATGAGTTAAACTTCTGGTGATTTATTTATTTTTTTTCTTTAGAATTTTAAAAGAGAAGAACAAAATTTTGTGATTCAGAATGAAATCAACAATTTGGCATTTTTAACAGGAGACACCAAGAGCAAGATGTCTAAAGTAAGTTAATAAAAAATTTGTGGATCAGGTAACTCTACACTGTGTGTTTAGTATGCTGAAAGAAGGCTCTGAAAATCTACCCAGATTGCAGCTGCTCTGCTATTAGAAGAAAAGAAAAATAGTTTTGCTTCTTGATGACAGATGTGACAACTAATATGCAAAATATGGTCTATGTACCTTAGAGTTACTTACTAAATGTCTGCTAATACTCAAAGACACAAGATTAAAATAAAAGTATTGATTTGAAAAAGTTACACATATAAGAGAATATGGGCTGTATTATAAAATATGGTTTATGGAACATTCAGGAAGGAAAAAAGTAGACTATTTTATAAAAGCAAGTAAAGGAACATTGATTGCCTCATCCTTTTCATGTGAATGTCGGTCTGTATTGTTCTGATAACCCTGATGGAGCACTGCTGTCTTTGCACATACCTCTTTATTTATACATATAGTGTGCTACATGTGCACCATTTTTCTTGTTTCTTATTAATTAACACATTCATTTCTTTTTTGCTAATTTTCAATATGACAAGATACTGATACATGGCTTCAAAGTACATTTGTTACATGTATAATAGAGAAATTGTCAAGGTAAAAATACTGCTTTGACATTAGCTGAGGAAATTGCCTTACTCGGCTAAAGCCAGATGAAGTCTAATTCCAAATCAGTATTTGCAAATATGGTGAAGAAACTCTTTCTTTTATTCATATTTATGCTGTGTTCGAAATAATCCTGTTTTGAAGGTGTAGCAGAGAAGTACCATTTTAAGTTCTGTATTTCACTATATTTTGGTTACCTGTAATGTAGCTACTGTAGTCCAATTTCAGACAATAGAGAGGCAGATAAAATGGATTTTTTTTTTTAAAGTTTTGAAACCTGACTAAGCCAAATCCTGACAGCGGAATTTTTACAAGCAAAAATAGTGTACTATCTGTTCATCACTAGTTCATGACTGGCACTGAAAAACAAGTCCAACTTCATAAAGAATTCTGTATTCAGAGATAAGGAAATTTTTAACCTGTTTTTTTGTTGTCAAGATGCAACTTATCAAAATTGTTTGATAGAACTGGAATGTTTGTATCATCCCTATTAACAAGATGAGCAGTGGGCACAGTCCAGGCTATTTGAGGAGCAATTGCACAATATAACAGAGTCTAATATGTGGTGCTGTACTTTTATCACATGGCAATCATTGCACACACATTTATTACGTGTATTTTGACATTTATACATTAGAACTGGCCTGAGGAGACAAAAAATAGATGTGCTTTCTTTTTTTAGATATGATAGATTAGAAACAGGTGATTCATGAATATTTAATTTAAATTGTGTCCCACTGCAGTACTGATAACAGGATAATATGAAGTAAATTGTTAGTGTCTTTTTTTTTTTAGTCTGGCATAGCAGGAATGAAAGACAAGTCTTTACAAAATAAGAAATAGGTAGGTCTCATACCGCTCTGATTTTGATAAAATCACAGGAATTTAACATCAGGAATCTATATTACCCAAATGTGATTTTGAGATTATATTTTCGAATGCCTTTTGTGTATATTTAAGTATACAGATATACTATGTATGAATAATTGTATGAATATATTTGTAACAGAGATGTAGATGCATATGTAAATACATTTTCATTCTGATGGGTATACAGTACAGACAGGTTCTGGGGTTTTTTGTATGCATATAATTTTTTGTAAGCATATTAGTGTCAACTTATGGCATTCCAGGAAACTGTGCATGGTTATTGCTAATAAAGGAAGAAATAAAATACTGTATTGTTCATGACTCAATATTTTATTAATATGATACTATAACTGCAGGCATGATTGCAGAACAGCTGATAATTTAGACATTTCTTTCATGCTGACTTAAATACCATGATGAAATATGAGGTGTATTTTAGAACGGTTGTATTGGTTTTCTATATATGGTTTCTAAGCAGGAAATTGCTAATATTTCATAATATAAAATGTAAGTGGTCTAAACCCAACACATTCAATAAATGACAGAATTACATCTGATGCTTTTTTTTTAAGACTGCATAGGTTAAAATAAACAAGAAATTCTCTAAGTAACTGACTTTAAGGTTTTCTTGCAGGTTTGATATTTATTTCTACCCTCAGATATTGATCAGTAGAGGACATTACATTAGGGAACATTATTTTTATAATTTCTTGCTTTAATATTAACATTTAGCTTAAAAAGTAGCATGTTAACAGAATAATTAACCCTTTCCTCTCTATCACTTATTCCTCTTTATTCACATTACTTCTAGTGGAAGCAACCTGATCCAATATTTATCAAGCATGAGAAAGTATAGAAAACTGAACATGAACATTGGCTATTGACAGTGGGTCCAAGGAGGAACAGTTTGGGGTCTCTTAAAGGAGTAAGGCCCCAGACTGATCTCAGACTGCCTTGGGTAACAGAGAACAGAGACTCAGTATTTTTCCTGATACAAAATACTGGAATGCTGTCAGAGTGTAAGGTGTAATATATTGTGTAGAGAAGGTTCTATATCCTTACATGCTGTATGGAAGAAAAACGAAAAAGAAAGTAGAGGATGAAGGAGTAGCATTACGTTACTTGTTGGTAACTAATTGCAGTGGTAACAAATGATTCATCATTACAATCAATAAATGGATTAAGTACCCTTTGTATTTCTATTATACCATACTAACTTTGTTAATAGTTTTTCAAATAAATGTATTAACAGCTGAGAATTTAATTTTTCTTTTCTGAAAATATGGCAGCAGAATGCTCGGAGGGGAATGGTAAGTTAGAGAACTTCCAGTCTGAGAGAGACTGGTAACTTAGATGACATTGAAATAACAGATTTGTGATAAAACTGTTGAAATGCAGAATTTAAACACTTTCAGTTCCACTAGTCTGTGATTTTTGACCCCTTCATAGGTTTCTTGATAAAATAGCCTTTTGGTTAAGAGGAAATGATGTCCTATTGTGTTTTTCAGTTAATTGGAACGGAAGACTAAATGTATACACTCACATGTACATAATAATTGTGTAATATGTATGTGGGAAATTTTTCTGTGTAAGTTTTGGAATCTAAATGAATATGTGGCTGGATATACAACCTCAGTTGCTAAACACTTGCATATCCTACTGAAACTTTATTTGACTTGTCCTCATTAATTTTTTAAATCTATTTTTAAGAAGGTTTGAATAGACCTATTATAGAAATTAGAGGCAGTCATAAAATCCAAGTTCATATTATGAAACAACATTTTTGTTTGTGCCCATCTGTAATATGTAGTACATATTGTTTGCAGATTTATGACAGTTAGAGAATTTCATGTTAGTATTTTCTGCAGGAATTTTAGATCTCTTCTTTGAGAGTATTTCAGTCGCATAGAATACATTTCCTTTGGATATACTGAGGTAAATCATGAGTGGATTATTTTTATGGTCAGCTAAAATAAATTAAATACAATTAACGTCTTTCCTTACCTTTAGTGTATATATACCTGTATATACCTGCTGAGCCATGTCTATGCAGCATCTACATATTTCACACAATTGAAATTTTAAATTAAGATTCGCTATTTGTCTAAGGTATTGAAGATTCTAAGATGCTAAGATTCTAACACTTACTTTGAAGATTAGTCTTTTGCTTTTCTTGACTTCCACCTGTTTTTCTTACTGTGTGATATAAATAGAGCAGGCCATAAAAAGATTTTAATAATAGCTTGGCATCAAATTTTTGAAGCTTATTCAAGTACCACAAGAAAACAAAGTTACTATTAGCACTATGACAGTAGTGGGAGCTTGTGTGTGTTTTTTTCTGCTTTCTATAATTTTCTATAGTATTTTCTTATGCCTGATCAAGGATTATTTTGAGTAACGGTTTATTTTATTTTACCATAAATAAATGGGTTTTTTGTTATTTTCTTAAGATTTCCTGACACAATGACAATATAATGTTGACTATGGAATACATATTTATTTAAGTGTATTTATGGTATTAATATAATAAATGGGAATAAATCCTCTGTATGTATGAGAGTTACAGATGAGTTTATAATATTGTTTTGAAAGTGGGTACTGCTGAGAGATGCAAGCTAAAGTTTTCTCTCAGGCTGTCTTCAAAAGAGTAATAAGATATGCAATGGGAAAATAGATATGTAAATTAAGTGCTGCACCTTGCCAGTGATAGTTTGATTTCTACACATATTTTTTTTCTCAAACGTATTTTGATGGGGGAAAGAGAGAGAAAGAGCTATTTTGGTGAAAATATGAATATTTTTCTTTGTTGGACTATTCAGAGTTCCAGACATCTTTCTTCTTTCAACAAAATTGGGAAAAGATCAGTGTATTGATAGGTTTACTTACTAGATGTACTCATATGCACAAGCAACAAATGGAAGTGTGTGGTAGAACAGCAACAGAAATTCAGAAATTCAATCATTTAATAAAGATTAAGCTGATTTCACTAAGATCTCACTTGGTTATGCATTTACAGTCTATTATTTTAGCTATGAGCTTATTATATTTTTACTGTCTTCATAAAGCTGAGTAAATTTATAAATAACTTGTAAAATTATCATCTTTTCATCTCTTTTACTTATGTTTTTTTTTTCCCTTTATTTTTCTTTCATACAGGCCATGCAAGTAAAGGTACAGGTCAAAGTGCATGATGTGTCTTTGTTTTAGATTTAGAGATGATCAGGCTCCGAGCACTCTTTCCATTGATCATAGCAGTGGCGTCACAAAGTAAAGGACCAGGTTCCACCTACTCTAAATTTTGTCCCAGCTAAAGTGGCAGTCTTTCACCAGAGCAGATGAAATTCCCTTGGGCTCTCCTAAATATTGCGAATGCGAGAATGTACTAAAGCTACCATTTGTAACTATTTTAGATGTACATTCTGCCTCTGCTGTCTTTCTGCACTCTATTTTTTTGCTAAAATATTGAGGAAGACATTGCAAAAGAAATGTCTAAGTAGAGTCATTAGAAAGATGTATTTGGCTTCAAGAATATCTGGGAGAAATGTGCTATAACCTATACCCCATCTGTAGAGGAATAGAAGATTGCATTAAATCCAGTAAGTTTAAATAAGATATATAGTTCAAATCCTACCTTTTTCCAGAAGTAAAATGATCTTTACTAAAGTTGTGAGGTGTGACAAAGGTTTTGAATAATCCTTGTTTCCTTTATGTATTCAGTGTATTTGAAGATTTCTTTTCCTCCAGTGAACTATAGGTCACTTTCCTTTGCATCATTCATATCCCTTCTTTTTTTTATGAATTTCTAATATAGATGAATACTTTCTGACCTATGGTGCTTTCTTCATTGGTGAAGCAGATTGAACAGATGGAGCATAAACCCTTTCATCTTTCCCTTCACCCTGTGTGCTGAGAAGAACACATGATGCTGTGAAGAGCTTTTAATCAATTAAACTGGAGATATGAGTTAAAAAGGGTGAAGCTCTGTTAAACTAATAACCTAATTTCATGCTTTGCTACTGTCGAACTTCTCCAGGTATACAGAGTAGGATTTAATGACTGCCCTCATAGTAATATCAAAGATTTAAAGCTTAAAGAGGGATGGAAATACAAAAAATGTTAATTCCATAATCTTAACCTGTTTTAGCTGAATTTTTAGAGTAAATAAATTATTTATTCATTCTCATTGTGTATTTAGTTATTACTAACCTACTGAAGAATCTGTAATTGTTTTTTGGTATACTTTTTTTTCAGAAATATTCATTTTTGTGTTTAAATCCTCAGACAAGTAAGATCATTATATACTGTTAGGCAACCAAATTATATCATTCTTCCCTTTAGCACAGGTAATTATTTAGGAAAAATATATCCAATTTAATGCTCTTTACGTATGTAATGCAGATATTGTGTGTACTCATATAGGTGCATATTAGAACTGAAAGAGACAGAATTCCATTGTCATTTAGGTTTCAGTCTGGGACTCTACTTATACATTTACCATTACACGCCAGGAGAAGTGAATTCACAGACAGCAGAATTTATGGCAAAGGCAGAATGGATCTTCTTTTCATGTTTTAAAAATTCTCAAGTTTTAAGGTTCACCTATCTTATAAACCTCATATGAACATAAAGAAAATTGGATGTGAAAAATGTCCACAGGCGTAAAAGATGCAGGAACCAGTATCCCTCATTTTCCTTTTTTCCATTTTAAAATATATCTATTACATATTTTGTTATTCCTTATTTAAGATGCATAGTGACGCCACTGGAATACAGTGATACATTGTGGGATTTGTTTGTCTGCTCTCAATGTAGAGTACAAATGATGTCATTATTACAGCCATTGCATCACTATTTCTAAGGCATTTTGAAAAGCAAAGCTTCAAGGCAAAGAACTCTCTTGCAATTGTTAGTTCCTTAAGAAAGGAAGCCACATCCATTGCGTGTTCCCTCAGACTTGCAAAATATTTAACACAAGCTACCTACACAGAGATTCACCATCTCGAAGACAGAATTTGCCAAAATTTATCACCAACTAGAATATGTATGGCTGCCTTTTTTCTTCCAGTGATTACTGTGAAAATAGTGAGGCATTAATTGGGAAATAATGAATTGCAATGGATTCTGCTGTATCCTTACATGGAACTACACAATATATTATAAGAACAGTAGTCAGCAAATCTTAATTGACAGAAGGAAAAGGATGTGGAGAGTTAAATTCAAGCATTTGTTATTTTGTAGTGTTGTATAAGCCTGGAGGCCTAGTCCTGAAATCTTATCTTAAGCAAAACTCCCCTTTAGTATACCAGGAGTTTAATCTGGGTACAGACTTCAGAACTGGGCTGTTTGATGTTGTTTTTGTTTACTATGTGTTCATTAAATATATGGGTCTGTTTGAAAGATTTTGGTTCTCTGTCTCATAAAGGAAAAGTTGGGTGTGAAATATGTTGTACGGTGTTTGTCGTAAGAAGATAGGGCAGATGTTATTCTGTTGTGCTGTTTTACTTCTGTCTCTTTTGTTTTCCTTTTCCTATTACTGATGATCTGCAAAGATGCAAAATTTTAAAATTTTTGTCCTAAATTTACTGATATTAGCCAAAGCCAAAGGGCAGTACTTTCCCAGAGGCACTAATTCTTTGGCTTTGTTATTACATAGAATCAAAGCCTTTTAAATATTGTTTTTCAGATGAGACAAGTCAGGCAATATTCATTCATTCAGACCCTGGATAACTATCTTTATATAAATCTTTTACAAAAATGTAAACATCCTGAATTTGTCTCTGTAACATTAGACAAATAGCGTCCCCTGAGAATGATTCAGCTTTTAATTTCAGGGTTGTTTCTGATTTGAAAGGTAAGATCCAGAAAGTACTTTCTGAGTCATATGTACGAACACACACAAAAGTGTGTGACTCCTATTACAACATTACTGTTACTGCATTTTCTGCATTGGTGCACACCAAAAGCATTCCTTTACATATCCCGCCCAAGACTGTACACCTTTCCTCTAGTGTAGCATTTTTAATTATTTGTACTGCATCAGTACAAATTTCCATTGGACCATTAGGGGAAGAGTGTGTTGGAGAAGTGTGATCAGAGAATTACAGTAATTCTTCCTTTTTTTCTTTTCTTTTCTTTTCTCTCTCTCTCTTTGTTTTTTTTTTTTTCCAAATGATAGTCTGGAGGACAAGATCAAGAGAGGAAGAAATCAAAACGCAGAGGGGATTTGTACTCCATACAAACATCCTTGATTGTGGCTGCACTTAAAAAGATGCTTCCTATTGGTTTGAATATGTGTACTCCTGGAGACCAAGAGCTCATCTCTTTGGCTAAGACTAGATACAGTCATGTAAGTGTGTGCTTTGTAATAGTTTTTAATGCAAAATAAGCAGAACTTTCTAAACTGAATTTAGCATTATCTATGAAGCATAGATATCTAAGCAGTCAATATTATTAAATATCTGCATGTACTGTAAGCAATTATAGCTGCTAATTATTGTGGGGTTTTTTAAAAAAAAAAGTGTATGTAGAGCTGCCATAATTTCCATGTTATTTTCCATTTGTATGCAATGTGCAGTTTTATATATGCATGTTCTTTTGGACCAAATACTGCACTACAATTAGTTAGCTTTAATTCCCTTCAAAGTTTAACCCTTGTTTTATGGTTAAAAAAAGTCTTTGTCCCTTCTTGTATCTAACATACTTTGAAAGCAAAGGAGGTTAAATTTCAATATTGAAATATACGCTGTTCTATGTTGTAGAAGTTCTTATTAAATGAATCATAATCTGAATTGAAAAAGACTTCTACATTTTTACAGAGGGACACAGATGAGGAAGTCAAAGAACACTTACGCAACAACTTACACTTGCAGGAAAAGGTAATATAAAAAAAATCTGTCTTATAGATGCTGATGTGCACTTTTAAAACACGGAAGATAAATTGTTTTGTGTGTCACATTAAAAGAGATAATCCAAAAAGCTATTAGAAAGGTTTCCATTTTAACATTATTCTTCATGATTTTTTATTGCAATAAATGGCTTATTTGTAGCTTTGCTTGGTATATTCAAGTTTCCCAAAGATCTGTAGAATGGGACAAGTGTGAAGAATTGAGATACTGGTAGTCTTAAAGCTATAATTACTTAGAATCAACTTGATCCAAGAAGAAAATAAAATTGAAACTCTACTACTTCAGCTTTTCTTCTTGAATTTAACTTTTGCTAAAGATTAAATTAGTTATTTCTAGGAATATATACATTTTAAAGTGAGTATAGTAAAATAAGAAAAGCTTGTGTCATCTTAGCACTTATGAGTTTTACAAGTACATTTATATTCCTACAATTCATATGCCGAATACACTGTCAAAGGTAATACCAATATGGAGTCCTCAGCATTCTGTAAATTAAAAATAATTTAGGTAATTGCCTACAGTGTTCAAACACAATAAGAATAACTTACTTATCTGTCATGGAAGATGACTGTCTGTTTGCTATAAATTTGTGCTTGCATACATTTAAAATGGACACAATAAGTAATTTAATGTGGTTTTCCTGTTTCTGTCTTGTAAGGAAAAAAAAAAAAACAAACCAACTTTGGCTGTAACTCTTCACCTACTGAATTCCAGCTCCATAATTTTCCAGACTCCATAAAACAGCTTTACACTCGCAGTACAGATGTCCTGCAAGTTAAACTCAATCCCAGTACTAAATGTGCTTCCTTATTTTTAATGCAGTTAAATGGAATAAATAAGTTCCAGGGTACATTATTTGGTTTCATGAAATAAAAACACAGAACCTTGCTTAAGAATTGAGTTATATTGCCCAATAGTACATAGAATCAATACCAATACCAATATTTTTGAGCAGCTAGCAGATGTTAATCTGGTCTGAAAGGGGATAGAAATTGGGAGTATTTATAACCCTCTTTATTATACTATGGGAGTAGAAGTGGTCTTGGTCAAATTCAATGCCTTGATTCAGCAGCTTACAAATGAAATATGTTGGGTTTCAGTCTGATGATCCAGCTGTGAAATGGCAGCTAAATCTGTACAAAGACATTTTAAAGAGTGATGGACCTACTGACCCTGAGAAAAATGTGGAACGTGTGCAGAGGATATCAGCTGCTCTGTATCATCTGGAGCAGGTAAAAAGCCAAATATCTATATCGTGCTTGTTTTAAAGTAACCTGAGATTTTTTCCTTGCGGAGATTATTTCAGCTACAGTGACCGTCATCATTAAAGTGTCGAGATAAAACTTAGGGTTTTGTACATGCAGGCATGCAAGCACCCATGCACATCCAGATGTGTATATTTGCAAAGTTTTCAGTGTAATCTGTTGAAGTGCCTCTTTTCAGCTGCGGGAAAACTCAGGATGTATTTTCTGTAAAACTGCATGAACAGTCACAAGAAGTATAGTATACAAATCATCTCCGTGCAGTAGCTGAAAACCTTGTGCTTTTAGAAGGAGATGTTCACTTGTGCACTTTTTAATATACTGGGTTTAGCCTGTCTCCTATTTCTGCACCACAGGATGCTGTAGCAACTTTCGAATTGCTTGCCTGTTCATCCAAATGATACCATTTAAATACAGAAAGGCATTTGTACTCTTCCTACATAAAGTTAATCCATTTCATTCACAAATGATGTAGCACAGAAATAGGTTCACATGAACAACTGAATATGCATTGTTAGAAACAGACAAAATAACAATTTTTGAAATTTACCAGGTAGTCCCACACATGAGGTACTGTAGCATCTTGTGCTTGTCTGAATAAACTGGGAGATTACCATATAGAAGGTCCCCAGTATTTTTACTTATTAATAAAAAGATAAAGCCCCAAAAGAACATTTTTTTCAGATGATGCAGAGCATTGCTAACATTTTCTACTTTGCTAACTAGCTAACCACTAGCTAAAAAGAAAATTCTGGATGAAAGTTGAAAAGTTTCCATTGTATGTACTAGAAGATATTTTCCCATAGGTTGAACAACCACTGAGATCAAAAAAAGCTGTTTGGCACAAACTCCTGTCAAAACAACGTAAAAGGGCTGTTGTTGCATGTTTCAGAATGGCCCCTTTATACAACCTGCCAAGGTAAGTGGCTGAAAGGTTTATTTCTTCATAACTTTTGTTTGCATTGTTTACTGAGTGCAAATACTGCTTGTGTGCTTACCTACGTGTTTGTTGATTGTTAGGTGTATGTAATTTTAAGAGACAAGAATTGATTAGTCATCAGCTAATTCCTCACAGCAGCAAAATACTCATCTCATGACAAATGACCCGAGTGGGAAAACACCATAAGAATTACATGCTTCATTTTTGTCAGTTATTTCTGCATAGTTTTTCACCTTATCTGTGAAAACTGTTAAGATGTTGCTGTTTCTGTCCACTTTTTGTCTCTGATTGGTTTCTTTTTTTATTCTTCCGTGTTTTTATTATTTTCTTTTTTTTTTTTCCTTTTCTTTTTTTTCTTTTTTTTTATTTTGTATGGCTCTTCCTTTCCTCTTGCATGAACACTTCATGCTCTGTAGCTTGTCTGGGCCAATCTTAAGCTCGTACATCAGAATGTTATATGAATTAAAGCGACTATTGGGGCAGAGCAGTGCAGAATATTTTAGACTAGTGTGTTGCTCTACTTCTTATTCCAGTTGAATGTAGATACCACAAAGTCTGAGATAAAATGCATCCTGTGCCTGGATCCGTCTACTGATTTAAGCACAATATTAAGATCATATGGCACTGGAGTAACCTCCTTTACTCTGTTTCTTCTCAAAAAACCTGAGTTTTATTCAGATAAAAGTTAAGCACATCTTTAATTAGGTTTGCTTCTCACTTTCTGCAATTTTTCACTTTTTGTGTTTAATATTTTTATTCAAAGATTTTTGGCAAAGTACTTAACTGAAGAGTTGTGTTGGATTTTTAAATGCCTTTATTAAAGCCAATTTACACCCTTGGTGTAAAGGTCTTTGGCTAAAGGCCTGTAGCTGTGCCACTAACATACTGGAGGAGTATTAGGTTTGCACAGGACAAATAAAAAGCCAGTTATACCATAAAAAACACTCAACCATCCTTTACAAAAATCAGTAGTTCTAGACTACAGTAACTTCTACAAGTTGTGCTGCTACCACCAGGCCATCTTTAAAGAACCAGAGAAATGGAGAGGATTAAATACAACATAACAAACCAGCCAGTTATCAACCCTTCCATCTTCAAGAGCTGTGTTTGGCAAAACAGGAGGAAGTGGTACGAAGAGATACCATTTCAGTACAAGCTTTTTGTGAGCAAGCTTTTTTTACAACCATGTTCTAGCTTTGCAAATTCTTAAAATTTTTAGAATAAATACATGAGCACCCAAATGTTAAAATGGCTTATCCTTTTTTTGCCTTACAAAGCGCCCACTTTTATTTTTATATTTGAGGTTGACGGAACACTTGCCAAGATGCAAAGTGGGTTAGGAATCTTTAAATTTTTGACTTTTTTATTTGCAATAAAATATGGAATAATATCCATTGAAACGGAAAGTTTAAATTATCTGTAATTTTTTAAAAAGCATTTTTGTGTTAAAATTTTTTCTCAAACTTTTTCTTCTCAAACTTTATGGTAGATTCTGTGGTGAAGTTTACTTCTAATTTGAATATGAATATGAGGCAAATCTATTGAGCTATTTCATTTTGTAGTTGCTAAAAATGAACTCTCATAAAACTATTTTTGTCAATTAATTGTGCTCTCTGCACTTCAAAACAGACAGGAGTGAAAACACAGTTTGAACTTAAAATCCTAAAATCATGGAACAGTTTGGGTTGGAATGGACCTTTAAAGGTTGTCTGGTCCGAACCTGCTGCCATAAGCAAACTTCTAGGTACATTGCTCAGTTGATAGGTGCAAATCAAAGTTTTAATATTCACTAGCTTATAGACACTTATTTTTTTCTAGATAAATCATAGCATTCTGACAGGAAAATAAGGCTATCACACTATTACAACGATTTCCATCATCTAAATTGACAGTGTTTCTAAGACATGTCTGAACCCAAGGGAGATCATTTAAAGTGGGGTATGATTAATTCTAGGAGCTATTTAAACCTCTTTGATCCAGAGTTTAAAATGCAGCTCTCTATCTTTTCTATTTCTTCATTTTAGTTGCAGCTTTGTATTGGGAGTGTTAGTTCTAACTTTGATGCTAGAATCAATTAATTTAAAGGGCAGTAAACAAACATTATGGTAGTACCCTTTTATTCATCCTAGAAAAGATGAATATCTTCAGTAAATAATAAGCTTACTCTTTTGAAAATTTTCTGGATATTTAGGTGGCTTTCAGTATAGTTTCATTTTAATCTCAGATCGTAAGGTAATTTTTTGCTAAACTCACTCTTAAGTCTACCAGGTTTTAGGAATTTCAGTAAGATATTTCCGAAATGGACATGTCTATTGATATGAAGGTGTTTGTTAAATCACAGAAAAATTACTTTAACTTCTACCATAAATATTGCAAGAACTCCCTTTGATGAAAAGTGCCTGTAGATACATAACAAATAGCTATATTTTTAAATTATTTTTATTTTTCAAAGAATTAGACATCAGTTAAGTTAGGAAGTACTAATTCTTCATGTTCTGTGTTTATTGAATGTACATGGCTTTGAAAAAGTGTCTTATGTGATAAGTGTTTTCTCTGAGATGTGTCTATTTATGTTTGCTGTTTTAAGGAAATTAATTTGAAAAAACTTTGTCTTATTGTCTGTCATCTGTATATGCTCATAGATACAGCAAAGTTGTACGTGGCAATTTTTCAAACACGGTTTACGAGTACATTCTTTCTGACTACTTTATTGAATTTAACTTGTGCCTTTCTTCAATGAAACCCTATATGCTTTTCTTCAGACACAAAATTAGCAATTTCTTCCTGAGCACCTTTCAACGTGTTTGGCTGGAAAAAGTACATGAAAAAACTCAGTATGACAGGCTTATACTCAAGTTAACGGTAATGTAACTTGTGGAGAGCCTCTTGCTTATGCGCCCACTTCTTCCTTCCCAGCCATGATTTGATATTATCATAAAAACATGAATTTGTACAATTTTCAGAGGGGATTCTGATTGGTCAGTTTTTGAAATTTGATAATAAAATGGCACCAGTGTCAGCAAGTGAGCCTAAAGGGTTGACTCAATAGTTATTCCATTATACAATACTGATTCATGTGCACAGTGTATTTAAAAGGTATTAAATCATGTATATGCAGCCCATTTTTATAGCTTTTTTTGGTGGCACAGGATAAAAGTAATTGAAAAGGCTGCATGGAACAGCCTTTCTGACTTCATGTAGTGCAGCTCAAAACCAAATTTTCCCCCAAAATAATGTAAAGATGGAATTGTTTCACTACTATGTGTAGTCTTATTGCCATGAGCTGTATTTCCTGTGGAAAGTTAAATTAATGAGTAGTATACACTAGCCATTAATATGATGTAGAGTTTTCTAAAGTTGGTCATTTTATAGAGCAGGTTTTGCATATTTCTAATGCAATTTCTTTGAGGACATGCTAATACTGCCCTGATTTGGAACTGAAAGACTAGAAGCTGAGGTTAGGCTTCCTTCTGTGGAAGAAGACAATGATTGTCTGCAGATAATATGCTGGAAAGTACTTGACAATTATTTTGGTGTTGTTGGCCAGTGTCTGCTGTCCTGACGTCCTAAATCTAGTAATTTAAATTTACGCTTTGTAATGTAAATCCCACTCACTCATTCTCAGTCTATTCAAGTGTGTGTTTTTCTCATGCTTGCGTTAAGGTATCAGTCCTGCAGTTTCTTGTATGATGTATTTTAGGCCTCTCTTAGCCTTCCAAATAAAAAGTAATGTATACATATGTGTGTAAAAACAGTAAGAATGTTCAAAAATACCTGCAGATTTGTCACTGAATGTTAGTTATGTTTTGCATTTTGTTTCACTGACCAATCAGAGGATCAGAATTGTACAAATATGTATCCTTACTAACCATTAACCATCTGAGCTGTTATACTCTGTTCCGTTACCCCTCTTGATCTCACTTTCACAACCCCCCCAGGCACCGTTCTATTAACCTCTTCCTCAATGGCTATCAGAACTTTTGGATAGAAACAGAGGAATATTCATTTGAGGAGAAACTAGTTCAGGATTTGGCTGTAAGTACTGACATAATTGGGCATGTATTTCAGTGCCCACTTCAGTGTGTATTCTATGTATCTATTATAAACTATATTTAATTTTTGTGTACTGTATGCATATGCATAAGCTTATAAAATATTAATCCTTATGCTTCAGACCATAAGGTCATTTTCTGCTGTGGTCAAAAAGACATTTGTCCTGTGATACGCACTGAAGTGCATTAAGGTGATTTATGCCTTCAGACGAGCTATGTGATACTCGTTCTTGGGAAGAGAAATGGATTAGATGAACAGTCAGACTATTTTTGTCATTATGGTAATTCCTATGTTCGTATATGTTATTTACTGGGTTTTTTAAAAGCTTGGCACTATTGATCCTTTTCCCTTTTAATTTTTTTTTAATGCATAATATTTAATGTTAACATTTTCAGCTTTGATACAAATTAATTTTGCTGTTTTCCTCTTTGGTGCATCATAAGGAGAAATAAATATATGCAACCATATTCATCAAAAATATAATTTACCTGTGTATTTGATAAAAGTGATTGGTAAACTTTAGGATTTTGGTAATGAATGAATTCAGAATGCCTACTGCTCTTTCTCTTCCCTCTATGTAGTTAGCTTGTCTAAAATAACTCCAAGGAGCTCATCTCCACAGGATCTAAACACCATGAAAGTTAGTATATGGCTTCATGGATCACACACAGATGTATAAGAAACTCTTCAGTGTTAACAAAAACAGTCCTGTTGTGCTTTTTAAAGACCCATTATGCCTGATATTGTAGAGACATAGAATGGTTTGGGTTGGAAGGGACCATAGAGATCATCGAGTTCCAACCCCCTGCCATGGGCAGGGACATTGTTCACATGCTCTGGACAATTATATGGTCAGACTTTGTTTGACTTCGTTGCTTCTTGCTAAAGGAAAGAATGACATCATTAATTAAAGCAGTGACTGCAATACTTTCAGATTTCCTAGAAAAGTAAATTGAACTTCTGTAATTACAATAACTCTACAATAACTACAAACACTACAAAGGTGTGATAACACAACTAAGGTAGAGGTAACACTCTGATCTTTGGCCAGTTCTAACTGTGTTATATTTTCAACTGCCAAAAAATGTTTGAAGTTTACAATAATGAGCATTCATTGAATCAAGGTTACTTAGAAATGATTTATGAAAATATCATAGCAAACACTCAGTCTGAATAGGATGTATCTGATGATGTTATTAAAAATTATTCCAGTAATTCCAATACTATATAATTGAGCTAGAAATTCCTTTCAGTTCTGGTCAACTGGAGATGCATAATTTCTGTTGAATAAAGCTTCCCCAAGATTTTCCCTGCCTCATTCTCAATACCTTGCAAATGAGAAGCTTCTAAAGTTACATAAAATATGAATAAAAGTCATATACTCTAACCTCTTCTGAGTCATACATGCACATAATATTGCAGGTTATGCTGGAAACTGCTGAATAAGATTAATACAGGTAGTTAATATAAATTGGACTGAAAAAAATTACTGACTCCTTTCCTAAGCTTAATTGCTCAATTTCTTCCTTACTTATGAAGCTTAACTTTTATATTCTAAATCTTGAGACAGACATCTCCAAAAAAAGATGAAGAGGAAGAAGAAGAAACTGAGAAAAACCATCCTGATCCACTTCATCAGATTATCCTCTATTTTAGTCGCAGTGCTCTTACAGAGAGAAGGTAAAAGTGCTGTGTGAAAAAGCCCATTGAGTAAAAGCACACAGTAACTGAATTTTTAGTAACATTACTGAAGTGATTTAACACAAGTGTAGTTCATTAATGTAAATGTAATGTAAATGTTCCCTCTCTGTTTAATTAGTTTTCATGTATTTAAACTCAGTATAACCTTTACATTGAGATAAATATTGACTATTCTTGACATTTTAAAAGCTTGGTAAATACCCAATGCAGAAATAATTGAGGATGACTTCTCATAGAAACACAAAGTTTACTGGAACTGCAGGCTTAATCAGGGTACCCTGCCCTGGTCCCTCCTGGTAACAGATCTGTGTTTTTGGTTTTGTTATTCATTACATTTCACTCAGAAAGTCAGAAAAGGTTTTGTTGATGTTTATCATGAATCTCAGTGCCAGTTTCTGTTTTGACTTTAGATTATTTATTAGAATGATTAGAATTAGATTTTTATGAGTACTCCAATGCTTCAAACACTTTTTCTGTATGACTAATAAAATCTTGCCATCTGACAGTTATAATTGTTCCAACTTATATCTCCATATTACTTTTTTGCACCTTCAATAGCCACAAATATACCTCTAAATTGTTTGAGTAAAAACTCAGAGACTTGGATTTAGATAAGAGAACTCATTTATGACACAGTTTTTAAGTATAATAGCTTTTCAACTAGACTAATTTAATAAAATACCCTTTAATAGAATGGTAGGCATATGACTTCTTTATATTACTAGATCATAAAATAATTTTAAATATTTTTTACTCTTCACAGCAAACTAGAACATGATCCTCTGTATATTGCCTACTCTGCTATGATGGCAAAAGTAAGTATATAATTTCAAGCTCGATCCCTCACTGCACTTAGGTACTTCCCATTAATTTTAGATGCTTCTTAAAACTTGTCTTTCTGTTTCTTACATGGACTGCCTGATACTAGTAATTTCTGTATTTTTAATGAAGCAAATGCTGTTCAGAGTTATATATCGGTATAATAAGAAATTTCCTACATTAAAACAATACTATAAAATTCCAGTCGGTGCAGTCCTGCTGTTTTCGTTTGGCACCCTTTTTTTGTACATGATTAACTCATGAGCAGTTTTAAGACATTAGTTATCTTTATTCTTTGGGTAATTATTTTTGAGTTAATATTTGAAGTCTGTCAAAGCTAAGTCAGTTTTTGCAACATATTGATTACAGCTGACTTGTGAGGAGAGATTGACTGACTGTGAAGAGAAATATTATGGATATAGAGATATGGCACAAGACTATATAGCTTGCAATTACAGGGTGTGTATACCGTTGGATGAAGACCCTGAAATACTCATTCATTAGAGAATATCAGCTTCTTAGTGTGGATGAGCACAAATATTTACAACTACAGGGTTTTAAAAACTTCTTAATACCTCCAGTAACTGCTTGAAAAAAATTATTTGGCCATTTTTGTAGAAATACTATAGAAAAAATAGGAATTATGTTTCTTAATAAGCAAGATCTTGTGATTTCTGTTTTTAACATAAAAAGAGCTGTCAAGAAGAAGAAGAGGGAGATGAAGAAAAAGAAAAGACATTTGAGGTGAGAGTTTAAATAACATTTTTATTTTATTTTCTCATTTTTATTTTAAATATGTCCACTAGAATAAATGCAAGAATAACATTGGTTACATTGGTTAACATCGGTGTGTGTGAGAGTGTATGTGTGTGGAGCTGATTTACTAGGTTATTCATATAAAAAATGAGGTGTTCTGAAGTTTTGGAGTCAAACAACCCATGGATTATGGAGGCAGATGGTCTTCAACAATTTCAGATTTCTCATCTTCCTATTTTTCCTGGATCCCTTCCAACCTGTAGCCTGTTCTCATTTTTGTTCCCAAACCCAGGAGAAAGAAATGGAAAAACAGAGAACTCTCTATCAGCAAGCTCGCTTACATGATCGTGGAGCTGCTGAGATGGTCCTTCAGATGATCAGTGCAAGCAAAGGTAATGTGACATGATAGGCAAGTCATAGGTGTGCTATATCATTACACCTGTGACATAGATATTATACACAGCTTCTATACGACAGATAATGAGGCAAAATACACGTCAGTTACAACTGCACTAAGTAAAAGTTCCAGACTGCATTCCTGATTGAATAGTTCACAACTGCAAGTTTTAAAGAGTGTATCCTTGTTTTCACAGGTCATACAGGACCCATGGTTGTTGAAACACTAAAACTTGGTATTGCTATTCTAAATGGTGGAAATACCATTGTTCAACAGGTAATGCTTTTCTAACTACTGTGAGCCTTGCCTGCATAGATGAGGCAAGTAAGTTTGAGAATTTCAGTGTCCTGTTGTTTATGTTAGTGTACTTAATTTTAAGCCAAACAGTGAAGAAATATCAGTGCATTTTTGGTGCAATAGCAATTATATTATTGTTTGCAGTGATTTGCATTTCAAGGAATTAATACAGGAAGTTTGAATTAATATAATTTCAATATTATTAATTATAAGTGTAATTATTATTTTAAATATTTCAATTTGGTTTATAAATATCAATAAATAATAAATTGTTAATTATTGTTTGTTGTATGTAATATTAATATTATATTTTTTCCCTTCAAAATTATACAACATTTAGAAAATGCTAGACTACCTGAAGGAGAAAAAGGATGATGGATTTTTTCAGAGCCTCTCTGGCTTGATGCAGTCCTGCAGGTAAAAGCATAAATTGCATTATTACAGGTTCAGTTTTATTTATGTTGGTAGCTTATTGCTCAGTGTAGGTGGATGTGTTAAATTACGAGAGTCACAGGTTGTAGAACTCTTGTGGGAAAGTTTTATAAATCACAGGAATACTCTGTTAATCTTTTTAAGTATTCTTCCAAAGGAGAAAATAAAGCAAAAGACTACAAAAGACTAAGAAGGCTTAGTTTGAAGAGGCTGAAAAGTAAAATGTAATGGCTCCTTTACTGATCCTAGATCCCTCAAGGTTTTGTCTGGTTGGTTCCAGGAATGCAGAAAAGCCATCATTAAGGGAGAGACAGGCCAGTGGAGCTTTACTAAGCTTTCAGTTTCTGCACGTTTCTGGCGAGTTGCATAATCTCTGTCTCTTCTGATCCTCTGCATATGTATCAGGCTTGTTAGAGATGGCATGGCACCAGTGAGACTGCACTAGTCCGTTCCCTTGATAAAACAGTTCAAATTAGTTAAGGTAAAGGACTCTTGTACAGAAGAAGGAAAATTGCTGGTGTTTCTGATCACTCTTACAACAGACAACCTCCTTTTCTCAGCCTTTTAAAGAACCAGAAGGGTTCTGAAGGAGTAGACAGGGAATTAGAAGTGGAGCAGTTGTTGAATAGAAGATAAAATGTGGAAGGAATGGTGACCTGCATTGCAGAAGTTATTATTGGATAGCTGAAGCCTAATTAAATAACACCTGCCTTGCAATTTTTTCATTTATGTAGAACAATTTAGCAGGCACTTGCTCAAACAGGCCCTGCTGTGATATTATTACCAATTTTGTATACGTATCATTCGGGACTTCATTAAAAGAGGTATTGATAAAATTACTTGAACATGGTAAGAGAATGAAATGATGCTTTAAGGAATGGTTTTGGTTTTAATGATGTCACTAGATTGAATACTTGACTGCATTGCTATTTAACGGAATTAAAATTATGTAATTATGGGATTATATTTGGATGGTTTGAATGAAAGTTTTCTGACTGGGTGGTGAGAAGAATCATGATTTGCTATTCCATGTGCTGAGCTATGTCAAGTTAACAAAATAAAATTCAGATATCAGTGTCTTTTGACCTTGGAAGATATGGAACCTCTGATTACATTTCTGTCTTCTGCATATCAAATCAGAAATTCCATACATCTTCTGAATAATATAACCATGCATAATTGGGAAAACAGTGTGATTGAGAAACAATTGCAGTAATGTCCTTTCGGAGGTAGGTTTAAATCAACATAAAGAGTAATATTTCAGGCTCCTTTTCCACTCCTCATTTGTACATGAAACCATGAATGACATTATCAGGAGTGAAATTAGGTAAGTGGTGAGACCTGACTTGAGACTAATTTCTTTTCACTGGACCCTTAGTTTCATCCAAAGCTCATTTATTTAATATGAATATTAAATAAAATATGAGGCAATGCATGTCATAGTGGGTCAAGAGTAGCTGTTGAAGGCCTCCAGAAATTTTGTAGAAGGAAACGATTTTCCACTGTATATTATAGCTGTTTTTCCTGTTTCTGCTGTTTGTTTTTTCTTCAAATATAAGTGTTCTTGACTTGAATGCGTTTGAGAGACAGAATAAAGCAGAAGGCCTGGGAATGGTTACTGAAGAAGGAACTCGTAAGTAGAATGAAATTGATTCTGGTAGTGCTTCAAACATTTTTTGTACTTCCTTCTTTAACTAGAACTGTTATTTACTGTGGCTCGAGGTTTCTGTTGTTAAACTTATTATAAGTAATTCTAGGCTTTGGGTTCTGAATATGCTTTTTTTTTTTACAATATCTTTAGCAATAATTTTTAAGAAAAATTGTAACTTCCAATATTCTTATCTTGTATTCTTGTTATTTTTCTTTGATCCACAGTCATCGTTCGTGAGCGTGGTATGTTTGGGTTTACAGTTTTTGATACTATTGTTGCAAAAGTGTGTTGCAAATGCAGAGAGAAATCTCTCATTGCATTTTCTCAGATATCTTTAGGTTTAGCTTTATGGTCTGCAGCAGGTTGTGTGTTTAGCTTGAATAAAGAGTTTGATGCTTATTAAAGAAGTGTCACTCATATTTAAGGCATGATTTTAGTTATGACTAACAATTTACTTATTAGATATATATCTTGTTGCCTTTTTTTTTTCAAATTAGTGTTGTTTTTTTAACCATGGATGCATTGGAGTGCTAAATACTTTGGCTCTGCTTTTTCTGTCTCAGTTTTTCTTTTTATTATTATCAGTCTGTTTCTTTTAAATTGCTTTAACGCTTTTAAATACTGTTTTTTTAATTAAAATTCCTATTTAAAAGGTTACTGTAAGATTATGTGTTCTGCATAATTAATCATAATAATTGTCACATAATCATTGTATTTATATATTTTAAAGGTGAAAAAGTCTTGCAGCATGATGAATTTACTCGAGATCTATTTAGATTTTTGCAACTGCTCTGTGAAGGGCATAACAACGGTAAGAGAACTGAATTAATTTTGTAGAAAATGTGCAGTGAGTCTGTTCCTAAACAGAGTGCAATATTTTCCTCTAACGTATTTAGTTTTCTGAGGGTAAACTGGCATGACTGTAATTTGAATTGCAGAGTTCAGTTTGATTTTTTAAGTCTTAATTTAGTTTTGGAATTTAGCATATTACTAGTAAAGCCTGTTCCAAGTCACCTGGATAACAATTCTTCAGTTATATTTACTTTGAGGTCTAAAGTAGTTCAATTTCCACCACATAAGCAACTGTATCCAACAAGATACTTAAAAAGAAGGAATTTTCCATGAAAATAGAAATAATGTTGGGGGATTTTGGCTTTATATACTAACCAAGCACAAATCACTTCTTATTTCAGACTTCCAAAATTACTTACGTACTCAGATGGGAAACACCACAACAGTGAATATTATCATTAGTACTGTTGACTATCTCTTGCGTCTTCAGGTGAGGAAAAAACAGATGGAAATGGAATATAACATACTTGCCTTTCCTTTAATTCTGTAGATTCACATTTTATTGGAATCAAACATGAAAATTCTCCCCAAAGGGATAGCTAAAATAAAGAATTTTGGTGTATTTCATATCTTTTTTCCTTTGAAAACAGATGACATTTCAGAATTCTGTGTGAAACCAGATGTTTGATAATTAATTTCTTTGTTCACTTCTGAAGAGAGTGAAAAATATTATTGTAATGAGAAACAGATTGACACAGATATGCTAAATTTCATCTGAATTACTGATTCAACTTTTGGTGACACAAATGCAGGCAATAACTACTGCATAGAGAATTCAAAAGTAGAAAATGTAACATTGTTTTTTTCTTAGGAATCCATCAGTGACTTCTATTGGTACTATTCAGGAAAGGATGTCATTGATGAATCAGGACAACGTAACTTTTCTAAAGCTTTGGCTGTCACCAAACAAATATTCAATTCCCTTACAGAATATATCCAGGTAAACATAATGGTTTTCTCGAGGTACTAACAGAGTTCCATGCTCACACAGAATGAGTGTTCTTTCGTAAATTTGTAAATACTTTGCACTTATTTTTTTTAATTTTGATAAAGTTACATACAACCACTGGACCAGTGTAAAGTGAAAACTAAAACATGTGAACAGCTATGTATTTAACTGTATAATTTGGTATTTATGCACTAGATACCCAGAGGTCTTGGAAAACCTTCTCATGTAGCTTCATGGCAGCCTGAAACTTCTTTTTCATTTATTTGTTCTGGTTTATTTGACATGAATAAAACTGTGTTTTTCTTAATTTTTTTAGGGCCCTTGCATAGGTAATCAACAGAGTCTGGCTCATAGTAGGCTGTGGGATGCAGTTGTTGGCTTTCTCCATGTGTTTGCCAATATGCAAATGAAACTTTCACAGGTATTTTCAACATTAATTGTCACTGTGCACTCACCTTTGCTAAAATCAAACTTGACATTTACAGCTCAATTACACCTTTCTGATAATGAATGTGGCAGTTTGGTCCCTTCCTCCCAGTTGCCAGAACCGGAGGATCTGTCAGAGCAGAAGCAGCATTGAAAGCATGGATCCCACGCTAAAGATAAGCAGGCCAAGAGAAAAGCTGAGGAAAATCCAGAGAGGGAGGGAATGTGACATTTGGTCCACTTATCCAGTTAATTAATTGGAGACACTGAGCAGGGGGGCACAGGCAGTGTTCATTTGACTGTACAGAGCACAGTGGAGTCCCACTCCACAGTGTCAGGGTTCTGTGTTCTTTTGTGACTTCTGCTCAACGTATCCACACACTCAGACTCTGCACTGAATGCAACAATGCAGAAGGTAATTTCCTTTCTTATTCAGTGTCTCTGCTATCCTCTGACTTATAGGATTTGTCTCACCCTATTGGATTATATCAGAATTTTGAGAATAGTATTTAGGGCCTTAATGCCAAACACAAATCCACATTGGACTTATCGTGTTCTGTAGTTAAACCAAACAGTTCCAGTCCTCTTTGAGTAGTAATGCATTATGCCATTAAATATTGCCAGTGAAGTGAAAAAGGATGGATTCTTTCTGAGACAGATACTTTCAGATCTGTGTAGCAACCAGGTTTTTTTGTTTCTGCTGTCCCTTACCTGCACTTTGGTACTCCTTAATGCTTTAATAAAAAGCTTATCTTTATGGTATTAATACCTCTGCTGTAGGAAGTTACATATTGTATTAAACTTCTGATAATAATCATAATAAAATGAAAATGAAATGTTGCTGAATAATGTGAATGAAATTTAGCGGATCATCTTTAATACCATTTTTCTCTGAATTTATTTAGTTTTCTAGATAAATAAAAATTAAAAACAATCTTACAGTCCTTTTTTTTTTTTTTTACAGGACTCCGCTCAGATTGAATTGCTTAAGGAACTGCTAGATCTACTAAAGGATATGGTAGTGATGCTCTTGTCACTGCTTGAAGGTTGGACCCATTTTTCTTTATGGTCAAATATTATTATCTCATCTTCCTAATGTAAAGCACAATTATATTAATCTTTCTAAACTGCTTTTTAATTGCCTTTATGTAATTTTGGGGAAAAAACATACTTAATATTTATTTAAGAGTTATTCTGGAAAATACATAGTCATGAAATAGAGGGCTTCTGTAGAAAAGCATGTTGGAAGAAAAAATACTAAGATTTAAGAACATTTTTGTTCTGTTTTCAGCACAAATATGAAATGTCTTTATTTAAAGTGTAGCTGTCAAATAACTTCCTGTTATAACACACTACTTAGGTAACGTTGTAAACGGAACTATTGGAAAACAAATGGTGGACACACTTGTAGAATCTTCTAGCAACGTAGAAATGATTTTGAAGTTCTTTGACATGTTTCTGAAGTTAAAAGATCTGACTAATTCAGATGCTTTCAAAGAGTATGATCCAGATGGTAAAGGAATAATTTCCAAGAAGGAATTTCAGAAATCAATGGAGGCTCAAAAACAATACATACAGTCAGAGATTGAATTCCTGCTGTCCTGTACAGAAGCTGATGAAAACGATATGTTTAATTATGTCGACTTTGTGGAAAGATTCCATGAACCAGCCAAAGACATTGGATTTAATGTAGTAGTATTGTTAACAAACCTTTCAGAGCACATGCCTAATGATCCACGCCTTCAGAGCTTACTTGAGCCTGCAGAAAGTGTTCTTAATTACTTTGAACCATACCTTGGCCGTATTGAAATAATGGGTGGGGCCAAGAAAATAGAAAGAGTTTACTTTGAAATCAGTGAATCCAGTAGAATGCAGTGGGAGAAGCCACAGGTGAAGGAATCTAAAAGACAGTTCATATTTGATGTTGTAAATGAAGGTGGAGAGCAAGAAAAAATGGAGCTCTTTGTGAATTTCTGTGAAGACACAATTTTTGAAATGCAGTTAGCATCCCAGATTTCTGAAACAGATTTATCTGAGAGGCCCGAGGAGGAGGAAGAGGCAGAGCCTGCTTATGTAGTGGATATTGGAAATGATGAGGAAGAAGAAAAGTCCCTGGAACCTGCTTCAGCTTTTGCAGTGGCCTGTGTTGCAGTGAAGAAGAATGTTGCCAGCTTTTGTAAAATGGTCACTGTGAAGAACCTTAGGAAACAATACAGGAAAGTTAAAAAGATGACCGTAAAAGAGATGGTGAAAGTGTTTTTCTCCTTTTTCTGGATCCTATTTGTAGGGACATTCGAACTGTTCTTTTCTATAGTGTGGGGGATATTCCAGATTCTTTGGAGCACTGTATTTGGGGGTGGCCTGGTTGAAGGAGCCAAAAACATAAAAGTTACTAAAATATTAGGGGATATGCCTGATCCAACACAGTTTGGCATCCATGATGATGTTATGGAAGCAGAAAAAGCTGAAGGTGCTGAGCATGGCATAAGAGCTGAACTTGGGGAGTTTGTGAAGAGTGAAAAGGGAGAAACTGACATAATTGCAGACATTTTTGGCATTCCTACAAAGAAAGAAGGATCAAAACATGGTCATGATGCTGGACTTGGAGATGTTGCAGAAATCCTTGGTACTGAGATACAGACACCTTTGGAAAACACAGCTCATAAGAAAAAAAGATTACAGGTAAATTAAAGAGATTTTGTATTTCTTTTAAGATATTATTAATAACAATTATTATAATAAGAAGAAACTAATGAACGTTAATACCAGGTTTAATTGATATTTAACTGATTAATATATATTATCAGTAAGAACATACTTTACAATCTAAAAACCAACAGGAAAATTTTTCACAGAAAAATTCAGCCCAGTGTTTAGATTTCAGTGCAGTAAATGGTTGTTACTGTTCATTTGGACTTTATTCAAAACATAAACTGCTAGAAAATTTCTAATCACAGTTTTTGCTTTAAATGATTTATAGTCTTGTTTATTTTGCATACCCCATTTCTTCACAGTATACTTCAAGTTCTTTTACAATTTATTTTCTCCATAATAATGCCTTATCATTAACATCTTTCTTCCACATGCTTTACATGCAATACAGTATCCTTTTTTTCCTATTATTTGAAATAAATTTGCCTGGATTTATTGTTAGTTTAATGTTTATAATATAATTATTCTTTAATTTTATTCTGGTTTATGAAGAATATATTTTGTTCCACTCAGATGGACTAAAGAGAATATTTTTCTGTGTAAAAGTGGATTGAACTAAATGTCAAACCCAAAATTTTTTTATCATATTTGGAAGGCATTATGTTTCACTTTACACCTCAGGTCTGTTTCTACTTGTTATTCAAAAATATCTTTTCTATCATCATTAATCCACCTCTTTGTGATATACTTTCCAGATATTTTCAAAATAAATCTAAACAGTGCAACTTATCAGTGCATTATTTTCTCTTAATTTGTACGTTTTTCTCCAGATTTTGGTTCTTGCCTAGACTGAACTAAATTTTTGCATTTATTTTTCATGTTTGTTTATTTATTAAATCATTTTTATGTGTGTACTTAAAAATTACAGTCTATTAAAATCCTGTTTCATTTAGCATAAATGTAGTGTGGTTGGTATTTAAAAATACTACTTTAATTCAAGAATCTTGGCAGGTATATGTTAACACTTTAGAATTTTCTTCAGCAATTGTTGAAGTAAATATTTTAATTCAGATCTGAATAAAAACTTTAGAATATTCTTTGCTTTACTTACACATCTCACAGATGTGTTTGATACTATTGATAAAAATGCTCAGTAATTTTTGCAGATAGTTTGAGACATTGATGGCAAGCCAGTCATGCAATTTATCCAGCTTTTACCTTTCATATGTAATCTAGTGAATCTTAGCAAAGCAATGCTTACGCTAATTCTATATTACAGGAATTGCTATTCATTTCACATAGGGTATATAAATGGCTCAAGTAATCTAGTTAGAGGACTGGATATAATGATCAAGTGGAGCTCAAAGCAGAAACAGCAATATAAGAATCAAAAATTCCCTTCAGGAAGTCACTATGTCTTTCTTAGGCATCTGCAATGATAAAACTCACACAAATGGATAGAAATAGAAATTCAGGTCTATATACTGAAAAGTGTACTGATAAGGTCAATGATATTTACCATACAGCTAGAGAAACTGCAAAATAACCTATGGAATTGTATATGATGAAGCCTTTTAGGACTTTGTGTTTACTGCGAGGTTCTACAGGAATCTGTGCTGAGAGTTATGTGGGTTCACAAATTAGAAAAAAAAATAGTAGTAGTGAGATAAAAGTTTGCTGATAAATCTAATTATTGGTAGCAGTAAAATCAAGAGCTAACTGCAAAGTTGCCTTAAAATCGCAGATAAAAATCAGTGAAGTGATGAATACAGGAGGAAAAGTTATAATTTTACCTGTAAAATGCTGCATTTCGATCTCATTGTTACTGTTTGAGTATGAAATCTTGGGAATATAATTGAGTTGTACAACAATATCAGTTCAATGATAATGTCAGTCAAGCAAACTGAAATTTTGAATTGTTGAGAAAGGGAGAGAGAGAGAGGAAACCCCCATATTATTATGCTCCATGAACCTTAATTTGTCTGTGTCTAGAAGACCAGGTTCCCTCATTTCAAAAAGAACGTGATAAAACTTTAAAAGGTTCAGTGAAGATCAATGAGCTGTTAAAACTTTGATATAGAACAAATCTTGTGTATGGAATTAAGTAGTTTAAGGCTCTTCAGCCTGGAAAAGAGAAAATTGAGAGAGTATAGGATAGAGGGATGGATAAGATGGATAGGGATTTATTCATTCTTATACCAGCCTACCACTTAGAAGAACCAGATCATCAAATGATCTCTTAATTACCCTCCACCAGCTTGAGATCTTAGGGCAGACTCTTTGTGAAAGAGTTACACATGCATCATTTACTGGGTGAGGTTCCATAGATAATATGTGAGATGCACAAGGCAAGATCAACTTAATAAATTCTTTCAGATATCCTTTTCCCACGTACTTGAAAGAGATAGGTATCCAGATGAGTAGTGGTGGGAACTTTAGATAACTGCATATAGGTATTAACCAGAAATGTAGGACCAATAGACAATTGCTGTCTAAGCACTTCACGAGAATACAGAAGAGGATTAAGAGTTAAGACAGGTTTTTGCAAAAGGGAATGGAAACAAATTTCAGCCCTTTGGATTTCTTTGTGAGTCTAGGACGTCAGGGCCTGCACCTCTTGGATTTCCATTTAGACTTAGATATTCAAAACGCATTTGAAATTAGTTTATTTTGATCTTGTAACACCAAGCCTAAAGGTGTTTGACATCCAGGCCCCGGTTTCTTTGCTGCAGTTAGCCATCTGTAAAATTGTATATTGGTTTTTCCTTATCTCAAGGGAAAGTTGTAAACACACACTTAAGAGGGTTGTGTGGTGTGCCAGTAAAGGTTTAATGAACCATCAGCCCAGCAAAGATAAATAGCTTGAAGAAAACATTGTGTAAGTAGAAGTTGTTTAAGTATTTCTCTGTTTTCAGTTGCATTACTTGATCATGGCTAAGTAATTGGGTTTTGTAATATCTGATAGTTACATAGATATTTTTCAGATTTTTGATGTTAACATTAATATATTGTTTCTTGTTTCATACTTGCAAAGAGGCAAACTGATGCTCATTTTGCACATAATCAGTAACTGCAGTGAATCTTTGTGGGTGACTAGTATCAGGATACGATCTGGATGTAGTTACCTTCATCCTCAGCTGGTCACATAATTTTCCTGATCACTATGTATAATTAAGCTGTTCAGTCAACTGGACTAGTTAGAGTATTAATAATAGTATACAGAAAAAGCTATCCAAAAAATTTCTGCCATTTTCATTGTTAAAATATAGCCTGAGCTCTCTATTTTTAAAAATCTAACACTTTAAAAGTGCAAAGTGCTATAAAAATATTATTGATTATTTTATTTGTTTCTTAGAAGACAGTAACTAAAATTACCAGAATTTTATTTGAATGGATCCGTTTGACAGTTAAAATACTTTTTGCAGATATCTGAAATTGCAAAAGAAGCTGGAACACAAAGAAAAGCAGAAGCTGAGAAGGCCGAGTAAGTTAGTTTTACAAAATTCCTGCTCAACTCCTTGGTACTTCCTAATGCTAAATAATTTGGCCAGAAAGAATGCAAGCAATATGCATTATTCAAAGAACTTTATGTACACTTTGTCTCATCAGTGTTTTGAAAATATACTAAGGGGTATATACTATGTATTTTGCAAATATACTGAAAGATGGCAGACCATCTCAGCAGGCAACACAATGGCAATCTGATTTTTGTGGCCTTTGACAATTATGTGTATATAGATCTGTGGCAATTGTCTTTTTAAAAAATCACATACAAATCCCCATAACGTCAATTAAAAATGAGCACCAGTCTTAAAAAATCCTGTGCAACTTATCATTACTGCTTTCTGCTTTCCCTACTACCCACTACAATTTTCATGCAACAATATTGGATCATTAAAACACAAAATTTAACCAACCCAACCATTTTTATTTATTGCGGTTTTATCAGTTCTCGAGTTGTGAACTTGACAGCAGATACATTCCCTTGTCCAGTCATCCTATATATGACTGCCTAAAGAATATTTAAAATAATTACCTTGCTTTAGCAGCACCCTACTTTAAGGAGCATCCTGTTTGCCTGGACCTGGAGCCACACTGTAGCAACAGATTAAAATATTTGTACACACACACAAAACATGTCCTAGAAATTCTTAAAGATTCAAAATCTATACATAATTTTCTTTTTTTTTTTTCTATTTGCTCCATGTTTAAAATATTTACTTCAGAATCATTTATCTTTCTCCTCTTATCTGCCAAAGTTAATTTTTTTAAAGTGTGCCATCAGGGTCAATACTTTAGGACAATCATATTGATGCCTCAACATTATTTCTCACATATGGAAATCCAGCTATTTTTTGGTTGTTTGTTTTTTTTTGTTTTGTTTTGTGTGTTTTTTTTTTGTTTTGTTTTTGGTTTTTTTTTTGTTAGTAACTAAATTCCTCTATTGCTACATACAGTATAAAAGCTAAATTTCAATGCCAAACTTTATGAATTCAAATTCATTCAAAATGAATGCATTTACATTTGGCTAGGTATTTTTGTTTAGTTAACCTTTCTTCTAGCATGGAAGATGGTGAGAAACAAGATAAAGCTAAGGAAGTACAAGCTGAGCAGCTAGAAGAGGGAAAAATGAAGAAAAAGAAGAGAAGGCATGGCCAAAAAATTGAGAAACCAGAGGCTGTTATGGCTAACTTCTTCAAAGCTTTGGAAATTTATCAGACAAAGATGCTTGTAAGTTTGTCTTAAATTCTTTAGTCATTGAATTTTCACTCATAGAACCCTTTTTTGATATTTAAGGGAGAAATTTCATCTTAAGAGGGATATTGGCATGAGTTTTCAGAATATTGGCTGTAGTCAGTCTCTTGTAATTTTATAATACTTTGTAGAGTTATATAATAAAGTGTTTCTGTGTGTAATTTCTAATAGGACAGATTAGTCTCTTGACCTCCTTTTTAAGAGCTCCTTATTTTCCATAATCTAACTTCTAGAATCTTTAACTCTACTTTCTATTTTTCTTTTTCTTAAAACCATGAAATGTTGAATTCTCTGAAAACTCTCAAGTTTTTTTCCAGTATTCTAACATTTCTTTCCACATTTCTTTCTATTTCAGTCTTCTTTGACGTATAATTTTAAGGCCATTATTTTTAATTGCATTTATCATGAAATGGGAGAATAGGCTGCCAAGAAATGTCCTTGCTTATTATAACTGGTGTATGAAGGCAACACAATTATGCATTTACTGTTTTAAAAATCTTGCTATCTATTTTTCTTTTTTTTGGATATTACCCACAGGCTACCTTTAATTACTTTTTTTTTTTTTTTACTTTCAGCACTGCTTGGCAAGAAATTTTTATAACTTAAGGTTTCTTGCTCTATTTGTTGCATTTGCCATCAATTTTATTCTTCTATTTTACAAGGTAAGGTTATGCATTGTTCTTTAAATATTTTTATTAGTACCAGAGGGTACAGTAATTTAATGTTTGTAACTATTCTGTTTCTGTTTTATTCAGGCTGAATGAAAATAGATTTATTTAATTTCTCCTTTATAGTTGAGTTTCCAGGCACTTTTTCATGTAGTCATGTAAGTCTGTTATTGTTTGGATTGTTTATCTTCTTCTGGGAAAATTGAAATTGACTAGAATAATTCAAATGTCAAAACTGTTGAATTATTTTTCTTTCATTTGTTCTCAAGATATTAAGAGACTTCATCTGGTTATTCTCAGCTACTTCTCTTTTTTTATAGTAGGCTACAGTTCTTTTTGTTTAGCTCACTGATAAATAAATCTATACATTGATACTTTAAACCTAATCTTAGAGGTTCACCTGAACCTAGAGTTGTTTCAGGTTCTGGTGTATAACACCAGATGATACAAAGTAGAACATCTTCAGAGGTCTCCACCAATTCTTTTCATGAATCTTCACAACCTCTATCCATGAAACAGATTAGAATTCAATAAAGAAAACTCTCATCCATAAAAGACTCATTTTTTTTTCCTTTCCATAAAAATCTGAAGTCTGGAATAAGAGTTCTGATTTATCTATATCCTGAAATCTGACCCTTTTGATTTTCCCCTCCTAGATAAAGAATGAAGTTTTAATAGGGTGATGAATCTTGTGTTTTCCAATATTACACATTCTAGTTCTGTTGCTTACAACCAAAAACTTCAACAACAAAAGCAGCTGGATGAACATTCAGTCTAGAAATAACTGAGTCCTGATCTCAAATACGTTGAAATGCAACTCCTATAACACAATTACAGTCTCAGAGGCAGGGCAGGTAAAGATGCAAAAAATCTTGGAAACTGGGCAGAATGTACTGCACATTCCAGCAGAAAGATGTCATGGTTATTTAGGGCTTCTGTCTTGTCTCTTTCTTTCCTTCCCATAGGGTTAGAGAAGATGGACTTCAAAAGTACATGTAGAAATCTGCTTTTGTCTATGCCAGTCTCCTTTTCTACCCATTCTCTTCTGTTTTCTTTGGTGGGTGACAACCCATTCTGGTGCAGAGCAAGGACAAAAGTTCGTGTCTATCAGTACAAGTCCAAGGGTCAGTGGGAGTCAAACAGGACTGAACAGGACTTTAGCTTTCAGATAAAGCTGTCAAAAAAGGGCCCCTAGGGCTTTTACTTTAAAGGCCATGTTTTTAAGGTCCCTGGAAGAATTTAGGGCAGTATGTCAGCTGACGAAATACTGTATATAATTTGTGAGCTTTAAATGGAGTAAGGAAATAAAAAGTTATGAACACTGTACAAGTTGATAATATGAAAACTGCTTCTTTTTAGAATCGAGTAATCAGGAACAATGTAGATTACAAAAAACCCTGAATTCAGTGGTAATAGATAACCCGGTGATTCCATGGTTCTTCCAAGAAATCGTTTTTGCATAATTTTTTCATTTGCTTTAGTTTTGCTATGGTATTGTTAGAGAGATTTGTAAACTGCCTGTATTTGCGTTTTCCAGATTTTCTTTTCAGTGACATGACATAATGTGGAGACTCCTGCTGTGCAAATGAAGGACATTTGAAGCTACTGATCCATCATCCTCCTCTGAGCAGGCTTTGCAAACATCATGTATCATCAGAGTAAAGGAAAAGCTTTTAAGTTTATTTTGTTTTCAATGTGCTTGAATTTTTCTCAGGTGACAGAAGAGCCTCTTGATGAAGTAGAGGAAGACTCTAATCTCTGGAACTCCTTTGCTGAAGAGGAAGAGGAGGAGGGCATGGTGTTTTTTGTTTTAGAAGAAAGTACTGGCTACATGGCACCTGCTCTCAGAGCACTGGCAGTTATTCATACCATCATCTCCTTTGTCTGTGTGATTGGATACTATTGCTTAAAGGCAAGTTCTTAATCTTACTACTAATCTATTATTTGTTAAACATTGGCTATGTCCCAAGGTGGTGCTAATACTGGAATACCGATTTGTACCTACTTGTTTACAAATTCTCACTATTCAAAATGTAGCTGTTTTGCTCCTGTATTCTGTCCAGCAGAAGTTAGTTAACTGTTCATAGCGGTGTGCGTGTGGTTTGGATTTGTGGTTAAAACAGTGCAGGTGACACAGCCACATTTGGTTATTGCTGGACAGTGTTTGTGTAGTGTGAGGGCTCTCTCTTGGCTTTACCCACGCTGTGCATCCCTTAGCAGGCATGTTGGGAGGGGTCACAGCCAGGACAGCTGACCTGAACCAACCAGAGGGATATTCCATCATGCTCAGCAATGAAAAGTGGTGTGTGTGGGAGGGTTTGGGCTTGACTGCCAAGGTGCCCATTGCTCAGAGGCAGCCTAGGCATTGATCTGCCTGTGGGAGATTGTAGTGTGATGTTTGGTATTACATTTTTAGTGTTATAAAGAGTACTATAGGTACCAAAAATACATAAACCATGTACAAAGACGTCCACTGTCATTTCCACAGGTCCCTCTGGTTGTATTCAAGAGGGAAAAGGAGGTAGCTAGAAAGCTGGAGTTTGATGGACTATACATAACTGAACAGCCAACTGAAGATGATATTAAAGGACAATGGGATCGCCTCGTTATAAATACTCCGTAAGTAAAATAAATGAATCTATGAAAACTGCTTAAAATATTATAGCTCATTAAGCCACTGATCTAGAACCTCTCCTGTCCAACTTCCTTTGTTCATCTAAAGGAAAGGCATTTAGCACCTTATATTAGATGCTACAGTAGTAGATTCTAATGTGAAATCCTGTATTATAAGTTTATTTAATAAATACTATTATAACACATACATTCCACCTCTTTCTCATTTTCTAGGGTTTGAAAGAATTATGTATTTTACCTCACAATGTCTCTCCAAGACACATCTTGGAGATGTGTCTATTGGGAAGGTTCTAAAAAGATAACTTCCATCCTTTCCACTGACTCAATTTCACTTGTATAGTAATATTCTCCTCCCTTTCTTTCCCATTCCTTGTTAAAGAAATTTGTATATGACATGAGAAGTAAATCTAGTGAAAAATAGCAGTCCTAGAATTTGAGTAGGTCTGACAGGAATTTCTGTCAAGCTGTAGGCATTAGCAAATACTGTAGTAGTCATCCACTGATTCTAAGAGTCTCATCTGCTGCTCTGCATCAGTAAGCTGCAGCAGTTTGTAGGAGTGACACAGACAAATCCAGCAAGCCAGCTCTCTTCCCTGGGAAGAACGTCCTGACTGCAGGCTGTTTTTCAGAATTTACTGGTAGGTTTAGATTAGCCATTAGGAAGAAATTCTTTACTGTAACAGTGGTGATGCACTGGAACAGGTTGCCCAGAGAAGTTATGGATGCTCCAGCCCTGGAAGTGTTCCAAGCCAGGCTGGATGGGGCTTGGAGCAACCTGGTCTAGTGGAAGGTGGCCCTGTCCATGGCAGGGAGGTTGGAACTAGCTGATCTTTAAGGTCCCTTCCACCTACGCTTCTATGATTAGAATCTCTAAAATACTGGAAATGCTTGAATGCTTTGTTTTCCTACACCTAAGTTTAAAGAATTTTTCTTAATTTCATTCAGCAGTATGGACTAGCACATATTATTAAAGATACAACAGAATGTAATTGGGAAACTGGAGAGCTTGCTTATTTTCCAACCAGTTTTTTTCACTATTGATAGCAACCCATCCAGATATCCAGTAAGTTAATCTTCAGCAAAAAGAAGCATAAATTAATGAAATATATTGTCAACTTATCCCTAATGACATGCTGTACAATCTGTTCTCAGCATGTTGCACTGTCTACTGAAGTTAAACAAAAGATTAAGGCTAATTTAAGCAAGCTAATCCTTCCCTCTGATGTTAGCTGAGTCTCGAGGTTTAGTCAGGTACTGCACAATCAGAATAACCATTGGTGGAGAGTAGCCAGTGTTCTGTATAAACCGAAATGTGCTTTCTAAAAGTGAAAAAATGTAATTAAAAATGCAAAAGAGGTACCCTGATTAATTATTAGATGTTTGTGATAAAAGAGATAGACACAAGCTGGCTACACTATGACATATTTTGCTTACAAGCCTGAGAAATCAAGAAAAGAAATAATACAGAGCATTGGACTAGAATATACCATCTATCTGAGTCACGAGAAGCATTTGCCTTTATCTGGAGTAATTTCATCCAGAATTCCAATTCAGAAAGGTAAAAATTCTAGCATAGTAGTTGGGAAGTTTGCCTCATATCCCAGCAGAATAGTTTTCTGGAATCTCATTTTTCTGTTGCTAACACTTACTTAATTTTATCAATACTGTCCTTTCGTTTAAGTAGTTATTTCTCTCTTTTACATTCGTGCATATTTTCTCAACTCAGTGTTATTTCCAGGAGAAAAAAGGAGGGAAAAATCTTAAATTTTGTAGTGTTTCCTGCTAATTGGCATTCCTCAAAACTGACATAATACACAGTAAGATCATTAGAACGAGGAGTTCCTGGATACTGCTATATTTGCTATATATCGACAAATGATCTTGAATTTCCTTGGCAGGCTTAATATTTTTAAATTTCTGTTGGCAAACTGTTGACTGGTTCTCAAATGTTCAGCCTCTACTTGAAATGTAATCCAGTGAACATAAAAATTATTTATGCTTCAAAATTCCCTTTTTTCCTCTGAAAATCATTGTCTGGTTTGATTTTTATGGCTAGGAGTGATAAAGTATTTATTTAGGAGATGAATGATATTACAGTGACTAACCTGCTATTATGGAATTGTTAGGCTTATTAGGTGATATTATTTAGCCTGCTGTGCTTTTGTAGCCAGTCATATTTGCGGATGGGAAAAAGAAAGGGGGTGTGGAGGGGGAAGATGATATTGCAGCAAAGTATGATTAATAACAGCTGTTGTCCACATGAAAAGAAATCATGCTCATAATTTGAAGCGCAGTAAATGAACAAAATTATATCAAATTTGTAATGATCAGGAACATGGTATTTTCTCTCTCTTTTTTTTTTGTTGTTTGTTTTTTCTTTCCCATAACAAGTTAAATAACTTGAAATATCTTTGCCTTATCTATGTAGATCCTTCCCTAACAATTACTGGGACAAATTTGTGAAACGGAAGGTAGGCATTTTATATTTCTATTATGTTTTTCAGAGCAATAATCTACTACTTGGTTAATTTGGATATCCATATAATATGCTTCTGTACACATAAATACAGACATAACTGAGAACTGAAATTTGTTTTATGGAAGCCATTGTTGTGTTAAATGTCTCAGTGAACAGGCAGCTGCGGCGTAGGTGGGAGGAGGGAGGAAGACAGAAGGCTGTGGTTTCCTTCCTAGACTCAGACATTTGAAATAACTTTGTGCTGTCAATCAGCCAGCAGGTCTAATTTACAATCATTGTCATCTTTAGGATACAAAGCCCCCTCATTGCCCTAAAAAAAGAAAAACATGCCAGCTTAAATGACAGCAAATTATACCTAAGCTTTCAGATAATAGCCTTTAATGCTTCTATTTTTCTTTTTTATGCTCCCCTGGTTTCCTGGGAGTTCTTACTGTTCTAGTAGTGTTAATCGTGAAGTACTTTTTTTTCCCAATTCCTGACAACTACTGGTCTAAAATCGGTGAATGTCACTGAGGACTTTCACTGAGCAAAAGCTTCTCTTCTTCCATTTTTAGGTTATCAATAAGTACGGAGACTTATATGGAGCAGAGCGCATTGCAGAACTTTTGGGTTTGGACAAAAGTGCCCTTGATTTTAGTCCAGTGGAAGAGAGCGAACCAGAAGAGGCATCTCTTGTGTCATGGTATGACTTCTGAACTTCACAGACAAATTATGTGTTGGTATAATTTCACCATCAAAGATAAAAATGGATTTAATTTTGAAACTGTTGTGATGTTTTCCTCAGCATGGAGAATTCAAATGGATAAGTCTTCCTAGTGTGGAAGTAAAATACAATAGGTTTTTGTTTGTTCTAAAACACAGTTGTGTTATAAAAGCAAGAAAAAAAAATCAGTGAATTTAGGCTGAGTGATATAGTTGGCCACTCTTTTGAACAATAATTAATGCAGCATTTAAAAAGTCTTACAACAGCATTTATAAACCAAAGGACAGAAAATATTGATAATAACTACCTAGATAACAGGTGTCTAGTACAGATTCAGAGATGTTTTCCTGACAATCAGTCAGTGAAGATGAGAATTTGAAAGTGTCCTAGTCCCAAGTGATTTATGCTCCTACAAGAGTTGGTTTTCTCAGTATGTAAGATGCACAAGAAAGATTTCCCTTTGCATGCCATCTAATTGCTAATAAGATATTTAGAATATTGCAGAAGGCATTACCTTTTCTCTTAGTTATTCTGGCAATATTTTACACTAGACAGAACACTTATCTCTTGAATGCAAGCAATCTGTGTTCCACATTTCACTACTTTTGGCAAACATTTTAATTTTTTAAGCCTGGAATATGGCAGTATCACTCTTTTTGAAATTGTTACACCAGTTTTGTTGGTTTAGAAACTCTTTATGGGTGCTCAGAATTAATGAATAGTTTCTGAAAAATGAAGCATCCAGATCACTCAAAAAATGAACAGTTAATTTATATCACCAACTTCAGCAAAAAATTGTGAGGTGCCAAAACTAGTTTGCTGTTTATAAATACAGAATTCAATACTTATTTTTGAGATTTATGTATTTAAAAAATTTTGTATTTCTTAGGCTAAGCTCCATTGATACAAAGTACCACATTTGGAAGCTCGGAGTTGTTTTCACTGATAATGTGAGTATGTTAGCCTAAGAGAATATGCTTTGATTTACTCTAAACAAGGTTGTATGTCTTACACCATCTGCTTTTATTTTAAACAAATATACACAAATAATATTGCATTACAGAACCATTTTAAAATATATTTTTTCTGTCTTACATTGTAGCAAATTGCTTTAATTTATGTCAGAATTTTATTTTTGATTCTAAAGGGCAATATGCACCTCCTCACCACTGATACAATGTCAGCATTTCAGAAGTTAATGGGTCATTCATTTTATTTTGTAGAAATCAACCTAGCAACCAAAGGTGTCTTTTCTCAAAATCAACCACAGTCTACAAAAAGTTATCCTTTTTTACACTTGAATCATGGGTTTGACATGACTGGTTAATTCTTACCTTTCAAGCATTCTCCTTTGGAAGAACCACGTTTATATTAAAATTCTTTTTTTTTTCTTTCTTTTTTTTTTTTTGGTGAGCATTCCCAAACAAACATGAAGGTCAAGGTGCATCAATCAAATGACGATGTATAAATTCCTAAATTCCTTGTGCACTGAAAGCACACTGAGCTATTTTTCCTCAGTATAAGTTTTGACATCAAATTCAGGTTCACTGCTTGTTAAAAGAGCAAGCTGTGTTATGTGCCTTAGGATTTGTGGGTGTCCTGGGACACATGGTCTGAGACTTCAACAGTGTCTCAAGAGTAACACAGTGCATTTTTCCATCCAGAATCAGTATTAAAATTTAAAGTACTGTGTCACAAACTCCCCAGCCAAAACAGTTTCACAGTAGGGGTTATTGATGTTAATAATATCATTATTATTTAATTTCAAATTAATTTTTTTAATGTTTATTTAAATATTTTATATGTATCTAAATGATGTATTTAAATATGTGAAGACAGAGATCTCAGCGTAACTAAGCAATAAACGCTCCTTAAATGAACAGAGGAGAGGATGAGAGACAGATTAAGTCTTTTTGAACATGTAAAATGGAGGTATTACATTCAGACTGTGATTCAAATCAGATCATGAGAATATTACTTTATTTCATAACTTTTGTGGACAGAATTAAAGCTTTGGACAAAGCTTTCTCAGGGAGGTGCTGCTGTTGAGTCATGAGGTACAGAAAGGATCCCCTTCTTTCTAAACTCCTCAGAGAGGAGTCTGGGTGTGGCTGCATCCAGTCTTAGTCTCAGACTCGGACAATGGTTTATGTCTAAAGGATTTTACAGGTGTAATTGATCCTTTATACAACTTTGTCCTGCAGAGTTAAAGATGGCAAACCAAATATACTTGTATAGGTAAAATAAGTGGTTTATTTCAATTGATTATGATAATTATTAGACTAAAGGACGCTTTAATCAGAATTATATACTGCACAGTATAGATGGTTATAACTGCTAATATAGAAAATTATTTATTAAATTAATGGTTTAAAAGGTAGCTTAATAATTATTGTTATGTTATTTGCCCATATCAGTGACAGTGGACAAACCTCTTTGGTTCAGCCTCAAGAAGTAACTCTGGGGAGCATTCCCACTCAAGTAAAGAATCTGCATGCACACCCCTGGGAGTGCTAGAAATCCCTGCCATTAGAAAGTGGGACTGAGCTTTTACAACATAAAGAGATTGACTGGAATTCATATGTTCCCAGGCTAGTCATGCTAGCAGAGCACCATTCATCTTAAAGTAAGTTATTAGTACTACAACCCATGGGTTGCTCTGTCAGGAAACACCTGCCTTCCACATCCCTGCCAGTGCCAGTAGCTGTCAGGATACACACATTTTTCATGTCCTTGAGATGTCTGTTTTTGGGGTTCTTGAGTGAGGCGGGTCTCAGCATTTTCCAACAGCAAAAGCAGCGTGACATCCTACTCCATCACTGGTAATTTTCAAAAGTTGGGTGAAGTTTGAGCTGTTTGATCCCTACATAGGCAAAGCGTCCTGCTACAATAACTTAAGTGACTTAAAAAAAGCTATGTTCTTGATACAATAATCCGCTGCCTGCTAACCCTCTGTCACTTTTCACTTTCTCTGCAGTCATTTTTATACTTAGCTTGGTACACAACTATGTCTATCCTTGGGCACTACAACAACTTCTTCTTTGCTGCTCATCTGCTGGATATTGCTATGGGTTTTAAGACATTGCGAACTATTTTGTCTTCAGTCACTCACAATGGCAAACAGGTTAGTCCTACATGCAAAGGTTTGAAAAGAAATACACTTTGTAAAAGTACTGGAAAAAAATTTGTTGTACCGGAAATATCGGAATGCAATTTGTTTTTATCATGATAGGACTGATCATATCTTCTGCAACACACTTAATACATGTCAAACCCTATGAAATTATAACAATCTATACCCACCAAGTGCTGATAGATAAAGAAGTTTCATACACAGTAGAAAACACATCATTTTAGAAAAATACAGGAATATGAATTATTACCTAACCAGCTCATTCTGTATGCTCAATGATGAGCTGATAGGTGATAAATATTAAGAATACACAATCCGTACACAATCCCTCCTTAGCTACAACAGTAATAATGATCTGGGCATTGAGATTTCAATACTTGGCTAATAAGAATATGCTTAAAGGTGTGGGCATTCTGGACTGTGAAATACATTTCTATGTCACTTTGTCATGCAAAAATCAGGTTAATAAAGTGTACTTCAAACTAATTATTAAAATTTCTGCAGGGAATCATTCTCTGATCTCCAAAGACTCCATGTTCCTAGCTAGCATTACAACAAAAACCAAGCTTTACAGTTACTTTTTAACTTACATTTAAGAAATCTAAATTCCCCGAAATATAATTTCAAACATGCACATTCCATTCCTTCTCAAATGCAGTAACATATATTCTAAGCCCACTCCTATGCCCTGCTAAATTTGTCAAAACATTTTAAACCACATGATGTTTTGGAAGAGGCATAAAAATATACCCACACAAGATGATGATGTGCATCATCACACAAACAAATAAAATCTCTGGCTTTATCCTGTTTATTTTACTTTAGGATTACCACATTCATATTAGTTTTAATGATTGTAATGATTTATGTATTTTCTTTATGAATTTTTTTAAAATGTAATTGTCAAAACTGAGCATAGTTGACAAAACTGTTTCAACCCAAGATCACGGTTTTTTGTTACATTTTTAACAAGCAAAGATTAGTTTTTCTAATCCTGTTGCTTTTCTGGCTAGTAGATATGAACACTGAAAGACAGCTGCAGATCTCTGAATTGAAATGTACACTTTGGGAACATGCTGATAGATCTGCAGATAGTGATAATTGATCAGCTTGTCCTTCGATACTCTTACGTTTCTTTTAAAAGAGTAAATACTGGTTGTTTCATTTTTTAAAATATGTAGCTTTCAGTAAGCCCTCTCCAGAGCTGTATCTTCTAACACCAACTTCAACAGACAATATAATCTAGTCTCATTAACTTTTTCACCTAATGGTTTTATTTCCTTAAAAGCAGGACCTGGAAATGACTTACTCTTATCTAAAAAAATTTTCTATCTATTTTAGCAATGGCTTTGCTGAACAGCTTTAGAACAGAAAACAGACTATGATGGGTCATTTTAAGTCCTAGTAGGTCCCAGTTGAAATTATTTGTCAAATTATCTAAAGGGTTTTATTTTTAATACTTAATTTTAATTGTATATCCAGTGTTTCAAGTTACTATAATTTAACTTTTAAACTAAAGAGTGTAAAAATTGCTTTGGTGGTACCCACATAACTGCTATCTTTAGTTTCCTTATTGGGAAAGGTACAATATGACCCATTTCAATATTTAAGGCAATGCACCAAGCTGGCATGTCTCTTCTGCCGAGTGATATTGAAACCTATTTTCATGTCATGTCTCCACACACAGCTTGTGCTTACTGTGGGACTCCTCGCTGTGGTAGTGTACCTTTACACTGTGGTCGCCTTCAACTTCTTCCGCAAATTCTACAACAAAAGTGAAGATGAAGACGAACCAGACATGAAGTGTGATGACATGATGACGGTAACTAAAACATCACCTGCATGCTGCAAATGTCATCCTGCATTTTCAAATGGATACTTTAGACAGAATGATAAGTAAGGAGAGATGTGTTTGTTAAATCCATTGGGTTCTTCTTCTTGATAAACATAATTTTGGAAACATGAACAGTCTTGAAGTTCCTTCTGCATTCTCCAGTAGTCTAAACTCAACAGCAAATAGATGACAGATAGGAAGCATACTCTGAATTTTTCTCCTAAATGCTGTGGTACATAATTTGCTGCAATGCTTTTACAGCTGAGGATGGCAAACCCTCAAAGTAAAAAAAAGGAATTTCTTGACAAACTGGTCAGAGTTGGGAAAAGAAGCTGTGTTGTCACAACACAAATAAACCCCGTTTGTTCCCAATGTTTGCAAGTATGCGTATCTTCCTGTCCTTATTTAGGCTATATGAATTATATGATGTTATTAGCACTAGTTATAAAGCCTGCTCCAAAATTAAAATTAGTAATTTAGTCATGAAGAAAGAAGCCAAGGGTGAGAAAGCAGAACTTACAACTTATTATGGGTGATAATCTTATGATACCAATTTACGATCTGATTTCTACCTATTGCTGCTGAATGTTATTTCTGTCAAAATAGCACATACTCTACAGATACATAATAATGTATGAAGAGGATTTGATTTTCTTACTGTTTACAGAAAACCTAAATTCAGGTATTAAAAATGTAATATGCCGAGTTTGTGGCCAGGTGGTATCTCCTATGGAACAGAAACGCTCTGCCGTCCATTATACACCAAAGATAGAATAAAATACCTCAGAACAGAGGTGTATCACAGACTTCACAGAATGATCTTCCCTATTCTTGAAATTTCTTTTAAACACTCACAGCAGGTTAGACATGCAAATTACAGAGATTATGAAACCTGCCAAAACTTTGTGAGCTGGATACTATGGTCAGGTCATAAAATAGGTGTAGGAATAATTAGAATAATAAAACTATACTACATTTTAAACCACTCTATCAAGTGAGGTAAATAAATAAATAATAATACTTAAAAATATAACTTCTAAGTTATATTTTTAAGTATTATTAAACTCATACTAGCATCTTAAGTCATCAGTAAAATTGCACTATAAAAATGGATGGATAGTTCTGTTTAGTGTTTGCTAATGCCAGGTTTTTTACTCGTTATTTAACACCCACTGCTGTCTAATGTGACTCCAGAAAACTGGCTGTGCTTAGAGATTGATATTGTTTTTAACCCACACTGTGTGGCTGAAGGTGGTTTACAAAATTCTGTAGGCAATCATACAGGAATATCAGTAGTTTATCACTCCTGCAGAAGATTCCATTCCAATATACTTACATAGATTAAATATACAGATTATTAATGATTTTTCTATTAAGATTTGTATCTTCAAAAAATATGACAATACTTTTGTAAAGTGATTTCTTCTGCATTGAACTTAACACAGGCAGTTTCACAGATCACAACTAATTTACAATATAATAAACCAGACATCTAGTATTGCAAAATTAAATTATCCGGAAAATACCTACACACAGGTAGATCTACTTGTTGTGAATATCCCACTGTTTATTTTATGGCAATATTTTCCACATTTCTAAACTTCACTGTAAGACTTTAAAAGATGTCCTCTGCTTAGTCAGAGCAAGGTAGAACCTTAGGAATAAATATAAGGAGTTGAATACAGTAACAAATACAAGAAAAATACACCCAAAATGGTCTCAGTCTGGAAGTAAGACCCAGGGAGTGAGGAGCAGGTAACAGCTGATGTTGACTCCCCCTCTTAGTAAGTGTACCTGAAGGTGGAATCACATTATTTAAGAAAGTAACAGATTTTGGGTGCAGTGTGTTTTACACATGAGGAATGATATTATGTGTTCTTGTTACTATAAATTGTCAGGAGAATTAACAGAGCAGAATAATTTAAAAAAAAAACCAAAAAACCAAAAAAACCGAGAAAAACCCCAGCAGAATAATTCATAGTAAATATATCTGTAATTTTCCTCTCTCTTTTTTAGTGTTACCTGTTCCACATGTATGTGGGTGTAAGAGCTGGTGGTGGCATTGGAGACGAAATTGAGGATCCTGCTGGAGACCCTTATGAAATGTATCGAATTGTCTTTGACATCACATTCTTCTTCTTTGTCATTGTTATCCTACTGGCCATTATTCAAGGTACCATCACTTACCTTAGTAGACATTCTTCAAAATTAGTTCATCATTGTAAACCATATTTATGTTTGAGGTAAATTTAGCAGTATTGCTATAAAGACTTATTTCTGAGTTTATAAAATCATTAATTCCGAAAGTAATAATTTTATATTAATTCATACATAATATGCCTTTTCCCAAGTACTACACAAAGTCAAAGCGTGAGGAATGTAACTTACCTGGGTTGCAGTGCTTATGAACACTTTTACCACCACCCAGCAATGATGAAGCTTGTGCAGGATCACTGTTCTCCTATACTAAGCATTTAAACTTGGGAGAGCCTTGCTGAAGACACTCTTCCCACTTTTAGCCTGGAATCACCACAGCTGGCATGGGAATGGAGACTTTCCTGTTGGAAAGGGTAAATGACATGGAGAAAGTCACCATGGCTGCACAGCCATTTCCTCCTTTCTTTAGAGGTTGGTTTGCAGTTGTGGTTCACAGCAAACAAGACCCCTCTTCAGTGAGGGGCAGCATTCAACAGTCATTGCACAAAATCTTCTAAGGCTGTTAGGAAAAAAACCCACTGTTTTATGGCAACCTGGTGGCAAAGAAAAAATGTAACACATTATACTGAGGAAAAGCTACAAATGTCACAGTCCCCAGAATGATCCAATTCTTTTCTTAAAGGAAAAGGAAGTGGAGGAGTAATGCTTCAAATGTGACGCAGACTCATAAACTAGCCAAGGTGGGCTGTGGGAGCAGAGCTGTCTTTGCTGAACAAGACTTGGGATACAAGAGTTTAATGAGAACAAGAGTGAAAATTAATTTCATTCATGGGAACAAAAGAGATGAGCTTATGTAAGGTTAAATGGACTACAATAAAGCACAAAAAAGTCTTTCTACTCTCAAGATTGTGCCTGTATGTATAAACACACTAAATTCTAGACAGTGGAGGGTGCCTGACTGACATTACTTGCAACATGAATATTGCTAAGTACTGAAGTGTTGCTATTTTTCTATTTTAAATAGGTCTGATTATTGATGCTTTTGGTGAATTAAGAGACCAGCAAGAACAAGTGAGGGAAGACATGGAGGTAGGAAGCACACTACATTTTTCATTGCTCTTCATCTAGATTGTCACTAATTAGAGCCTTTGAGTTAAAATTCATCTCTAACAACAACTTTTGCTTTCAGACCAAATGCTTTATTTGTGGAATCGGCAATGACTACTTTGACACAACCCCACATGGCTTTGAAACACATACGTTGCAAGAACATAACTTGGCAAACTATCTGTAAGTACATTTTACAATTGGAACTGTGATAAAGAGACCTGTCAGATGTAGTGTAATTTAGGTGCACACATTGCTGAAAATCCCAAGACAGAATTCTGTAAAACTGAGGAATATCTCCTCTCCTTTCCGGTCTCTGCTCCTCTATTCCACATTGCTGGTTATCTTTAAAGTGCTGACCTTACACATAAGGTACCTTAGCAGAATGAGACCAGAAGGCATATCAACTCCTTATTGTGCTGGAAGGAAAGCCAGATATGGGGAAGGATAACAGACAGTTTAATACACTGCTTTAGTTTGGAAGTTTTGATTGTGACTTGGTAATGCTGATGAGACCATAGAACATTGCCTTCAATTTGGCAAAGAAGAAAACCCAAACCCAAACCAAGCAAATAAAGGCACTTGTAGAAAGTTCTTGAAAGATAAGCTCCAAAAAAGAATTAACAATTCTGGTCCTATAGTTCTTTAGTGACAGTGGAGCTTTTTTAAACCTTGAAGCACTCAGGAGCTGTACATGTTTAGACTATACCCAGACTCGCAAAAGAGGGCTTTTACTTTCATTAGTAAATATAGAGCAGACCTAAGAGGATATTAAAAAAGTTACTCTTGTTGCATTAGTTACTACAACGAAGTTAACTAATTATATGAGCATTGTGCCAGCAGAACGAAAGGAGAAGCTGGAGAAATCTTATAGCATTCTGGCTTTGCAATACTGCATCTGAACTTCTTTAAATTAAAAAAAAAAGAAAAAAATAAATCAATTGCCTAATGTGATGCAGTCTACAACATCCAAGCCCTTCTTAATATATTGAATTGCTTAGCTGGTACATGGGAACCTCTAATTCACTGTAAGTTAAAAATGGCCATTTCTTTCATAACAGAATATATAGTGGACAAGGTTAGCCTTTAATTAGACAACTGCTAAAATCAGTTTACTTTCCTTCCTTCACAGTGAAAGCACATACTAAGCCTAATTCCAAATACACTGTATCAAAAGTGTCCAACCATGAGTAGTATTACCTCAAAGCAGACCACAGTTTGTTCTCTACAGTCTTCCTAATTAGTTCAAGCTCTCAACATTTGACTGAGCACAGGTGTTGGGGAAGGATAGGCTCAGCCTGTTAGCTGTATACCAGGAGTGCTCAGAATTCCTGGTGCAGCTCAGTATTTACCACACTTCTACTTCCCATGCAGTAGCCATAGTAACTTCTTCCAAGGTGAGATGTTGGAGCATATGTGCACAGAATTTGGCATATGCCTAATTCAGGTATTGCTCCTCACACTGAAATGCAGGAAATGCTAAACTGCATTTTTCTGCTTCTACAGATTTTTTATCTGTTAGCACTTCCACGGGAGACATGCTTCAGGACAGAATTTTCTCCTTTAAAATAAGCACTTTAGATGTCTAGCGGTGTCATTGCTTTGCTGGTTGGCATAATCTTCCACATATACCCCAGACTAGAAAAGGTCAGGCAGAGATGTTATTTTTCCTGCATTAATACCCACTTCATGGGCTTGTTTCAGGTTCTTCTTAATGTACCTAATTAACAAGGATGAAACTGAGCATACTGGCCAGGTGAGTAGGAAATAAAACTTAATGGTTTTTCTTAAGTTTATCTTTCAACATTTTTGTCTTCTCAAGCCTCGTAGCTGTGTACCAGCAGGTGGAACTGATGTACCACTGAGAAGTGGGGATGATGCCACTCTCCCCAAGAGTCTACTGCCAGTGAAAGAAAAGAAGGGTTAAAACAAAAGGGAGGGGGGGGATGCTGCACTTTGCTATTTCACCCAGCAGTCAACTCTGTCAGAAGTCAGTTAATTACTACTAATCTTACTGTCATCTTATGTCTGAAAAGAAAATCTCAAATGCACCAGGTGTAGTTTATTCCCAAAAGGCTTAAGTAGTTAGGCTACTATATTTATAGTCAAAATCTATATATAGGTCTATCTAGATATGTATTTGGGTGTCCATATATTTAGCATTGTTAAGCCCTCAAGGTAAATAGATAAGAAAATAACTAGAATTTAATTATATCTTATCTCTAATAAGAAGCTCTTAGGCAAACACTACAAAAGTACCTTTGTTTTCCATTCAAAGCAAAACACATTTGCTTATATACAGATTTATGAACAGGTTTGCTCTGATATAAATAGATTGATTAATTTATACTTAAGATATTTTACTAATAGAGCTTAAATTCCAGCAGTACTGAATCAAGAGGAGTATAAAAGTTTTATAAACATTATTGAGGAATAATCTTTTGAGTTCCAGTGTCTTTACAGTTCTACTCCATGGTAGCAGGCACAGTATGTGGTTATTGTTAACAGTTTATCTACAGCACTAATTGCACAGTGACTGTTAAAATAAATACTCTTTCTCATTTTCAGGAATCATTTGTGTGGAAGATGTACCAAGAAAGATGTTGGGATTTCTTCCCAGCAGGGGACTGCTTCCGAAAACAGTATGAGGATCAACTTGGCTAATATCACAAAAGAAATTATTTATTCATGAACTGCTAAGATCCAGTATACAAAAAAAAATTTAATTCTGTTCTTTTCATGGTGTAATTTCACAGCTTGTATTTGCTTTAAATGTCTTTAAAGTTCAAGACACACATAAAATTTGACACTATTTCAGAGGCTTTTTGTACCTACCACATATGAAACAGGTCTTTTGTTGGAATTTTAATTAGAAAAATCTATGCCAGATTAACTTAAGCCTTCCAGCTCAAACATGGCCTAAAATTATAACAACTTTTTAACCACATCATTAACCTGGTGTTTGGCAGTACAGTTGAAAGGGCTAAAAGGCATCTTAATTGCACATTTGACATCGAAGAACTTGAACATCAGAGGCCGTACCTCAGAAAAAATAGTTCAACTAACTGCTGTCCAGTTTGTCCCCACGGTATTTGCTAGTGAATGTATTAAGATACAGTTTGAAAAGCTTTAAGCAGTTAAAAAGAAATCATTTTCAAACACTTTGTCAACCTTGAAACATTAAAGTGCCTTAAAACCTCTGTAGACATAGCTATGCAAAATTTTTATTTGTTAGTGTTCTAGATGAACAGACCCATTAACTGTCTTGCTTTTCTGTCTTTCTGTATCAAATTGCACTTGAAGTTTGTTTATATCCTACCTTCAATAACAGCTTATTAGATGCTGCTGTTAAAAGACATACACTGTATCAAAATGAACACAATTTAAATCTTAGGCCAAAACAAAACAATGCTCTACGGTCACCTGCAAGTAGAAGTTGCTAGGATTATGCATTTTTTTTTCTTCTAATAAAAAGTGCCCACTGCAATAAAGTATTATAAACCAAATGTTATCGTTGCTGTCATCTTTCCCATTTTTCTACAATATGGAGTTTTGTGACAATGGTGACTAAAAACACATATATTCATTGCTCATCCACAGCTTTATTTTAAGGACTACATTGAGCAAGTACAAGCTGAAATAACTGTTCTCTTTGTGCAATGTAGCCTGCTTCTTTAGCAAAGAAAACTATAATTTCATCACAAATTTTAGACCTTTCTAATAATATCATTAGTCTTCAGCAATTTTCAATCTCATCTAAATTAATTTTGGTTGCACAAAATTTAAAGTGCCAGCAAAGAAAAACAGGCATTTGCCATACAGAGAAAGGAAACAACAAGGAGATAAAGAGAGATTCAACTTTCTATGTAATGTTTGCTATATTCAATTATTCATACAAGGAAATCTGAGCTTCAGGAGATCATGCTGTCCAGCCAATCTTCAAGCTCTTCTTCAGTAACATCTTTAGATGTACATTGCTGTTGCTGTGAAGATGTACTCTTCTCTTCAGGCATATCTACTTTCAAAGGCTCTAGAAAAGTGAAAACAACACAATTAAAATCCTGGAAACAATTCCATACTACCTCTGTCCTGCATCGTTTTGTTTTTAATGCACAACTGACTGTATTTAAACACAATGTCTCCTTCTTGAAGAACAGCAAGTCACATTCCAAAAATAGTTTCCATGCTAAACTAAATTTTGTAAAATCAATGCTAGTAAAGTTTGAAAGTAGCATTTAGGAGAAGCCATCAGAAATAGCTGTAAATTCTTCTGTACACTATTAGCACAGTGAACTAAGGGCTGATGAAGTTCCATGAATACTTTATCTTCCCTGCAACAAAATTCCCCAGCAGTACACTTTTAAAAAAAAATTTTGCTAAATCATATCAGTGCTGTTTTGCAGGAGAATTTCACTTAATGTTTAAAGTGAACGGACAATAGTGGAACTTCAGTTTAGTAAGGAGTTAAAATGGAAAATGAACAAATGGGTCAGAACACAGCCCCAGATAAAGGAAACATAGTGTGACAGAGATGATGATAGCAGTACTGTTGACTGGCTAATCAAAAATTCAAAAAACATCACCAAAACAGAGAGCAATGGAAATTAAATAAGGGTAAGCTGGGGAGAAAACTTACCATTTTCTTTACAATCCATTTTCAAATCTTTCTCAGTTGATATGCTGCAGGATAATGTACCTGACTCAGGTCTATTTTCTGTATTAATGGGAGCCTCTAGATTCAGGAGAAGATCTAGTTCTTCATCCAAATGGTCAGTGTCTTGATTTGATAGTGGATGTACTCTCTGAAATGATTCTCTTGCATCTGTCCTAGAGCCATTTTTACTTTCAGGTTCTGATGGAGCAACAGAATTACCAACAGGATGGGAGACCAACACGGCTTCACTTTGAGCCAGAGACTGTCGAAACAGCTGCTCTCTCTTCTTCCCATCTTCAAAAATTTTAGATTTCATCTGTGGGATCTCTAGAGGTGTTGATGCCTAAGAGTACAAAAAAAGGACTTGAGTCCTTATAATGATTGTCTATTATTACTATTCTGTCTAATTTGGATTATAATTCATACTTGTTATATTTGATCACTTAAGAAGGTACAGCAAATTTGAGCAGAACCGAATTCAGAAGTAAAAGGAAACTAAAGTTATCTTGATACTTTTACAATAGGAAATGCAAAATACAAGCTCCTTTTATCCCTTATTACAGAATATGAGATTGTATGCTAACACTGATACTGACAGAATCATAGAATGGTTTGGAAGGGACCTTAAAGATCACCTAGTTCCCAGTTGCCTGCCACAGCCAGGGAACCTTCCACTAGACCAGATTGCTCAAAGCCCCATCCAGCCTGGCCTTGAACACTTCCAGGGATGGGGAGTCCATAGCTTCTCTAGGAAAGCTGTTCCAGTGCCTCACCACTCTTACAGTAACAAATTTCTTCCTGAAATCTAATCTAAACCAACCCTCCTTTAGCTTCAAGCCACTTCCTTTGTCCCATCTGTACACGTCCTTGTGAAAAGTCCCTCTCTAGCTCTGCTCTGGAGGCCTGCTTAAGGTACTGGAATGTGCTGTAAGGTCTCTCTGGTGCCTTCTGTTCTCCAGGCTGAAGAGCCCCAACTCTCAGCCCCTCTTCACTGGAGATATGCTTCAGCTCTCTGATCAACTTTGTGGCCCTCCTCTGCACTCATTCCAAGAGATCCATGTCTTTCTTGTGCTAGGGACCCCAGAGCTGGATGCAACACTCTAGGTGGGATCTCACAAGGGCGGAGCAGACAGCGAGAATCACCTTCCTCAACCTGCTGCTCAGGTTTCCTTTGAAACATGGCATGCATTGCTGAGTCATGTTGAGCTTTTCATTCATAAACACCCCCAAGTCCTTTTCCCCAGGGCTAGTCTTAATCCTCCTGTCAGGGTCATATTTCTCCTTGCTTGGACAGTTGGATCCTTTCAAGCATTTTGGTTTTATATTTAAGTCACACTAGCTCTTTTGCCCTTACATTAGTGTTTTCTTTCTCACAGTTTGAAGGAACACATTACTAATAATTTTGCTACCTCCCTCCTCCTACCACTGGAGAATAAATGACATTTTTTTCACCTGTACAATTGACAGTTCTACCTATTAAGACTGATTCATGGAAAAAACATGTATGTTGATATTAGCTATGTACAAGATTAAATCACAATTAAAATAATTAGCAAGAAGAATGTGAAAGCACTTAGAAAATTTTGGTGCAAGCTTTTAGCAGCTGCTAACAAGAGAAGCAAACACAAAAACAGTGCAATCATTCCATGTCAAACACATTTGATACCTGGTTTCAAATCTAATATGCTGCACATCCAAGCATTTTGTTTAAGGCCAAGTAGGCACACAAAATGTGTCAGTAGAGGGGTATCCTGAATTACATGCCACTTGACATGCCAGTCTAAAGGAGTGCATGTACTTACATAATACATTCTACTTATGTTTGAAGACTAAGCATTCTTGCATACATTGTTTCCGTTAAAATATCGGCAGTTTCTTGTGAAATTTCCCAGCATTACCTGCACAAGGTCAGCAGCTACATTCAGCCTCAGATGTAGAGGCAATTCCTGAAGGGCCTGGACCAAAGACTGGCAGTCAACGGAAAGTGCAGAGAACTGAAATGCAATTCAACACATAGTACACTTGTGAAAAAAACCCCAACCAACTAACCAAACACAAAAACATCCACCAACAAAAACCCTAATAATTTTAATGTCTTGCATTCCCCTGTCACACACATTCAAGAAATCGAATGAAATATGTAAATTAATAGTTTAAAATACACTTTTATGAAGCGGTTTGGCTAAACAATAACATATAAACGCCTAAAATGCAAATTATCACTTAAGGTTAAAAAACAAGGTATAAATAGAATGCTCCTTAGAGAATACCTTGAAATTCCAAAGTAGGAAATAGTTCAGGAACTTGTCAATGGCATAAGAAGCTTTCCCAACTGAAACATCTTTTGAATTGTGAAGCTTTCATGCAGAGTAAAATGCCATTCTTTAATGAGTTGCTACTATTTCCCAAGCAATCATCCCGTGTAGCTCCTGTGTAGCTAAATTTAATGCCTAACAGGGGTCTTTGTATATTTCCCCATCTTTGCAAATGTTTTGATGCTTACAAAAGCAACAAAGTATATAGTTACAAACACTTCTAAAATGACACTCAAGAAAGATATGCTACTGCTGCTAAATGAGAACTTATTAGTGTGACAGGTATTGAAGTTTCCTTTTCTCTTGACTCTTTTTTAAAAGCAAATTTACACAAAATGGACCAGCAATATTTGCAGTTTCTACAGAACATCCCAGATTTCAGTAGTTTTAAAACAGATTTCAAGCTCAGAGTACAGCAGAACATTCTGAGCATGTTCACCATAGATAATGTGACAATGATAAATCTGATATTCATCACATTTTAAAATCTGACAACAAAATGCTTAAGTTCAGTCTATATGCTCATTTTCATGGAAGTAGAGAAGTTGCTTCCAAATCTCACTTAGAGGGACAGAAATTTGTCCCTCTCAATATGATGTAGACAGGCACAGACATTTAGAAGTCCAAATACTCATAAATTAGAAGAGTTTTGTGACATATCATAAGAGATTTGTCAAAGAAATTCATACTCCTTCCAAAAGCCAGTCAACACCTTTTAACAGGCTTTTAACACCTGCACATGTAGCAAGAATGAACATGAAAGACATAGTGTGTTCTGATAGTATATTTACAAAATTAAAATAAATTTTAAAAATAAACAATGCAGCTGATTTAACAGTTTCTTGTATCCGAATTCAGGTTCTGGTATCCAGCAATGAGAATAAAAGGACCAAAGAAATATCTGATGTAAGAATTTTTCTTCTGTATTAAGAAATTTATTTTACAATTTAGTGATCACCATCAGAGATGATTCCCTGGTGCAAGTAACCTCACAAAGTCTTCAGCAAATAATTTTTGTTGCCAGCAATGAACTAGATCTTCAGAAAATCCAGTTATTTTGACAGATATTAAGGATCAAATACGACTTCTGTACAGTCACAAGAGAGAAGGAAATTGTATGAATCTGGTAACACAAAAAATTCTAAGAAGTATAATTGAACAACATTAAAGTGCATTTTGGAAGAGCTGTGTATACTTGCAAAAATATTAACATGAATGAACATTGCAAATGAAGGTAAAAAAGAGGAGATAGGGAAGAGGAGGAAAGGTTGAGGATAAAAGAAAAGAGGAATTTTGAAAAATAATATAAGAAGGAATTTGATATCTAAGTAGGTATTTCTCTAAAAGTGGTGTTGTAATAAAAAGCGAAGGGATCAAAGCAGTATATAATAAATTATGAACACTTCATGGCACATAGCGTTATTTGCTCAAAAATAAGTAGAGGCATACTTTGTTGCTGGAATTGCCAATTTTTTACTGAAAAATCCACAGGAATAACACCTGTTGCGTTTTTCAATTGCAGACCGTATTACGAAACATTTTTATTGCATTTTATCAATATGCAATGGAGCAAATACAAATCTACTCTTTGTAAAAATGAAAGACAGCATTCTTAATAAACCAAAATTTTGTTACTGTTGATGTCACTGTGACATTTCCATTCCACATTTGAAACTGATGCTTTGCCATTGCTTTCTACAAAAGATAGTGAGAAATATCTAATGATTCTGCAACTGTGTCTTCCCTTTTTATGTCTTTTCTGCTTTATTCTGTTTCCTCATAATCAATTTACCTCAGTTTAAAATTCTCTAATCCTGTACATAATGTGTAGCCAGGCAAAGAACTAGAAACAGGTGAGCTAAGAGGCAAAGGCCAGGAACTGGCAAATGGTATCTAGGATGAAAATTAAACTTGGATGTGGCTTTCAGGGAAAAGAAAGATGGGTCAGAAACAAAAAGGAGATATCAGGCTGAAGACCAGAGACAATGTGAAAAATTAGATAATGCTATGAAACCATCTGAGACAGGATTCTGGATTAAAATATGAAATCAAAGGAAGGGTAATGGTGACAACATGCAGTTTCAGTCTGCTCACAATGGCTTTACACATTCAGGAATTAATTATTGTGTTCTAATCACCTAAATGCTATAATGAAAAGCCCCTGAGGAAATTACGAAGAAATTAATATTTGGGATCCTGACATCATCCTGCACACTAGGAACAGAAGAACTGATAAGAAAAAAGTAGTCACTGAAAGACTGTGCTTCACTGAAGAAACAGGTGGTGGTTTAAACAAGTGCTGCATTGGGGTTTATTTCCTCATTTTAATTTGACTTTGCAACTCTAAAGTACCTTTAAGTATCACTTCGCAGGGAATAATTATTGTAATATTTTAGAAAATAAATAGCAAATCTTTAAAATTTGAATATATGTGGATGTTACAAGAAATACTCAAGCAGAGTTTCATAGAAATTTTAAGAAAAAGCTGGAAGCTTTTGAACAAAAGCATATATTTTGCAAAAATGTAAGTGACTTGCATGAGAAAGACAGCTGCAGAGATTGAAACACTTTAAGGTATCCTGATAGAGAAAACAGGAGACTCCTATTGCAGTGCTCCTCTATATTCAAGTGTAAAGAATAAATATACAAATAATCTAGTTGGTACCCTAATTATTTAGGGCGTGAAGTTTCAACCAGAGGATATGAACTGTTAACTTGAAGGAACTAGAATGCTTCATAGTCCAATACATGAATATACTCCAGGTTTTATTATAGCCATTCTATTAAACACTTTTCTCTTGAATACAGCTGAAAAAGGAAGGCTGAATTTCTATGTCAGTAAAGCAAAGAGACAGTCCCTTATTTTCTCTTCACTGGAGGGCTTTCTTGTTCTTTCCTCCCAACATTACTTAAAAACCTAGCCTGCTACTTTGATTAGTAATCAGAAAAAAAAAAGGACAAGGCCCAAGGACAAAAGCCTCCAGTATCAGAGAGAAGTTTATAAAAATATACAGAATAAAGAGTGCTATTACTGTATTAACAATTTGTTGCTGAAGGCACAACTACGTAGATATTCTGTCCCAGGTGATTATCTATATAAAATCATTTGAATGATAAATGTTACCTGCTTATGGCATATACTTTCTTTATCCCATTCTTTCTCGTCAGCAAATCGAAACTGTGTAAAGGAATCTCCTAAAGAAAAGAAATAAAAAATAAATTTATTTTAAAAAAGAATAACAAGTTTTCTCTGAAGTTCCCAACCCTAAAGAAGTAAATTCAATAAATAAATCTCACCTCTTCAACAAATTTTCGTTTAATATTTAATATTAATGCTGCTTGCATTCACAATATTAAACTTATTTATGCCACACTTCCATAGGACTTTTAATCACTTATTGCAAAACAGTACTAAAAAGAGGCAGAAATACAAAACTGAATGATGAGGTGTTAGGTGCCACGTCAACACGCAAGATTTTCATTCAAAAGTCTAATTTGGACAACATACTAGGAATACACACAGTATTCAGAGAGTGAATTTCTTATGAACAGCTTTGAAAATTCTGTAAATAGACTTTCTCTTACCAACATGCAAATATTTCTAAAAATGGATTATAAATATTTTTTTAAAAATCACATTGTACAAGCCAAAGAAAGACTTCCTGTTGTCTGGCAGCTATATTCTCTCTCTTCCTTGAACTAGTCCCTCCTCCAGCACATAATCAAAAAAAGGCACTGAACCCCAAATTCCAATCCATATGCAAAAAGTACTGAATTAAAAGAAAGCCTTAAATAGAACTAATTAAGTTAAATACATAACCTTCATTACAGGATCTTCTAACCTACCACATTCCTTCAAGCCAGCAGAAACTTTCAGGTACTATAAGGGATATTGGATTATCATTTTGCTTGAAATGCACTACTTTTATTGCAGCACCATGCTGTGTTACGAAAGACAGACCTACAAATTTATTTACTGAAAAAAACATACAAGAATTCCAGTAACTCCAAAAAATCAGTAAGGTCCGTGACAAAGGAAACATGAAAGATTAGTGTTGCAAGATGATGGCCAAAGGTATAGAGTAAGACAAAGCTAAGATGTTCCTTCTTAGACTGCAATTAAAGGATAAATAACTGCTTCGGGAGTTCTATTAGAAAAAAAAAAAAGCAATGCTGAATTATTACATGAAGGAGATGAAATTTGATCCTGAGAATTACAGAGCTACTAAGTTGGTCAAGGGTCAAGGCTGAGGGAGCTGGGCCTGTTCAGCCTCGAGAAAAGAAGACTGAGGGGACCTCATCATTATCTGTAAGTATCTGAAGCGAGGGTGCCAAGAGGCTCTTCTTGGTGGAGCCAAGCAACAGGACAAGAGGCAATGGGCAGAAACTGATGCACAGGAAGTTACAACAAAACATGAGGAAGAACTTTCCTGTGAGCACGGGAACAGGTTGTTCAGAGAGGTTGTGGAGTCTCCCTCACTGGAGATATTCAAGAACCATCTGGATGCAATCCTGTGCCATGTGCTCTGGGATGACCCTGCTTGAGCAGGGAGGTTGGAACAGATGACCCACTGTGGTCCCTTCCAGCCTGGCCCACTCTGTGATCACCTGTGAATCACTGTGATTTATTCCAGCAGTTGGTTGAGAAACAACAGATCTTTCTAAAAGAGAATGAATGCCCTAGAGGAAGTTTTCAATGGTTTTACCAACAATTGATCATCTAGCTTTCATTTGGCTCTCAATATCCCAAATGCCATTCATACCTTTGACAATTCCTGAATCATGCCCTTAATCCTGCAGACAAAATCCAAACATATAATTTGCCTTCCCCAAAATGGCTTCTTTTACACTGTCTGCCTGTCCCAAAAAGTAGGAGAGTGCAACCTCTCAGCAATTTTACTCAATAGTGCAAGCATAAGCTGGCTTCTGTTTTGCAAACAAAATGAATAAGAAGCAAAATGGCATAGTAATTGGCATATTTCTTTGCCAAATAATGAGAAATGAGATGCCTAATTGTTTTTCAGGTGGAATTTAAAACTTATTGGCTGTAAATTTTAAAAATTTTGTAAGTATCTAAAGTGCGTTTCTAGCTCATTACATTTCGCGTATGGTCAATGGGTATGCAAATGTAGTCATATACTAGTAACACTGAGTACCTGGCACGTCCACCATCGTAATTTTCAGAACCATTACAGCAAGAAAGTGACCTTCTCAGCTGAATATTTGTATAGATATTTAAGGCCATTACCACGTCCACCTTGAATATGCATTTCTCTGTTTTTATTAGTTTTATCCAACGTGGCTCGGCAGTATTGCAGTGATATACAACCTTCGATTGTCTGATCAGCTATGTTTTGGTTTACATTTAGTGTCTCCAGAGATTACTATTTTGAAAACAGCCATTGTCAAACAGTACAAGTGCCAATAATTAAAATTAAGCACTGAAATTAACAATTAGATATGTAATAAGGAGGCTGATTTTACAAATGTTCAGTTCATACAATACAAACGCCAGGTTCCACAGTGTTTCTAGGGATGCTCAGCAGTGTGGAAAAATAAGACCCTGTACCTTTATGCATCTATCTGCAGATGCAAACACTTAACTTGAGCACTCACAGTTGTCTCACTACTGACAAAGGCACCTCCCTCTTCATTGCACACAGCACAAGAGGAAATAAAGGCCTCTGTTTCAAAATATCTAGAGTACTGCTAATACATCATAACTAATTCTGAAAACCAAAAAAATACAAATATAGTCTCCTGATTTTAAAAGCGGTATGAAAATGTGCAAATTAATGTTTTAACAGCTCATATTTTAAAGGCTCTATTTAGTTACATATGCAAAGATGATCTACCAAAACCAAAATGGTACTCAAAGTCTTCATACTACTAGAAGAAAGGCACAGGTACTTTCTTCCAACATCCCCAAGACTGCTGTGGTTATTGCTCACACTCCATCACAGAGTAGTTTTCTCTACTTATAAAAGAGTAAAATTAAACTAAAGGATTAGTTAAATGCTTTCAGTATCTGAGAATGATCAGATGTAAACTAGTTAAATCAACCTACTTCATCTGGAAAATCCACTGGAATCAAGGACTGGTTTATGATTGTACACACTCACAAAGTTGGTAATCACAGATCCTCAGTTTGATATTGTATTGCTGAACTAAAGGGTATGACTTAAACTGTAGTTTAATTAGGCTCTTTAAGTAAGTTAACAAAGCATGGTTTTCAAATGGAAAAGCATAACTACAATTCACAGTAGCATATTTAATGCAAATTAGGTCAATGAGAATGTTAGTCTAACCAATTATCTTTTCACAAATCCCTTTACCCTGAAAATAACCTCCTTTTATACCATGAATAGTAATCAAACCACTTGCAATAACTCTGAGTTCCTTTCAACATAAAAAAAATACTTTTCTTCATGTGAATAATTTTTATGTTACCTGCAAGTATCATTTGGCTTTCAAATACAGAGTAGATGAAAATAATGCATTCAATTGAACCTTACACATGGTGTTTGGTACCAGTCACAATAAGCCTTAATATTGTTTATTGTTTAAAATGTGAAATTATTATGAAAATGGCAGAACTAAACCACCACGCTTTCCTACCACTCAAATATATCATAAAGCTAAATAAATTTATTTAAATAAAATGTATCTTTCATTTTTTCATTATCCCGATTACCTTTTCATACAATTATTCATTGAATAGTATATCCAACACATCCTACATGTAATCGATAATAAATACTTTCTAATTTGTGAAATTTAAAGTCTAAAAAATAGATAAAATCGAAGAAAACTAGTTTTCAATAGGAAAAATTCCATCAGTGGAATGATTTTGTTAATTTAAAATTCCCTTGATCACATAAAACATTACTGAAGACAGAGGAAAAATACTCTGTAGTCTTAGAGATGAAATTTCACATTGGAGGGGAGAATACCAAGGAATTTAACATGATCCTTCTAAGATTGCCACAGCTGTAAGGAAGTGCTGCAAGTGCAAATATAATACTCTAAACCCACATTTTTAATCATAATTTCTCTTTTAGCCCCCTTTAGGTACTGGAAGGTGCTATAAGGCTTCCCCAGAGCCTTCTCTTCCCCAGGCTGATATCCCCCAACTCTTTCAGCTTATCTCCATAGGATACTGATATCAAGGATATTTGTAGCCTGCACTGCAAATTATAAAGGATATTTGTAACCAGTTTCAAAAACAATAATATTCTAAATTATTTCCCTGGCACAACTATGCAGCACTACTAGTCAAATTTTAAAATATAAACATCTGACCAAACAGCAGGATTATCTGACCAAGGCTAAATGATGTCTTCAAAATTTAAAATGTGTCACAAATAAAGGAGAGAGAAGGAAGGATCTTTGGAAACCAGTGCTGATTCTGGAACAAAGAGTGTCCGTTCAGGAAGAACAGAACTAATTTAACACATAAAGGAACTGCAGCATATTGAAATCAAGGACAGATACCAATTTTTCAAACAAGAAGCAGAGTGAAGCCAACAAATGCCAAAATACACTATGGTTCAAAAAAAAAAACAAAACAAACCTACACATACAAAAAACCCCCCACAAACGAAATCTTTTTATTAAAAGGTAAAGCAGAGGCTAACAAGAGCCAGGAAAACCAAACAAATAAAATTATACTGAAGTGGTTTAGAAAAGCAAACAGTAGTACACTTGCTTCTTTATGAATATCAGGTGACTAAGAAATAAGACAGAAGAAACTGGAATGCCTTTAAGCCTTTAAAGCTTTAAAGACCTAAATGACAGCACAAGAATACTGGGAACAGTGAAAGGGAAATGGGGGAAGACAATGCAATACCAGCTGAATGTGTTTGATGGACAAATTAAGTAGAAACTATAAGAAATTTAACGGCTATGCAGGTAAACATAGTATTTTGGGGAAGAGTCAACATGGCATGTGAAGTTCTGCTGCATGACCTAAGACAACTTGAAAGAAGCAAAATATCATGCACATAAGCAGGATCTAGTTCATATAATTTACATGCATTTCCAAAAGCTCTCACTGACATCCCACTCCCTTTCCCACCCAAGACTTCAGAGCAGCAAAAAGAAGAGGAGGCTTTGTATGAATAAATAATTACCTTAAAGTAGGAAGAAAAGAGTAAACTGTCAATTTTCACATTAAAAGAAACAACCTGTGCAATTCTCTGGGATCACAGCTGTTTGATACAGAAGAGAAAAAAAGAGGAAAAAATGAAGTAACAAAATTGGCTGATGATACCAAGCTTTTTGTGGTAGTGCAGATGAAGGGAGGCTGTGAAAAAGGACTTAAGAACTCTGTAAGATTGAGAAAGTAGATTTCAAAATGGCAAATGAAGCTCAATACCAAAAATGCAAAACTGCAGCAATTCTAAAAGAAAGTTTAGAGCTGACCAACACCGTTCCGAATCAGAATCTCAGTGCTACACAGTGTGCAAAGGAGCAAACTCTTTGGAATTCTTAAAAAGGCAGGAGTGAACAACACAGAGAACATCATTACATCACTATCCTGTATTACCTTGAATGCTGTGCAGAGTCTTGGTTTCCCAAGCTCAGTCTCAAAAAATGTAACAACATTAGAAAAGGCATAGAAGAGATTCTTGATTGGAAGCAATTTAATACCTTAAGCCAAAGGAGGGGAACCAAGGGAACATGACAGACATGTACAAACAGGAAAGGCATAAAAAGGGCAGACGGGGACTAAATGCTCACTGTCTCGTCTCACCTAGAGGCAGCAAATGAACCCAGGAGGCAACAGACTCAAAACAAATAAGAAGTGGCAAATCTTTTTAACTTGAAGCTGGGTTGTGGGACTCCATGCCACCAGATGGTGCAGACAGCACAACATGCAAGGAGGGATATAGGACAACTTTTTCTAAACACAAAGATTGCACATCTGGATCAGCAAGTCCCTCAGACATAAACTGTTGCAGGTCAAGGAAGTACATGGGAAAGTAGCATGTAATATTAGTACATTCAGAGGCCTTAGCTCAGGCGTCTCCAGACGGACCTTGGGTCTGCCTCAGTAGAAACAACCCTAAACTAAAGCAAATAGCTAGGGTTTTTAAACCTTTAGAGCTCTTCCCTTCTCTTAATTGGCTACCTTTCTGCAAGAAAAATAAGGAGGAAAAGTAAGCAATGCACAAATTTATTTTTAATCAGTAGCTAAGTGTTTTTTCAAGCCAGTGCACATTTATGTTTTCTATTTTTTCCACATTTTCTTAAATTTATCACTATTTTTCGTATGTCATTTTTATTAATTAATTATAGCTTTGCTGCAAAAATGCAAGATATTAAACTAAAATACATTGAACAAAAAAGTATATTCAAAATTTCTCTCAAATACAGCAGCCTGGTTACTGGTAAGTACCCATCCCATCTCCTCCATTATTCACTTTTTTTACTGAATAAACAATAAAATTATATTTAAGGTTAAAGTTACTGATTTCCCCATAGGTAAGCTTAAATTTTTCATTAAGTTTAAGCTAGTCACCTTAAATATTTACATTTTTTCCTGACACTTTATGACATTTTCTAGTGTCATTTTTTTCAGGCCACTAATTTGTAACATACTTAGTGATTTTTAAATGTCACTGCAGCCAGCTTGTAATATTAGACAAAGTATATAAATCCACAGAGCATACTGTTTTTGGAGCAGTATTATTCAAGAAGGCTGAAAAAAAAAAGGAAAAGACTGCTGCATAACTTAATTATAAAAACGAAGCTTAATTACTGCATGAACATACAAGACCAATGAAATTTGTGATTCTTCCTAGGGGTAGGGACAGAATCTCCTTTGGGTGAAAGGGAGAGAACTCATATATTTTGATAAGCCTGGATCCAACAGAGGAAAAAGTAGCTTGAGAGAGGAGTTTGTGATCTGCACAGACTGACAGTTTAAGGGAACTAATGATCTTTGTGAAGACCCTGTTTTCTCCAACACCATATAAGCAACTAATGTCAGTACAGCACATGTCCATACCAGGAAGCAAAGCTGAAATTCAACGCTGGAAGAAAGAAGAAATGGCAAGGTTCCCACCCACAAAGAAAGATTTGCATTAACATCAAACTGCAGAACTCAGGCTTCCCCACCATTTGCATTTGTTGGCACAAGATGCTCTTATATTCTGGCTTGTGAGGAGAGACATCATGAAAAGAAAAGAATCCAAGAGGAGCAACATTCAATCAGAATGAAAGACAAGTCATCCCATAAGATCCCTGGTTTGCCCTGCCTATTGACAGGAACCACTGTGTGGCAGCCAGAGAGAATGGGCACTGAAGGATGAGGAAGAGGGGAGAGGGATGCACTCCTATGCATTCTAGTATGCAAAATTACTGCCTTGAGACCTTGGCGTGGACCTAAGCTCACACAACCACTTTAAAAGCAAAATGACAGCTTGGATGGACAGTGTAGTTTTATACAGAAGTGAGGTTAAACCTGAAACAGCACCCTTCATTGATACTTTAGACCGTACAGCTTGCAAATAGTTCATCATCCTGCTAAGGTTTGATATTTTGAGTAGCTAAAAAATATATCCCATAATGGATGACAAAACTTCCGCTGTTTATTAGGGAGGTTTTAATTTTTTTCTAAAGTACACACGAAGACCAATTTTTACAGTGTTTCCAAATCTAAATATAACAATTGTCCTACTACATAAAACCAAATGAGCTTTCAAACTTTGCCAAATACTATATAGATTACTGGTTATTAGAAAGCTCAGATTCAAAACTCAGTTGCTAGCCCAAACTTGGTAGAGTGCTCTACCCTATTAAGCTACCAATTTTTTTGGTAGATGACTCTCTTTCAATTCTGTTAGGAACCTGAAAGCTCTTCCTAATTAAAGTTTAAGTAAAATATCTGTTTCAAAAAAAAAAATAAAACTGCCACTGTTGTTTAGATACCCCATGTCATGCTAGGTACAAGAAAGAAAAACAGAAACTGCATATTAATAGCTTTTGGTCAGTTGCAGAATGGCACTCTCTGGCCCAGGTTATTTACCTTCTCCTATTTAAGAAAAGTTCCTCACAATTATTCTTTATTAGGATTATTATTCCTTATACCTCCTGTGTAAACAGTGCACACAAACTTATCGCTGCATCGTTATCTGGGAGGTGAGAACATCATTGGACCAGATTTATTGTTCCACTTTTCCATCTAAGAGAACTTCATATCTTACTGTCATGCAGTTAGATATAAACTGCTCTTAAATAGCTAAGACTGGTTGCATTGCATAAATTTACACTAGGATTACTACTGTTTTCTGTAAGTAGGTTGTCAGAATATTTGGTCTGAAAACTTCAAAATTCATTACATAGCTTATTTGTCCAGAAAATGCAGGAATATGTAAAATAAGTCCCCTTTATTCCACATTGTACCTCTACCCACAAAAAATCTGTTTTTAGAAGAAGAATGCCCAAATTCCCATGACAGTAACCTTAGAGCAAACATATGAACAAACTAAATAAATACTTTATTTTAACCAGCTTGTTAGTTTTTAATTGCAATAATAACCACTAATTGACCCAATTAGAGAAAAAAATCTCATATCTGTAGTCCTTACATGCCATCCATACACAAACAGTGGAAAACTTCCCTTTCTCTATTCCTCTTCTCTCCAATTTTTAGAGGAGACAAATCATAGAAGTTTACAATAGATTTGACAGTTCAATATTCAAGCTTCCATTTTAAGCATTTAAAGCCAGTCTTAATTTTGAATGGTAAGTACACATGTTATTTGATACCCCTTGCATTATTAGAATTTGATAACAAAAAAAATTCTTCATTTTTTTTAGTGCTACAATTTGATTCCTTACTCTTTGACAGAACATTTACAGCAAAGAATATAATTGTATGATTAATAAATATTCTTTATGGTGCTGTTCTGACTATTTTTAATATCATCACATCCAAATTAGTACTATCCTTCCCTAAAGCACAATTCACTATTCATGTAGGTGGTACATTATGCTCTGTCTATGGGACTATCTTTCAAAAGTATTCATAAATTATACACAAATGTGCAGGCCTAAAAATATTCAAGCAGTTTGATACAGTGAGTATGAGGCTTGGCTGTCTTGCATTTATGAGGGGTTCTGAAAGATGTGAGAAGTCATAGTACTAACCTGAGCTTGCAAGATTTTTTAAAATGAAACAAGAAAAGTAGCTTCAGAAAAGAAGACCAGAGGATTTTCTTCTGAAATATTAATAAAATTACAAGGATTACAGTTAGCAAATAGTAAATCAAGTAATGCTCCAGTTCTATAAGCATGCAAGAGCCTGGAAAGCATTTTTTTGTGTGTGCAAGTTACTCATACCTCTCCGAAGACAGTAGTGGATTGACTTATCAGAGAGTTCTGAACGTCAAATTAAAATTAACAGCAGAGTGATAAATATTTGCTTGTGGTGAAAAATACAAACAAACAGCGTACTGGATTTGCCTTGTCAAAGGCTTAGAAAGCCAGTAAATTCTTTGTCCAAATTTAAAAAAGTGTGCTTTTTAAGGAGTTATGATTATCTATAGTGACATTTTCTCATTGCTCCAGAGCAATGGGAAATTGCTCAACGGTCAACACAAAGTTTCAAAACCCGTATTAAAAGAAATTAAGAGTTCTTTTGCAAAGTGAAAAAAAGAAAAATAATTACTTACTATCTACAATTCTTTGTGCCATGTTAAAAGGAAATCGTAGCCACATACAAGCTTCTGCTCAGCTTTTGTATTAGGTACGTTGAGGGTTTCTCTAACAAATTTATCATAAGTAAATAAAGATTGGGTTAGCTCAACTGAAAACTCCACTGCTCCTCATGCTAACCTCTGCTCTTGTGCCTTTGTGTTGAAGATTCTACATTCTATAGCTTACAATGCCCCTTAGCAACAAATCCTGTAGCCTTCTTATGTAAGTTCTCCTTGTATGGTAGTGACAAGACCTTCAGCTCTCCCTCAAATTAAGAAACGAGAATTGTTGGTACAGAATGGAGAATTACAGTTTTCTGGATGACAAATACCATCTGGGCTATGTATTTACCACGGACACGCACTGTTTTGCAGGTCTGAAAAAATGCAAAAGTATTGATTTTTATTTAATGATCTTCTGTATTCAAACAGCAGAAAATTAAAATGTGCATTTTAATGTTGATTTTGAAATATTCATTTGAAGATTCTATTTTCCATCACACTACTGACTACTATCAAATAGCATCATAGCAATATCAAAATCCAAGTTTTAAGATATTGAAGACTCTGACATATCTGGTAATGTTAGGATGGCTAAATTGAAAAATCATCTGTTTCCCAGCTATTCACTAGACATATTTGCTTTCTGTTGTTGTTTATCTGTAGTGTTTTTTCCATGGCCTAGCTATATAGAGTTCTAAAAAAGTGACTTGAACAACTTTGGCCCCCAAGGACATTACATCACGATTTATTTTAATGTCATGCTAAGGACTCCCCCGCCTATTCATTCATCCACCGTTCTGCTTGTTCTAGCCCTGTTTATGTGGTTTCTTTTATCTTTTAACCTTGTTTAAATCTATTCTTCCAGATTTCTGATCACGATTGTGGTATTTTAGGTCCCTCTAGTCTACTTGAAACATAATAAGCAGGTGCTAATCAATGAATTTTTTAATTTAGCAGGAATCGATCTGTGAATCATGCAGAAAGTACTCTTTACTCTCTGCTCTGCCTTTTCAAATTGCATTGCTATTTCACTGTGCACAGAAATATGCATGACATTATTCTCAGTGTTTGATTTAATTCTGAATATGTATTTCAAAACAAAATGTTACAAGATTTTTCTTTTGTTCACAGTAGTTTCAAAATGCCTCTTTTTCTTTCTTTTTTTTTTTTTTCCCTTTCCTCCCCTTTTTAAAATGTTTTCAGTCAGCCTTGCCTTATTGGGCACATTAATTTTGCTCAGTCAGCAATCTGAGAGCAAGGATTAGCAGACAATGAAAAGTGCTTAGAATAGGTAAAAGACGTTTAACAACTACAAATCTTAATGATATATATGTAAAAAGGAAAAATAATAGTGTTCATAGAATAAGAGAAAAAGGGTTCACTAAGATACTGCTCTTGTCCATGTGTTTTCCCACAGATGAAAAATGAATGACCTTTTTCTAAGCATATCTTCAGGATTTTAATACCTCTTCTGCTTTTGGTCAGCACTTTTAAAATTAACATTTGTAAAACATCTTTGCTCATTTTGCTTTTAAGCTTCAGAGCCTAGAAAAGAACCAGAATCAATCAAATTTTTAGGATGACAACAAGGTCACTTAGGCCTCTACTGGTAGCCTAACACATATAGCCTTCAACTCTCTTTACATCCAGAGGAAGTTTTTCTACAGGCTTCAGCTAGCACTTCCGAAGGTCAACCCAAAAATGGTAACAATCTTCTTAACTGCGAAGGAATGTACTGGGACACGATGGAACGCGAAAAACCTCTCTCCATTGTAAGCAAGAAAATTATATACGGTACTACAGTGCCAGTTCTCATATTTGTAAAACACAGCCTGTTTACAGGCTTAAACAGTTCTTTCCAAAGCACCTTAAAATCGAAGATCATATAAGTGTAAGATCTAACACCAGTATTTGTTGCCAGTCCTGCTACCATCAAAAACATGTGTTCCTGCTGAAGCTTGATACTTCAGTTGTCATTTCAAAATCACTTAAAGATTTTGGCTACTGCAGAAGAAAAGAAAGACAAATGAATGAATGACAGTCTAGTTAATTAACCTAGATTCTATAAAATCAACCAATGGAGCTCAACTTTAAAACAGCTCTGCTTTACAACAATCCACATCTCTCAAAGGGAGGAACTAATTTTTGCTTGCATTTTTCACATCACACATCTTGCCTTTGCTAAGTGCAAATACAAAATGTAGGTGTTCTACCAATGGTTCTAAATTTTTCAAAATTGAGTTAAAACAACAAAGCTAGGCTTTTGATTCTTTCAGAAGTGAATAAAGAAATTGATCACCATATCTTCAAATAAATGTCAAACCACAAAGTCTTCTGGAGTATTGCATTCCCATTGAGTACCTTTCAATTTTCAAAGGACAGGATCCAAATTATTCAGAGGTACAAAATAACTGTCCAGTAATACCATGAAGAGATTTACAGGAGAACCAGTTCCCTGATGTCTATTTTCCTTCCACAATACACTTTTGTATGTGTTTTCAAAGACACAGAAGTGACAGTGAAATGAATATTTCCTACACAAACTTCTACAGGTTCTTCAGTTTGAGCATACAACAGGAAACTGCATTAAAGTATCTGAGCCCTCTCAGGGGAGAGTATTTTGTCACACTGACTAGAAAATACTCAGAATAGAGCAGAAGTTCAATTCATTAACAAAAAGTGACAATAAGAAGACTAGAATAATATATCAATCAAACTATATATATAAAAAGGGAGACTTAAGTTTAAGAAAACAAAAATGAAATTTCAAGGCTGAGTTTCAATTCAGCTAAACACAGTTTTATCCATTTCAAATTTCTTTACTCAGAGAACTCTGTATTCATGTTTTTCAGCCATGGGTCCTATGGACTACCTCTCTGGGACCCTGAAAAAGGTGATGAAAGCAACATGAGACTGTGATAGTGTCACCACTGGATTCCACAACACACTGGGAAAAAAAAACAAACAACTAAAGATCTGCAAGTAAAAAAAAAAAATAAAGTCCATTCAGGTCAGTTTAGCTACTGCAGTAATTAAATTTTGTATTACATATGGGGGTATTGAGGGTTCTCTGAAAATCCAATTAAAAATATACTTGAAAAGCTCACTTGCTTTTTATTCATGTTTGGTTTTGAGAGGCGAGCTGCTCTAACCTGCTGGCTGCAGCTTCCTTACCTGACATCAAATCCACGATGAGTCACTGAAGAAACTAGACATACTGCAAGGCTGGTTTTGATGGATGACTAAGAACTAAGAATTAGCAACCATTGGAGGGATAAGGGAAAAAACAGAATTTGGAAAGGTCACATATTTCTAGACACATTTGAAACTAAAACTTAACTATTCCTACGCCCTCATAGGGCGTGGAGGGGAAATATTCTGGACTAATGTCAGGAGGAAGTAAGTACAATGGGTTGTTGTACTACTGTACTTAGTGATCAACAGATTGTTGTGCTTTTAGAATGCTTTTCATTACACTGTATAGTAGCACAACATCCATGATTAGCAATTTATCAGTACTGCACCTAAAAAAAAGAGGTAAAGAAAAACGAACATACACACCCTTAACTACTGAAAAGCCATACATCCCTCTGGTTCTATAAAAATGAAGACATACAGGCTGAAAATTACTCACATTTAAAATATACTTTTGAAAAATATTATCATCCTCACTTGAACTTATTAAGTTCAGAAGAATGAAAAACTGTTTGGCAATTGATCATCTTAGAAACAAGCTCTCTTTCTGTGACTGTCAAAATGCACACTAGGAAACTTTGGAAAATGCCACCTACTGAATTCATAAGCAATCTTTGTGTTTATCATGTCTGCATTTCACTGTGAGACTTTCTAAGCAGGATAATAAAAAGGAGGTAGAAATCACCAGACTAGGGTAAAGCCAGACATATCCACTGTTGGTTGAACCTGCAAACGGGAAAGCAACAGCTGCATCCATCTACCTGAGCTGGAGAGACCCCAGGGTCTCTAAGCTGAGCAGAAGGAATCCCCAGGAGCTGTTGGAGGTGGTGGTTTCTTAGAACACCCCTTAAAGAAAACAAACAATCAAGGAACTTGCTCTGAATTTTTTGTTCTGAATAAAAATGGCAAGCCTATTTTTAATTATCACAGGATGTATGGAAGAAAACTATAGCTCAATAGGTCAATTAACACCAGCAATTGAATTCAGTAACAGCAATTTCAGTAACTGAGTGTTTAAAAGATACGTTTTAGCTTCAGTGATATAAGGGATGTATCTTGGATGAAAAGATGTAGAAGTGAACATGGTTACCAGACGAATGAGATGTCTTTAGGGCAGAGCCAGATTCATGACTAGACTCTCATCACTTTGGTATAATGAAAAATGTTATATCCTCTGTACAATGCTGCTGTAAATGAACATGAAAATGTGAATGACTGCCAGCTGGAGAGAACTATACATACATCCTAGATACACTCATGCTAGTTCACTGACTACATAGAGAAAGCATAATCCAGTGTAGTTGATAATGTTAAGTACAAAGAGAAATGTGACACTGATTACATTATTATTTAAATCTTCTAATCTGAATGTGTCTTCTTGTATGTTTTTTCCACAACTAGAGAAGATGAATTTAATAGGTGTAAAAAAATTCTCATTCAGACTGAGTAAAATTTTACTGCTTATAGTAAATCAAATTGCTTCCTCCAGCTTCTGTCATCAGGTATGTCCTGAGAATCAAGCATATAGATTGTACATATTTCAAATAACTAGGAAGACAAAATTGCTAGGCCAAGTTTAAGTTATAAGTAATTTTAGTTTACTCAACAGTAATAGCTCAATGTAGAAAAGCATATATCACCTGATTTGATCATAAAAACATGACTCCATACTAAGCTTATCTTCCAAAATGCCAGAAAGCGTTGCTCTCTCAAAAAAGCCCTCTATGCAGTTTCTCTACAACGCACTTATCTGGACTGTAGATTCATTTTGCTTCTTCTGTATCTATAAATAAATAATGAAAAAAGCTATTGCATGAGGTGCTACATGTCTGTAAGAGGTCACATGACCTTAAAGGTGGCCAAGTTAATACTAGAAACTGCAAACTTGATTTCACAGGGCAGTCTGGCATCGATTAACAGTGCATTTATTCATGCTTCTGTGAGCTCAGAACCCTGGCCATAAATTTTACACGGCAGACATAGTCAAAAGGTCTTCGTAAGAGGTTGCCCAAAAGAAGAAAAAAAAGGACGTCCTCTTTATCTACACAGTATTTTTAGGCTTCCTTTGCTACCTTTGAGATTTTTTTACCAGACTAATGACCGCATTCAGCTGTCTTTGAATTTGCTCACATGAAATGTCTTTCATAAGCCAGACATCTTCATATATGAACAACTGCACAGCCTGGCAGAGCACACGTGGGCCACTAAAGTGTTTCCCTAAATGTTCTCACTGCTACTAAAAGGTCAAAACAGCACTCTGTACAGCTGCTTAATGCAGTATTGTAACATAGTCCAAAGTGAGAATCTCAGAAGCTTTTTGTTGGCTGCATGAGTACTTACAAAAGTAGGTACCTCTACTATTGCTTTTAATCTGATAATGGAAATAAAACAGTGACCAATGTGAATAAAACACAGCAGATGAAATAATTCAATTCCCTCAAACGAATTCACCTCCTTTCTTTGAAAGCAGGAAGTAGCAGTCTCCTCATCTGAGATAAAAAGATACAAATCCCATGCCTGCTGCAATGATAAGGGCTTATTCTCGCATTGAATAGCTTTTCAATGAGACACATTCATGAGATTAGAGAAAGAACAGCTGGAAATAGTATGCACATTTTGTGGTTTGTTTACTCCTTTGATCTTCATTGGGGCTCTCTATGAGTAACAGAGGCCACTTTTCTTATGAGTAATGGATTATGAAGAGCAGCTAGAGTCAAGATCAAACTTCCAGTGCAAAAGTGTGCTACCTGGGGAACGCTGTGTCAACTGATCTTCCTGGGATTCTTTGTAGGTTTTAAACACTTGGAGAACGTAGCCCCAAAAATCTGATAATGAATATCTCTGTAGTAAAGGTTCATCACATAATTGTATACTGATACATTTTAAATTTGTTTCTCTAGACGAGTACTTTTACACTTTGTAGTAACAGGACAGCAAGAAATACTGCTGTTTTGTGCAAGTGCCTACAAATTCAATGATTAAGACTTTAATAAAAGTAGCTAATGCTTTGTTCTATTACCAGCCCAAATAAGACTGCTACATGTACAGATGTTTTACATTCCCAGAAATAGAAAGAACAGTGGGTTATGTAAAAACTCTCAAGTTATTTTTCATTCTATCAGTCAATGCAGCAAATGCAGTATTAGTGTCTTGTGTTTTACTGAAAAAAACAATAGTAGTGACTTTGTTTTACTGAAAAAAACAACTTCTCATTGTTAAATAGAACCCATTGAAATCTAAAGTTTTAACAACATCTATTGCTATTTCTGAAGCATATGACATCTAAGCATAAGATATAATTTTCATTTAAAATCTAGGCATAACATAGAGAACTAGTGTATCCATTAAAATGGGAGTTTTGATCTCAGGGTACTATGTCCTCAGAGAGGAACATGAAAAATGAATGAGGGATCAGAGAATTCAGTTCACATATTTTTGTTATTGACATGACAGTCAAAAAGAAATCAATTTTGAGAACAGAAATCTGAAGTTCAGGGTCTGAGACTATGACAACCAACCTTGTTGATGACACTTGATTTCTTCTCCTTCTGGGCCATCAGTCCTTAGTTCCTAGGGTCAGACCCTCTAAGCAGCTATAAAGGCCTTTTTAATGTATGGAAAACTTTACAGGATATTATAGTTATTTCTTACAAGATATTGAAAATCATCTAAGACAAAATGTAAATATACTATTTTTTTCAAACCTGAAGAAAAAAAATTGCTGTATCACTGCTTTTTCATTTTTAAATACTTTGTACATAAATCTACCATAAATAAGGGCTCATTACTTGGAAACATGTTTCTTCTGCGCATTTTTCTGCTGTAACCTACAACACTCATTGGCAGATATTATTAAAAACCAAAAATTAATATACTACTAATACGAAAGATTTATGAAGTACTGACAAAGCAAAAAGTTACAAATTAAAGACAGGAGTAAAACTATCAATTATGTACTAGAACTCTTTTCAATTTGTTCCATCCATTTTTCCAAGTGCATATTTTTTAACACTTGATTCAAGTTAATATAAAAACAAAAACTGTTATTAATAATTTTTTGGTCACTTTTGAAACACCTGCTTAGCTGCAGTAATACAATGAAAGTTTCAATGAAGGTTAAAAACCAACTAGTACCTGACAGCCAAACATATATAAAGGAGAAACACAGAAGAAAAGCTGGAATTAAAAGAATAACATTCCAAATAAACACAATAGTTGAAACTGAAAATTGAGAAGTTTAAGAAATTGCAATTGAGGAACAATATCAAAACACTTTTTAAAGGTCTTATTTTAAAACGAGTAAGATGTTTATCCAAGAAAGCTGAATTTAGAAGCACAAAAATGTAGACTGATCTAGTTCAACTAAAACATTGTTCAATCAGTCCAGAAGTTTCATTTCCACCACCAAACAAATTCCCAGACATTTGTTCTCTGACAAATCTCTACTCCTCAGCTCCATTATCTTTAGATAGCATTCTTAGGCAGATAAAAAGGAAAAAAAACATTTTGGTTAGCAAAATATGAAGGAAGCAATCAGACAATACAAAATATTTAGGCAATTTTTACTTCTGGCTACCAGAAAAACATCAGACCACTTCGTTTTAGGAAGTACATGGTTGTATCTATGATCCTACATTTCTAGTCTAAAAAATACTGCTTTAACTTCTCCTATCATAAATACTATGTGAAGTTTATGGCAAAAGGCTTTTTACACTAATCTGTGCTGTCATCCTTAATACCTAGCGTAAGTGTGTAAATTGCAGAGTTCAGCATAGCAGTGGCTACCATACAGGCAGCACTGGTAAGCACCAAGCTTCTGGCACAGAACCTTCTGCTCAGTCACGTCAGAAAGATGTGTGTTCCACGCATCCTGCCTTCCTTCTACACCACAGCTCTGCAACTTTCTCCCTTTGGCTGCCTCTGGGGGCTCTCCCACTCACGCCTCCTCTTGCTCAGGTCCTAGATGTGTAGCTGCAAATCCTCCTTCATGCTGAATCCTTACTGAGCTGACTCACTTTGTTAAACCATCAGAAAAGCATTGCTTTTTTGTTTGTCAATTAAACTTTCTGTCATTTTAGCGAGCAGATTCCAAGAAGCATGAGAGCTGGCACAGCAGAAAAAAAAAGGATAAATGCTGTCAAAAGCAGTGAAGAGAAATGATCAACTAGGATAAAGCAGAACACTAGCTCCATTCAAGAGCAGAGCCTTGCATGAGGTCCTACAATTGAGTGTCTAAAACTAAAGAAGCAAAATTGCAACAAGCTCAATTACTTAGAAATGAATCTCTGAAAAGAGTATTAATTGCTAATATTTAAGAACCCATTTGCTTTGAAAATATTATTCAGACTGCAATTTTTTCCTAAGAAAGCATATAGAATATTTACAAAGCTGAAGCTGTAACATCAAAGCACAAGTAAAAAATTGGCTGGTATGTCTCCTGCACGTGATGAGGTCAGCATAACTGAACAGCAGAACTACTGGCAATCACTTCTAAAACTTTTTCCTCAGCCTGAGAGAAAAGCATTAACTCATGAGTTGTCTGGGAGAGAGATATAAATAATTCAGAATATATTTTTCTGACAAAATTGGGTCAGAGTAGCCGTGGACTGGAATTTGAAAATGTTGAGCTATGTTCAAGGATGAATGGGAGGAAAAAGGAATTAAAAAACATTGAAAGGAGAGCACTGTTACAAAAAGCTTTAACAACAGTAGCAACTAATGTTAAAGGAAATGTACCATTTCCATCAGCAAAGCATTATACAAACCATTTTTACTACATTCAAACTATAAATAATGATATTTTTTATGTAATCAGAACAAAAATATCAGATGGGCGACCACATTGATTTTAAACATATTGAATACAATTAAAAGAAAAATCCAGCCCAGTAATTTTAACCAAAACAACTCATTTGGCTCTAGTTACAGGAACGTCGTGATGTGAACTTTGCAGATGATGTATGTTTTGTTTAAAGGACATTCATGCCTTTTAGAATGAAAATGTAGCATATCTTTACCAACAGAACTCTCAGGAAATGTCCTCCTGGGTAGAGCCATTGAATTTCTTTGCAAACTGGGTTTGCATAGTCATGGTTCTTAAAAAGAAATAGGTACATAGCTATGGTATCAGTCTGGTACTAGAGAGAGCTATTCTGTAGAAAGAGTAAACACCCAAACCTCTCTCTTGGTCTCACTAATGCTAATCTTCAATTTAAAGAAAAAATCTTTTTAATCCATGAAAAAATTACTTTGCATATAAGTGCTTTTCTGGAAAATTTCAGATAAATGCACATAGAACTTTCGTTTTCAGCATATACACACATGACACAGAAATGCAGCTAATGCCTGGAAGCTAATGTCTGTAATTTGTTTTGCTTGTTAATTCTCCATTCTGCAAAAATTGCTTTTCCCTTTTCTATTAAACTTGTTTCTCAACAGCTTTCTTGCCCCACAGCTAACTTGAGAAGCTCCATGGCCCAACCAAAACAATGCATTAAAAAACAACTATCTCATTCTTTTTCTAAAATAGCCTAGAATACACTGACATTAATATTACCGTCCTACTAAAAATCAACATTGTTGCAGCATTCCCTAGCTTTTCACTTCAAAATACGGTAAAGATCATATCAAAATGACTGGAACTTGCACAGAATTTATTTTTAAAATAATGCATCTGAAGAAGCTAAACTTCCTGTCTCTGTATAAGAGAACAACTGAATAACTAACAGAAGTTGCATACCTACAGATATGTCTCATACAAAATTAAAACACAGCACAAATTTCCTGAGATAGGTAAACAAATACAGCAAACCTGTTGAAATCAGTACATCCTGAAACCTAAAAGCAAGTACATCCATTTTAGGAACAGCATGCCTATACCACCTTTTCTCACAAATAGTTTCTATCTGTTAAGCTAAACACACTGGAAAGAAAAGCTTCGTAACTTTTAAATTAACTTTACTAAGTTTCCATCAAAAGTTTACTGTGAAGAGCTCTCTATGAATACGGGAATATTTCTAAAACAAAGCCTCTATTAACCAAACGATCACAGTATGAACCAAATCACAGTAATTTGCAATGACTGTGAGATTCTCTTCAATACTTCATTTCTTTACCCAAACTAAAACACCACCAAAGATGCATCCAGAGCATGAAAATCAGACAGCTCAGAGACCTTTTTCTATACATATCTGCAGTAAGCATTGTATGATCATATGAACCCTGTCCACAGAATGAAAAAGCAGGTTTATTCTGTAAACTGAAACCATGTAAGTAAAACTCATCACCAAACATTCATTTAATTTGGCTTCTGTTAAATAATTTTTATTACCTCTGATTTAAACCTCAGATTAAAATAAACAACCAAGATTCAATATCTATAGCCAAAGTTACGGTGAAGCAGTGCACTGACAAAAAGGTAACAACAAAGCAGTAACAACACTTAGATTGAACATGGGGGTCCACATATTTTATTTGCTCATGTGGCTTCTGGAGTAAAACTGGCTCACACCTGGACCTCTTGGAATATGTCCATGTACAACAACACATCTCCAGGGGGAACCATCTCTAACACCTGCCTTTTGTTCATTTTGCTTTATTGAGATCTCTACAGTTTATGTTTCCTACTTTTTATAAACAAGGAAGTACAGTGCACTAGTACCTCATGAGAAGCATTGCTCATGAAGTTACAAGACTTAGACTCATGAAAGTACTCATCATTATTTTTATGAACTCTTTACAGAAATGAAATTTTTATTTTCAAGTCTTATTGAAGTTGAATTTAAGATTTAAATTGATATCTAGCAGTAAGATGAAAGCTTAGATACTTTGAGAAATACAAGGTGAATAACCTTTGTAGCAAGAAAAACCATGGCACTTCATATAATTTAGCAAAGTGCAGTGTCTTCCTAGTCCATTAAATTACAGCAGCCTTTTAATAATTGAACATTTTTCTAAATAGCATGAAGCTGAATGATTAAAAAAAGGTCTTTCATTTTAATAAGAAATTAATCTATTTGTTTTAATGAGGGTTAACCACGCTGGTTTTTATTTCAGTGCCAAGGAGGCTCATGGGAGAAGGCAATTATTAAACAGCTCTAACTATCTACGTGTAAGCTGGCACAGACACTTATTCTAAAAGGATAACATAGTCTCAAAACACTTTACCCTGAAGTATTCTGCTTCCATAATACAAATACTCCACATCTGGAAAATCCTTATTAAAATACTATGCTTTTTAGTAGCTAAGTTAAATTGCAAAATTGCATCTATGCTGCTGCGTAAGTAACGTGGCTATGTCTGGAAAAAGCTATTTATAACTCAAAAGTCCTGTAAAGTGCTTGTGCTCTTACATAGTAGTCTTGCCCTAATACTTATAAAGCCTTCCTAATGAAGTCTATATTACAAAGTCTACTAACTCTTTAAATACCAGAAGCTTTATAAAATATTTGCTAAGGACAGCAATATTTCTGTATTGCATCCCTTTTTTAGTGTGTTTCATGCCTAAAGGTCCACTGGCCTCACTGACCACAGTCAGGACTTCAAGGACATCATTTCATTAACTGAACAGGTGTTCACTGACTGACATCCAAAACAAAACCTCCAGAGAGACTGAGTCCCTCTCTTCAAAGGAATCAGTCATAACTGGCTACACAGCACTAGTTTAATTTTAAATTCTAATCCATACAAAACAAAGGGTAGAGGTGAGCAATCATCTCTGAGGTTGAATTTGTCAAAAAAAAAAAAAGGCAAAACAAAGATGTAAAGCTTATTTCTTCCAATAAGGGATAGATATTACAAATAATCCTGTTTCATTACTAAAAAAGAGTGAAAATGTGCTGCCCACTTCTAAGTAAACTTTGTATTTCAGCTTTTTAGATTTTTCTCTTCTCAAAAATCCTAGATAGCACATTTCACTTTTGCTACAGTAACATGAATTTCTTGAGTGATTCCCTTGATGCTCCCTGTTCTACTAACTGCATTCTCAAATACAAATTATCAAGATTGTTCTCCTCCTGGAATAACTCTTTTCAGTTTCAACCACAGGAATAATTCTGTCATTTCCTCTGCACTGATATTGGTGAATTCCTTTGTCTCCCAAAGAAATGTAGCTTATACTCACCAAGAATCCATGCATCAATATATGTATAAATACATCAACATTAAAAGAAAAAAAATCCAGTTTCCTGTATCTGAATTGAAAAGCCTTGATATTTCTTGTACTGATAATCAGAAATTGAGCTGGACAACCATTAGCAAAAGGAACTAAGTGCTTCTGTTTTCCTAAATGATGTAATGGCTAAATGAGAAGGATAGTGAACCATCAAATTATAACTGATCACACAAAAATGTAACAATAAGCCCACCAGAAAATGCATTTAAAAAACATTTTGAGACACATTTATTTATTTACTTACAAGACTAATCCTTAAGGAAATATGGTTTATGAGATATATCATCTGTCTATCCACCCATAATTTTTATCTATGTAACAAATTCCAATTTAATATAATAGCAGGTGAAGGTTTCGAATATACAAAGGTGCACATTTTGTGACCAAAACTTACCAGGTAAAGATGAGCCCTTGAATATATTTATCAAAGGAATGACAATTAAAACTCATCCTCTTACTCATGTAAAAAAATTCAGCAACCAGCAGAGCAATCAGCAAATCTGTAAGTATAAACCAGTAATAGCATAGAGAAACAACTGTCCAGATCAAAAAAGCTAGGAATGGAGAAAAGTGTACTTATAAATAAACTGCAAAGAAAATAAACTTAGCAGTTTTCCTGCCCATGGGAAAACCTATTTTTAAGATGAACTTTCAGAAAAGTTTTGTTTGTTTTCAGGGTATTATCTCAGAGAATTATTACAAAATTTCATTGTCACTATTAAATCTAGGACTGACTACACAGTTTTTCACTTACTGTGATTCATGTTAATAACTTTCCAAATTGAAATCATTAAGATATGAAAGACAGAAGGCTATACAGCCTTCACAAAATTTTCATTTAAATCACAGGGAAACAGTTGATTTTCCCCAATGCCTTAATTCCCATTTACTTTCTACTTTAGTTTTTATACATTGTGTTTCCTAGTTACAGGGTGAGTTTGGTAGAAAAATCAGCATATTACACTTCTGAACACCTAGTTTATAAGGCCTTCAGAGAAAGAAATTTACCTTCCAGTGAATCCTACTGTGAAGCATACAGATGTTTTTATAAAACAAATAATGCATAAAATATGGTGAGGAGAGCTAGAAAATGTGCTATTATTGCCCTACCTAACTGATTTACTGTTCGTACCTGACTGTCTAATAACCCTCGTTTACCTGTTTCAGATACTTTTACTGTCAAGGCTTTTTGACATGCATAATCTATTCCTCTACATCTAAATGAAGAAACACAGTATCTATTACATAAAAAGAGAATGGAAACAAGCTGAAAGGCTACCTCAGAAAAACTCACACTTCCATTTATTATATATAAGTACTGAAATGAGAGAGCATAAAACAGTACAATGAATTTAAAACTATACAAGTAAATCAAGGGAAGCAAACAGGTGGAAATTCAGTGGAACTTTACCCTTACAGTGGCCCTACAAAAACCAAAAGAAATGCTTACAAAATAGGACATAACTTAATATGAATGAAAGTGGCCCAATCTCTCCTTTAATCTATAAGGATATTTAAAGGATTATTTGGATTACTGCATCTAGTAAACTAGTTTGCAAAATGCATAATATAAACAAATTAGTGACATAGATTTTTCTTCAGCTTGTAAAAGGGATCGAGGAAATAGCACTGATTATTTCTGCTATTACCATTATTAACATTGAAATGAATGGCTGGAGAAGGGAGTTTTAATCTTAAATCTCTCTACCTTTATCTTTAAAAGGAGCCTCTGATATATAGACCATGTTAGAAGTTAAAAACTAAATCTATTATCAAGGAATTTCACTGATGCGCAGTAGACACATACAAAACACCAAGTTCGGGTAACACAAACTCACAAGGAAACATTTTAAAAATAAGAGAGTAGCACAGACAAGGCTTGTTCTATCTGTGTCTTTAGGATGCGGTCACTCATAAACATGAACAGCCATGCAAATCTGTTCAAAAACCTCACGATAAAGCTAGCATTAAAAATTAATATCAAAACTACAACATGAACTTCCTATTTCTCCAATTCCATTAAGATCAAAATTTCAGCCAAGTGTTTATCTGAACACAAATGAGAATATTGAAACTAAACTGAGGAAGTGGAGGAAAGAAAGACACCTTTATGTTCATGTCAGTCTCTCCCCTGACTTCAGCCCAACTGCTCTTCACTCTGCTGACTTGGCGTTTTTTAAAGCCATATTCTGCCTTTCACTGTTGAAAACCACCAGAGACAGCATTTTGAGACCTCTAAGAACTAAACAATAAGAAACTCTACATAAAAGCTAAATTCATCTAAAGCTACTGTTTCTAAGGGGTTTTTATCTTATTGGTTTTATTAAATAGTGTTAACTTAGCTCTTTTAGAAAATGTGCACCCTTTTATGCAAAACCCCCTCAAAATTTAATATGATAATAATAGTATATTGATACAGGATTAGTAGTAAGGAAACATTTTGTTTGTAATTGAATGAACAACAGCAATTAAAGAACAGCAGATGTCAATACTTGCATAGATAGCCACAAAGCTCCAAATCAATACCTGCTTCCAGTTCTGTTAACGAAGACACACTCATTCCCTAATGGCTACTTACAGTGATATAAGAGGAAATATTTGCAATTTTTGTAGAAATTTTACATTATTTGACTTTTTAGTACCAAACTATTTTATGAATGAAAAAGATTAAAAAAGAATAATGAAAGATTATTCAAGTTTTGAGATTAAAAGTTGCATAAGATTTTAGGCACATTTTTTTAGTCCATGCTCTTGGGGAAGGAGATTGCTTCCCTGCTGCTTCTTCTCCCATTGGGGTGACAAGCAGAGGAAGCCCATGGCTTCTCTTCACTTCTACACAGAACTGGGAATGAAGCACGTACTACCTGACCTGCTTCCAATCCCCTCATGAAAAACATGCAACTTAGATAATTTTTATTTTTTAAACACCATCTCGAAGCAGTTTCCTTGTTATCGGACATGCAAAGGAATGCACACCATGGTTTGGAAACTCCTACTTAGACACCTGGAGAAACCATGAGAAGCCAGTAATAATGCTGGAACTTCTGGTATGGAGAGACTGGGCAGATGAGAGGATTAAAACCTGAAGGTTAAGGTTTTACTTCCTGATTTCTTATGACTCCATAGGCAAGACTGGGCTTCTCACAACTGCCACTACCTAACTTGTACAAGAACAGAGATAGGCCGGAAGGTCTTGGTCCAATTCACAAAAAGACAACTCCAGCATACAAACCATTAAGCAGTAGGTGTCATAGTCTAAACTGACACAGATCTTTGTTGAGAATTTTCTCATTATTGAGGTTTTTCTCACAGAAAATGGACATGTGAGCAACCCTGCATTTGAGCTTGCAAAAGTATGAGTTTGCAAAAGGCACAAAGAACTCACAGACAGCACGACCTTCAAGATAAGGAAGTGAATGAAGAAGCCAGAAAATGTAACAACTCACGGAAGAACAGCATAGAACTCACCGACTATAAGATGCTGACTACAAGCTGCTTTTTACAAAACTAACAATGAACAATTATCAATTAGCTTTACTGAAAGATGCATCATGATCAGAAGACGTGAACCAATCAATTCTAATTTCTATGCGCGCGATATTAGCTACTAACCAATTATATTAGAATATGAGGCTCATGATGTAGTAGAAAACCTATATAAGCACTGTAGTTAAATAATAAACTGGCTCATGCTGATCAAATGGATCTTGGCGTGATGACCCAAAACCTCGCCGCAGATCCTGAGCAAATAAGCTTACTCAAACTGAACAGTGATAGGAAGGAGCCAAATAACCTAAGAAATACTACTATTATACACCCTTCTGGTTTTCAATACACCCATTTCTATTTCATTTTATTGCAAATTACTTTCTTCCACAGGACAGTCATCGGTTTTTGTTTTAAGATGTGACATAAAGAAAGCAACAGATTTTTTTTTTGTGCCCTTCCTTTTTCACATTTCACACTATTCGACACTATGGAGAGGTACTTAAGAAACCGTAAATAGACGTATCTATATACAGCTTAGTTAGCATGATAAATAAGAAGTCTACTATGTGAATTAAATACTTTTTTTACTATCGGTTATATTACTGCTGTCACCTTCAGAATGTAGAGTTTAAACCAGATTTACTGAAACAGAGACATAACTGGATTTCATTAAAAAGGTAAAGATCGATATTTGTGTAGTTCAGTGTAAGAGGTTTTTTCTCTTTAGTAAGGCAGTTAATTGTGATACTCCAAAAATCAGAATGATGGTAGGTAGCTGTTAAAGAAGTTATCAGATTCAGGCACAGTTCATGTATTATACACGTAATCTTCCGGAAAGGAAGAGAAAGAACTTTATTAAAGCAACTACCTCACAAAGCATTTTAAACTTTAATACATACATTAATCTACATTAGAGTTTTCAGTGCTAACATCATGCTGACATTGTCTTTTTTACATGACTAAGAAGTTTGTACTCTTACAAATTAAATTTGCAATCTTATCTGAAAACATTTTTCATTAATGAACATATTTAAGTAAATGCCACTATGGCATTACTCTTCCAACACCTGATACCCTAAGACATACTTGCTTCAGAAATTACTGTAAAATGGCACATTTGTAACATGTATCAGTTAACATTATTGAAATTATAAAATGGCTCCCAATATTAATAAGTACAGAAAAAATATTTTAAGAAAACACAATGCAATGCATTGAAGACTCATTTAAAAACTCTGGACTGCTCAAGTCATAATCATTCTATTAACATACCTTCAACTGACATTAAAGAATTTTCTCAACTTTTGCCTGTTTGACTCAGGTGAACAATTTACAAATCAAGTATTAATCCTTTCTTTTTGAGGGGAAGAGACAATAGAGGGAATATGACTACTCTTGTGTTCATCTATTCAACGACAATCCCTTAATTCAGTTTCCTACTTCCGTGACTATTCATGAAAATACGGGGAAAAATTAAAATCAGGCGGTTAAACCAAAATAGCAACATATTTTAACCTGCATTCTTTACCCCTTTGCTCCACTTCGTTGAAAGCTGCTAGGTACCATGGTGACAGACATAATAGAAATACTTGAAATACTGTACGTCATTCTGTAGTGATCCTCACACTAACCATATACTGTGGATAAGTCAGAGGGGAAATGGCAAAGACCACCATCATTGGGAAAGGTCACGATGACAATTTATGCTAAGTCATTCGGCTGTTTCATTGCAACTAGTAAAGAACTTTATTTTCTAAAAGAAGGAAAAAACCTTAAAACGAAAGAAAAAATCAAAACTACCCTGAAAGACTCATACACATATAGTGGAATGGCCTATTCTTCCATATGAAATTAATAAATTATGCATAACCACTTCTAAATCTCCTAGGATGATAAGTCATTTAACCCTTAATAGCTAGAGGCAGAGAAATAAAATCATTAATTTTGATCATGTATCTCCTCACTAAAGCTCAAAGAGTGAAGACAGAAGAATGAGCTAATACCTTGCACGTATGTGCGGCAAAGTACTGGTAACCAAGCAACAGGCAGGAAACATGTTAGAGAGGAAAAGTGTATTTACAGTCCTAACAGTCTCTCATTTATATACAATTATAGATACCATTTACAAGAGGAGAGAGAGGATCAGACAGCAGCACAAAGCAGCCACAGCACCTTTTCTTTTTTGTTTTTCCATTTTGCCCTACTACAGATATTGCCTGGGTTTTAATTGGATTAATCTCACATGAAAACTAGCTGCCTTAATTCCCTTAATTTGTAACAGAATAAGCAACTTGCCTAAATTCTGCATGAATAGATGCACAAATAGAGAATACATCCTGAATTTACTTCCTACTTGTTTGGGTTTGTATTTTAATAGGATTCTGTGTTAGTACTTCATGTGAATTATTCACTACTTCAGTACGATCAACAGAACACACAGGAAAAAGAAAATATATATCATTAGACAAACATAAATATATAGTGTATGTTCAGCATGATTATTCATGCAAAGATATTTTTTCACATATACACACCTGCTTAGAGAGTTGTATCTTTAACCTTGACGTTCTTAAGACTTTGTCCAAAGTACACAAGTTTATTAAACCCCCAAATGCAGAAATTCTACTTTTTGTTAATTCATTTGTCCCTTATAAACATACAAAAGGCAAATAGGAAGGTTGTCGTACATAGTCATATTTAAGTGTTTCTGGGAACACAAGTATAGCAGAAACAATGTCTATAAATGTTTCTTCAAACTAAAGCATTTAAAAACTCAAGGGAGTAGAGGAAGTAATGAAGCATTAAATACATTTTTTTCTTATGTTCTGCTTTTAGTCAGCATTTATTGAAACAACCACTAATGCATGTATTTTGAGCAAGCTGTGGAAGCAGTAGTGACCCTGGTCCTCACTACACCTAAAAGATACTTGCCAAATGCACTAGAACACATAAACTCATAAAGACACAAGTCTTTTGAGTTTTGGTTGGAGCCATGAGGAAGAAAAGAAATCTTTCCAGGGTAGATTTCTGCTTCTTCAGAGGCAAGCTCCATGAATTTTCACTCTTACATAGAATACATTCTATTTTTGATACAAATATTGGTGCTAAATCTAAAGTCAATCACTTAAAGGGACACAAATGGCAAGAGGTATTGCTCCTAATTTCTGATAAAAATTTCAATAGATTTTATTTATTGCTTTGTAATAAAAATTTTAAAATATGGTAATCACACAGTCATCTAGAAGCCAAGTATATAATTTGATTTTATTTGATCACCATGATACTTAAACTCTTTATTACAATCATGAGTACAATTTAAATCATGCTCACTGCATTACAGGTTATTAACTCAAAGAAGATTTAATAAAATGACAATATAACCAATCTGAGCCTGAAATAAGTCTTTAAAAAGTAGACCAGTGAAGAAATACAAGTGGTTGTTCCTAGGACTGCCAGCTGCCTCAGACATTTCTTCTTCCAACTTTCAGTGATACAGTAACACTTCATATGCCACAACAAAAGAACACTATTTTGAGAAGAATATAACAATACTCAAAGAAAAGATGGAAACAGTACCATTAACAGTGAGAAATATAAAAGGATAACACTAAGCAGCCTTGCATGAGTGTTGAACTTTAATACTTCAGATTGAAATGGAATACAAAAGAGAGACAGTGACACATACGCTCAAACATTTTCCTCTGTTTTCACTTCTACAGCTTATGGTATGTAGGGCTACGTTCACTCATATAAACATAATTATTTCATGCAACGTTAACTCAAACAGCTAATAATATTTAGAAAGAAAATGTTGGGATCTTTTGTTCCTGTTCAGACTATTGTGAAATCACTGAACTTGAACAGGCCTCACAAGAACATCTAGAACTCTTTACTTCCCAAGCAGGCTCACCTACTCCTACTTCATTCCTGGAAGATGTTTTTCTAGCTCATTGTAGAAGACCTTCCATGACAGAGACTCTCCAGTGTCTTTAGCAAGTTTACTCAAAATGTTTGGCTGTTCTCACATCAGAAGTATTTTTTCCATGTTTAATCTAAACCCTATCTCACTGCAATGTACATGCTACATCACTTCTCATCTACACCACGAAGATGTATCCAGGCTGCAGCAGGAGCCTTGCCAGGCAGCAAGCTGCTCGGGAGCCAGCAGTGCTTCCTCAGAGCTGCCCAGATCACATCTGGAATACTGCACTGGTTTGGGCCCCCACAACAGACACCAGTAAATGGCAGCGAGTTCAGCAGAGCCACTAGGATGGCTGGGGACTGGAGCACTTGCCCTGTGAGGAAATGCTGACGGAATGAGGCTTGTTCAGCCTGAGCAGGAGATGGCGTTGGGGGAGACCTAACAGCAGCCTGCCAGTACCTATGGGGAGGTTATCAAAACGATTGAGCCAGGGTACTCAATGTGCACAGAGGGAAGGACAGGAAACAAGTGGAATAAATTGAAATGAGAGGTTCAGACTGGACATAAGGAAAAACATTTTCACCATGAGTCAGGAAGTAGAGCAGGTTATGCCAATGCCAGCCATTGAGATTCCTACTGGATAAAGCCCTGCACAACTTTGTCTGACCACAGCTGACTTTGCTTTGCTCAAGAGGCTGAACTAGAGACCTTCTGAAGACTCTGACAACCCAAATTATCCTCTGAACCTATAACATCCATACAGCTTCACAGAATCACTTAGGTTGGAAAAGGCCTCCAAGATCATCAAGTCTAAATTTTGACTGATCACCACCTTGTCAACTAGACCACAGCACTAAGTGCCGTGTCCAGTCATTTCTTGAACACCACCTCCCCAGGCAGTCTGTTCCAATGCTTAACAACCCTTTTCATGAAGAAAATCTTCCTGATGTCTAAACATCAAACATATAAAGATAGTCAAACATTCCAAGGCTAGACCCTCTATTTAATAATTTTCCTTTACAACATAAGAATGGTTGTACTTATTCAGACAGATGGTTGATCCCTTATCACAGTATCTCAAATCCATGACTTGTGACAAGTAGTCACCTAAAGCAAAGTGAAACAACAGAGGAAGGATACTCTCTCCTCCCTAAAATTACTTCAACTAAGTGGAAATTTGAAACTGATAACATTTCCAGAATTCTCTAATAGAATCCACTTCCAAATGCTGTTAAAAATATGTTAGTTATCCAGTCAGAGAGGATCTAGTTAGTGTGGATTTACGCAAAAAAGAAGATATTCAAAGCTTTCATTTTCCTGCTTTCACCTGTTAGTAACTTTCCTCCCTACTCAGCAGCAGGGCAATTCCTTCCTCTCTTTGCTCATTTTCGTTCAAAAACCTACAACACAACTAGTAGCAGAGAAAATTAGAAAAGAACATCGTCTGCAATTACTCTTATGCTAGATCCTTTGCGTGCTACCACTCTGCTTTTTTTCTACCACAGCACACTGTTATTCTGTTCCTTCATGACACTAGGATCATATAATTTCTTCTACCCTTATCAGAAGTATCAAATGCATGTACAGTGTTAACAAACTGCTGGGTAGTCTCTTTACCAGGCCAAATTCAGAGTTTCTGTAGTTTGTTGTTTTTTTTTTTTAATTTTGAAGTGCCCATTTTCTTTTTCTATTCTTCTCCAATCTTTACTCTCAGATTATTTTTCTGTGTTTTCCACCAAAATGACAGTAATGGATCAGTAAAGTCAAAAATGGGAAGATCAGAATAATTACAGCAAAAACCCTCCATCATCCGTTTTTTCATCAGGATAAATAGAATTACAATAAGTGTCTACCTGGACAAAAAATTAATCCGTCCAATTTTTAATGACACAACACCAATGAAATAATATTTTACAATTTAATACATGCATTCTACAACAGCTCACTTTTCTGTGTCAAGTGCCAGAGCTTCTAAGAGATTTATTTAATCATAAATGTTGAAAAAATTCTACGCCAAACTCACCAAAAAAAGTATAAATACAAATTATATCTAGTCACACTTCGTTAGAACAGTGTGTTCCAATAAGGGTTTCAGTAAAACAAAATTATACAACTTGCAGTATCATTTAAAGCATTTATAAGTTTTAGTGCACTGAAGTTGCCAAGAAACCCGGAGAAGCAGATGGGCATTACTGCTGGTAAAATGCAATCAGTTACACCAGAAAAGAATTGTGCCTTTCATACTTACAGAAGAAATGTTTAATATTACAGTTTCCTATAATTTAATTTCTTATTTCTATTAACAAATATTATAAATGAACTGATTTTTTAAAATCTGGTTTCCTTCGTAGATACCACCAGTGGCATCAGTTCTTCTATTAAGAACATGATCAAAAAATAAATAAATCACTATCTAGGCAACATCTCATTCAAAGAATTCACAGCAGCAAGCCACCTGAACCTCTGCTGCTGAAGTTTTTCTTACTGAATGCCATAAAACAAAGCTTCGTTAAAATTTCCATTTGTTTAAAAAAAAATAAAAAAATCCAGCAGCTTCAACACAAGGACTAAATTCTAAATTCTACATTTAATTTCAACTTCATATATATTGCTTCTTTACATTCCATTATTTTCATAAAACACCATCCATTATCATCATATCCATTACTATCAATAAATATCATCATTCATCATCATTCCCTAGAGAAGCAGCCCTCACATCCACTACAAGGTTACAATGTTATACAAGTATAAACTATAAATTTACATGAATTATTATTTCAGCCACTATAAGCGATATAAAATTAAGGCCTACCTGAGACAAACCTTCTATGTTTGATTACTCCAATGTAATTTTTCTGAACATTGGTCTCACCAAAGAAGGTGCTTGCTTACTTCAAGAACATCAAATAAAGGACTTCCAGTTGGGCATATATCATTTCTACTCTTTACAGAGATATAATTTAACGTTTTTGAATGTATATCCTGTAGATTATCTCAAAATGCTAAATAAATTTTGAAGTTGTCCTACCAGCATGGTCTGCATAGAAGACTACAGTGACTTGGAACACACAGAGAGGAAATCAAATGTCTAAATCAACATGCTTGACATTTTTAAATGAGCCTCATTACAATTACACAACTATTTTCTGTTATACCAACAGAACATTCATCACCTCTTTTACTTTCAGAAGTAGATCACTTGATCAAAAGAAACCATGTTTTATAACAGAGGGTACATTTTGTACTCAGCCATTCGCATTTGGACCAGTTTCAAGCTGAGATTGTTCACCAAGGTGTTTTTACAGATAGCAGCCTTTCTTCAGCTGTTGGAGGTAAATGTCATCTTTAATTCATTAAACAAACAGCACTTCTTTTCTCCTAGGCAGAAAATGCTGTCAGCCGTAATATTTTCAAGACATTTTTTAATATATTTAAGACATTTTTTGCAGGAGTTGTTACTGAGATAACAGGAAAGCGGATGATGAAGAAGGAGGTCTCTGAAGCATGAGTATCTATCCATACAACCAATGAACGATATTTTTTAAAAATTTTAAAACCAAAAAAGGGGCATTGATCTGTCTTTTAACTGTCTCAACTAATACACAAAATAGTCTCAGATATTCCTAGAATCTCACTGATCGGTAAAATGCATGAAACTGCTCTCATTGCTCATTGTTTCTAAAGCTACTGAAAGGCATGCAGCTGTTTCACAGATCCCAGTTGCTTATTGAAGGCAATTTTTTACTTATCCTGGACCAGCCAAATAAGAGCTGAAGCACACAGATTTAACTTCCTATTTTTATGTGTGTCTGGTAAAGGTACTGTAACACTGTTGAAAAATGTGGACCATGTAAACATGTTTTAAGAGAGGATGTTCTTTGATGTTTGATCTTTGTATACTTTCAAGCTTAATCAACAAGCAGGGAGATTTAATCCATGAAACAGAGAGTGGCTAACAAGCAAGCTCTAAGTGATGCCCATGAGTTAGAAACACAAATTACTTGTTGGTAGAATTGCCTTGTTACGGTATAGAGCTGGACATGCTTCAGCAACCTCAGACCTAGTGGGAGGTTAACAAGGCTTGGGAAGTAGGACACCCACTGAAAGTGGACACAAAGAATGCAGAATTTATAGACCATCTGGCAGAGCTCCCAACATAAGGGAGAAACCAATAAACACAACTCAGCAACTGTGCTGAAATCAGCTCCAACTGCCTAAATGGTAATTCCGGCAGGGGGAGATTGCGACCACTGGAACAAGAAACCCACCACCTCAAAAGAAGAGAAAGCCTGAGCATGTGGAGTAATCAGCGTGGGAAATGAGAGAATCATTAACCAGTAGAAGATAGATACTAGTTAATAAGAGAACTATGCAACTTGCAGCCAATGAACACTAATTCCTTACTTTGCTAAAATGTAAAAACAGTAAAAATTTTTGATGGTTGCTGTGCTTGATTTGTGGAATACCACCAGACACCCAGGCTTGCACAGCTCTGAAATAAAAAAATCAATGTCTCTCTCAAATGTGTAGTTATTGGCTTGCTGCGCACAGGTAACAAATATGATTTTTGCAGACAACACCCTTCCCACTCCCCACTCCCTGCAGGGGAAAGGAAAAAAATGGTCTTTGACTTGTTATCTAAAAAAACAGAACTCAAATTGTGGAAAACAGGTGACTGGGAAGATACAGTATCCTCAAAAGGTAGGACAAAGAAATCTCCTAGAAAGACAAAGGACAGAACAACAAAACTTCCCTCTGCATACACAGCCTATTCCATCTGAGGGTAGGTTTCATGGAACACTGCTCCATTCAAACACCCAGCAGGAAGCAAAGCCTGACATTTCTGAAGACACTCAAAGTCTCTGGATGAACAGAATCGCAGCTTAACTTCCTGTTTCTTCTCATCACACAATTGGTCGTGTCTCTGTAAGAGATATTTTAAGTGCATAGATGCATTCTTTTGCAAGTATTGAATTTTAATGTTCATCTCTATTTTAAAGTGGCATCAACAAGACAGGCTTTCCCAAAAAGCAGTTCTCTGAAGTATACTAGAATCAAATGTAGAAGTTGTCTGCATTAAGCACAGTGATGGCAATGGCAATCTCCTGTTCACTGATGATGCAGACATATATCTATATCTGCTCATATGAGACACGTCCCTGTCCTGCAGGTACCACAACTGCAAGATAGGGCCTAGGTTTCCTCTGGGCTTCTGCACAGCCCTGTTGCCTCTCACCCAGCTCTTGATGGCCAGGCCTCTTTGGTCTACAAATCTTTCCTCTTCTACCCGACTGCGCTTTACACGTGGGCTGACAGAAGGGTACTGAGACAGGAGTCTTTTGCTGCCATTATGCAGCATGCCTGCAGTGTGGCAGGAGACCATGTGATGAATCACGGAAGCATGAGTCTTGTGCTCCCCTCTGAGACTTGACGTCTGTGTGATTGAAAGAAAAGACAGAGATTCCTTAAAAATAAGGCTGAGATAAGGCATAAAGCACGATACTCTCAATCCAACTGACAAATGCATTCATACATTGAGTCAGTCAAAAAAGCACATAATGAAAAAACAAAGTATATATTTTCATAATCCCCAGATGAATGGAAATGGAAAATAATTGCATTAAAGCACTATTTAAATAACTAGATAATTACTAAATGTTATTGAGTCTTTCCTACTGCACATTCCTACTCCAGATTTAGAAAGAAACATTGGACACTAAGGTATAAGGGTACACTTTTTGGCCTGTAGTTTCAGTGACAAAACCACAATTGCATGCCCCAAGGGGTGTTTGAAGATGCTATCTGCATTACCCTAGCACTACTCAGCAAGATGCTAATTCTTTCCTAGGACACCTTTACTTGACAAACTTATAAAAATGCAATTTAAGAAATTGTAACTGAGCATAATTAAAACACAACATGCAAACAGATAAGTATCGCATTACATTTAGATTAGTTTATCCTGCAAATATAACATCCTTTAAATTATAAAAGAAACATGAGGTATCAAAATACAGTCTTTCTTAAAATTCTAAAATAATTTTAAAATGGAAGAGAGTTATGTGGAATCTGTCACAAATAATTATAAAGGTGTTCTACCGAGGTTTTTTCCCATTTCCCAATGCTGCAGCAGTAAATCCTCAGGAGGAAAAAAAACTCAACCAAACACCAAAATAAAACAGAACATCCTCCTTCTGAGACAGAATCCTAGTCCCTGCTCCACAAGTGGGCAGAGATAAACTTCAGCTCCCAGGATTCTTTAATTGAATACTGAAGTGTTGACTAAAATGCAAAAGAACCGGTCTCAACAAAGAATGCCCCTACATCTATATAAAACAGCAAGATAATGCATCTCATGATGGAGAGACATTTGTAAGTTTCTCACCTTTCCTGATTTTTTGGCCTTCCAGTGTGCACTCTCAGTGGTGCCTTATTCACCTAAATTCCCCTTCCAAATGAGAGCTGGATTCCTTTCCCCTTTAGATTTTCTTATCTATTGTTAGAACTGGCTTTTAAGTGACCTGTGAAAGTAAATTCATTACTTCATTAATTCTTATTTCTGGCAAAGGCTCCAGTAGATGTTTTTAAACTGGTAAAATTATAGGATTAAAATGCATAAACCATAAAAGGTTACTTAATAGACTGGACAGTAACATACATAATTAGGAAGAGCAAACTAAAATTCCAATACCTTTAATATTATGAATTCATTACTTAATGGGCTAGATTTTAAACTGTACCACTGCAGTAGTCCTTAATTGAGTCCTAATTATTAGGCGAGTTCAAATTATATTCTTTGTGTACTGATTTCACTTCAAAATTGCCAAGCTTATAAAATGAGTCTTTAGAAAAACCTGCATACAATCTGAAAGCAGGAAGAAAGGACTTCTTTTTCCACATCATACATGTATGAAAGCAGGTATACAGCAGGAAGATTATTGAGGTTTTTGAACAAGACCTGTTTTTCTACCTCTCCTGGAAGACTTCAGGAATCATTCCTCACTTACTGAAAACTGGCCAGTTTTTTGTCTTTTGCAGGACAGCTCTGCCCTTCTGCAGAATATAAACACCAAGCTCATTTGTCACATCACAAGACAGAGAATGAACCACACAACATCACAATGAAACCACCTGAATTACGGGCATGTGTTTTTCAGACACATGACTGTCTGCTGGGTGACAGCTACACACATGGTTCGCAAACAACATCAGTTAACCTAGGAAAAACCTACAGGAAACTAATAATCTTTCAGATAAGTCTGAAACTTGAAATTTGAACCTTAGCTCAACTGAAGGCTGAACAATAGAATTTCAGTGAAATTAATGTTTATCTATTAGAAAGAAAGGACACAAAACTTTACATTAGTGAATGTCCAAAAAGCTCTTTCAATTCCAGTAATTTTGCAACCATGTAATATTTTTGAAGGTAATTGTTTTCAAAATTATATAAGACATGAAGTAGGAAGAAAGGGGAACTTTTGCTGATTGCTTTCTGGAAACAAGCTGTACCTAGGCATTTATAGATAATAGCTTATACAATTTGCAAACCATGGGCTTTAAAAAAAACCACAAACCCTGATATCTGTACTTCTATTTAAATCTTCCCTTCATAAATATATACTTTCCGTACCTGATCTCTAGTACATTGAAGATCAACATAGCACTTGTCTTTGAAAAAAGAAAAGCTTTTGGAACAATTTATCCCAACAACCCAGACTTAGTACCATTAGTCTTACACTGCTGTTCTGAAATGCAACCAACATCAAACTTCATCTTTTACCCCAATTGTCACTGATAGAGGGAGATCTTTCAGAGAATTTCTAGCAAAACCTTTTAACTAAGGTAAGTTTAACAGCTCCAGAGAACTTGCTTACAGATTTCAAAGTAAATGTAGACAGACTACAGTTTACCCAAAGCCCACAACATTAAAAGACTCCTTTCCATAACCCCTCTCAATCTGAAGTGTACTATGAAGAACAGCACCAAGCTAATATCAAGTTAGGATTCTGTTCAGTTATTTACTCCTATGAAGACAGTTGCAGAGATGAGACAGAGTAACTTCTCACAGCTATGAAGTCTGCAAAGGATGCAAAATTTTCCATTAATTCTTACTTTTCAGAGAAAGGACAAAATCTTTTACAATGAAAATCACAACAGAACACAGAACCTAGAAAACAACTAAGGTGAATAAACTCTTCATGCTTACATTTAAAACTAATCCTCCAGGTCTAGGAACCCCCTGAAAATCAAAGCTCCATGAATTTAGGGAATGGGAAGGAAGTAAAAGGAGAAGCTAACAAAAGATGATAGAAGAACAAATGCAGATTTCTGTAAAACCTAGAAAAAGAGATGCAATTTGCAAATACCATAATGATATAGCCCTTTAAAAATAATTTCTTTATTGAGAGTTTAAGTGGGTTTTCTTGCAACATTTATAGGGTTTTGGCTGTTAAGTCTTATACTCAGTTGGGAAAAAACTCTCAAAAGCAATTTTCTGAATATGATTTCAAAGCCATGCAATAGAAAATGGCTAACAATTAAACCAATTCTGGCAGGGAAGTGGAAAACACATTAAAAAGTGAATCAATAAAAGGACAATGAAGTGTTTGGACGTAGGATATCCAGGCTGAGTATTTCACCAGTCTAGAACCAAACAGGAAGTCTGTGCCAAAACATCAACGACCATTTAAAAAACTATTTCTATTTTTCAGTTGTGCAGTACTCACAATCTTTCTTCAGAATAAGATATAATCAGACAAATACTTTCTGACTAGGATGATTAAATTAAATATATTTTCCTTTAAAAGTAAAAATCAAAGAAATTTGCCTTTGGAATGAACAGCTATGATTACTACAGACCATTCAAATCAAATCAGTCTTTCTTTTAAAGCTACACATTGTTGCTGAAGTTTTATAAACATCAGCCGAGGTGATACAAATGTCTAAATAGCTACCACTATATTTTGTTACAGTGAAGTAGAATCAAAGATTAACTAAAGAAAAAAAGAACATACTTGCTTCAAATTTAAGTAATTTTATGTAAGTGAAGACTTCAATTCAAATTAAAACAAAAACAATAAGGGATTAAAAAGGATATGAACGTTTGGGGGCTTTTTTAATAACATACTGTTAAAATTTATGTGGTTTTGCTGTAGAGACAACACTATGTTTTAGGGGCAAGTGTCTTGCAGTACATTTGGCAATAAGAGAGATAAAAAAAAAACCCAAACAAAAATCCCATGAATCCTCACAAGTATATAATTCAAAATTATTCAGGGTAGCAAGTTTGTGCTGTGCCTTGTAAATTTGCCTGAAATAAAAGAGTTTAAATAAAACCCCCAAAATCTACTTGGGTGAAATAAAGTCTTTAAAAAATCCCTTTATCACAGGCTTAGTGGAATCACTCAGAGTTACAGAACACCTTCAGCAAATTATGTAACTGCTTTGACATGTTTCCCAGGTTAAACAATTTCCAGATTTCAGAAAGTTGTATTGTAGTTATGCACAATTCCTTGTTAAAACTCTACAACAGGAACTGCGCCTACAATGAATAACTAACTTTTTTCAATACTAGAAACAGACTCACCCTCTACTTCTTGCCTTTCAAAAATCATCCACCATTTAACATTGCTAGTCTTTATTTAACATAAAAATAATTATACAAGTATTGAAGATGTCAAACACTTATTTCTTAATGAGATATGAAACTGTTATTAAAAAGGTTATATTTTTCCTACTTCCCAGAAAAGCGCCATGTTCACGCTGACCTTTTAACTAACAGGAACAGATGGGTCTAACTGGATACAGGCGTGATGGGGCATTGTGGTAGAGCAAAAGAACATGTTGGTTCTCATACCTCTGGCAGATGGGAACCAGTCAAAATTAATTTTAGACTAAAAATGTTTTGCTGCTTCTCAGTAAAAAAAGAAAAGAAAAAAACCCACTTGGAACAATATGCTATTTTATACATGCCATCAGAGCTCAGACAACAGCAGCTTTCAAAAAGTTGGTACCATACATTAAAACCAATTACATAGGCTTACTGTATGTCATTTTTAAGCCTGTGAATAAATTAGAAATTCCTGAAAACAGTAGCTTATAATGGAAGTGCTGACACAACCTTAACTACAGCAGTAAATGCACTGCTATTATGAAGTTGTTATGGCAACTAGAAAGATCAAATTGAGAGAGAAAGGAAGAATATGCATAAGCAAAACTTAAAAATCTTTGACAGCAACCCCACAAGCTCTTCCAGAATTCGTGGTCAGTGTTATTGCTCCTTACCTTTACAACAAAAAAAACTAACAGCAAAACTTGCCTTTAACACAGGTGAGGGGAAAGGGCTACCAAAATAGTGTAAAATCCAAAACAATTCCAAGGTCATAATCCATTTGGTTCATGAATAGTCTAAAAAATAGAGTCAATTGAAAGATATCTGGCCAGCATCTGGTGAGAACATGTTCATCAGATATCACAAGTTAACAAACAACAATTACGCAAAACTGTTCAGTCTTCAGAACAGTTCCATAATTTGTTACCAATCTGAATAGGTTAGTAACAGCAACCTGCTGGAACTTGGCTGAATCGAACAGACAGCATGTTCACCAATACTGATCCATTAATTAAAATGTAATTAAAAATGTAATTGAAGCTCATATATTTGGGAAACAATCATTACTTACCCTTCCTAATACTCTGTTAAAACAAAAGCACAAATCTTAGGCTCTTTCCAATATTAAAATAATGGGGAAAAAACATACCAAGGCAGTCAAATTTTAATACACAAAAATGCTCAAAGTATGATTTCTAAAACGTATTCATTAAAATCTGTGTCAGTACACTAGTTACCTTTCTCAGAAAAAAAAGTAATAGTTTAATTGCAATTATCATTCTTGCAAAATTTCACCGAATAAAATCTCCAACAAAATGTTAGTAGCAACCAACAGTCCTAGAAATAATGTTAAATTATCATTATTAGTAGTGGAAGTGGTATACATTTTTATTACAGCATTCTGTCCAAATTAATCTACTAGCAACACTTTGACTAGAAAAGTAGAAAGCAAACTATTTGTCTGTCTTATCAAAGAATTTCATATTAAAGTCACTTTGTCTCAAGTCTAACTTTACTGCCATAACTAGAATCTAGGAAACACAAAAGCCCTCAGATGTCTGACACGATAAGAGTTGTGCTAAGTACTTTTACTCACTCATTTCCTAGGTAACAAAAACTCCTTTTCTTCTAAGCTATCTCAATCCATTTCTCTTTTGAGTGCGTTGATCCATACCATTTTCCAGACTACGGGAAATGCCCATTTAATGAGAATAGTATCAATTTTAAGAAATGTCGACGTATCTACTTTCACTGAGAGCTAGCAGATATTGCTGTTAAATTCAAAATAATTTGAAGATTCAGGTTGTCATGTTTTTAAGTTTAAGTAAAAAATTATGCAGTGCTAATTATCCGATTGATTTCAAAATTTTAAAACTTCAAAGACTGTTTTTATTTTCAGACCTTGATGTTTTAAAATCATTTTGATTTTAAGAAATATATCATGTATTCTATATTGAACACTGAAAAATACAGTCTTGCAGATGAACTTCATTAAGTGGAAGATAAACAAATATTCCATTGAAAAAACATTCTTTAATTTGCAAAAACAAATAATTATTTATACGAGATCACAACAAATACACACACACACTCCTCAAAAAAAAAAAGGAATAAAAAAAGGCAAAAGAGTATTATGTTCACAAAGGCAAGAACTACCTGTAGGAAACTATAGAAGCAGAAATAATGACGACATTTTCTTCAGAACATTAGTTCTTCAGCAATCTAAAAATTCTGATAAATACACCGCTTTTCTCTGAAAAGCAAGCACTAGTTATCAACTTACTTGAAACAGGTAATCTTACAGCTCTCTAAAAGCTGAACGAGAATATACAGAAAAAAGGTAAAAATAGGATTTCCATGTACATAGCTGTTTGTTAGATAAATGGTAAATACTTGATAGAATTCTCAAAAAGGAAAATGTTTAGAAGAGTTCTCTAACACTATGTCTTTCGGGGATTTTTCAAATTCATTTGCAATGCTAATGTTAGTGATTATCACGCATTTTATAATTTGTAGAAATGATTCGTTGAGATACAGCTTTACTGATCACTCAGCCTTATTAGAAAAATGTTTTTTCCAATATATTTGACAAATTACTTTCATACAGTGAGGGTAATATTTGGCCGTTAGGACTTGAAGAATCCATAATTATTAATCATGAATGGACTAACACAGACATTACATGGCTTAATACTATTTGCAAAGCTACTAGCTTTGATACTGTAAATATTAAATATCACTGTGAGATTGCAATGAAATTTCAGTGGGCTTTCACCTCAAATGCTCAAACACTTAAAATGCAAAATATTTTTAAAGAAAGCATTCTGCTCACTTCTTATGCAACTTTTAAAAAGCGCTCTTCTTAAAGCAGGTAAGTACATTATTCATCCTAGATCAAATTTTCAGGTGCAGAGTTTCAACCCATTGTTAACCAAAGCTACATAGTAGTTTTTTGTGCATCACCACTAAAAAAGTAGGAACTGAAATAGAAATCTGTCCAAGTACAGGACTTTTGCTTCAGTACAAAGTTAACTTTTCTGCTGTCACAAAGTTACGCAGAAGAAAACATGCCTGTGATCCAGATGAAACGAAGTAGAGGGATGTAGCCAGTCGCCTGTGATTCCTTACTGCTGGCTCAGAGGTATGAGAACTTCATGTCAACCGATGTTATTTATGGACGTGGAATCCCTCATCATACCATCCTGTGAGTCCAAGATAACCAAACTCTGCAAGGAAGCAATCCCCTAATGCAGCACTGACTGTCACAGAGTAGATATCCAGTCACAAGATGAACTACAGGCCCTCCGGAGTGCTCAGTGGTGCATGCTCGAAGCTTTTGCTACTTCACTCATACTAACAACATTCTCCACCAGAGATGTTATACATTCACTTTAGTCATGCAGCTTATATATAACTTATTCCTGTTGCAGACTGACCAAACAGAAAAGATTTTCAGAACACCATGCTAAAAATACAATTCTTCGTGCTGTATTCAAGGTCAAAAATTTTAACCACCTTTATCTTCAGAGTTTGAATTCTTAACGCCAATCATCTCTTATCCCAAACTCAGGCTGCACATCAAGATGTCAGAATTACTGTCATCCCCTAAACTTTAGCATGCTGCTTTATCCAAGTCATCCTCATCTCCAGGTTTGAGACAGCAGAATACTTTTGATACTAACATAGAAATAGCTCAGTTTACCTTGTCCTGAAGAGAGGAAAAAAGTGGGTTTTATATGTATGTGTATGTATATATACATGTATGTGCTCGTGCACATGTGTGTGCAAGAAAACTGCTCAATTATTTTGTACTTCAGGACTTCTTCTGAGGATTATCACAGAGTAGATATTTGAGTCCTCTGTTTTGGGATTTGCAAAGGGGGAAGCAGACCAGGCTAGTGTTTGCCTCCCAAAAGATTATCTAAGAATACAAAGGTTGTGCCTTGTCAGATTCCAATTACTTGGAAGGTTTTCATAAGAATCAACACTTTTATGAAATACGCTAATAAATTTAGGACACTTCCAGTTCAGCTTGGGCACCAACTCCAGGCATGGATTGCATACGTGAAGACAGAAATCATGAGAGAGAAAGTGTTAATATTATTTCAGAAAGTATGCTTCATTCCAGTACTTTCAGCATGGACTTTATATCATGTACCCATTGTATCCTTGGCAACTCGACTTGTTATCTAAAGAGACAAAATTGACAACTTAGATTTAAAGTTACAGCCGTCGTATACTTCTAGGCTTGGATTTGGTCTGGAGCTAGATAGAACGCAAGCTAGACGCCAAAAATATTCCAAAAGTTATTTGATGTGATATAAGGGCATAACAGTGCTCATCATTTTTGACTGGATAAACTAAAAAAAGCTTCATCCAGATTCTCTCCATCCTTTCATACCAGGGAAGATGAAGATAGGTTTTCTTCTTCAGTGATGAGAGAGGTTCTTCATACTTAGAGTAAACCAGTACAAACCAGCAGAAGTAGCCCTTGCTCCCATCACCTTTTTGGTGGGGTTTATATTTCACCCTGGTTTTAAAGTAGTCATCATCTTATCTCTTCTTCACCTTCAAGATACAGAAGGCAAAAAATAGAAATCAATTGATTGTAAACATTTTCTTTCCAATAAATTTATAAAGAAACATTAAAGAAGAATCTGAGAGAAAAAAAAACCACTCTATTTTAGGGAAAAGTTCTAAACATCACATTATTTTCCCCTCAATCATCATATGTTGCCCTTAAAAACATTGATATTGTGAATGAAGATTTTATCCATCATATTTTATATATGCTACATTGAAGTGAGTTCTTAAAAATGTATTATTTTTTCCATATTAACCTCAAGAGAGCAGCTCCTTAACATTAAATCAGACAATTTAAATTTCTAAGTTAATTAGAAATGGATTTGTGAGTGTCTTTAATACAAAGTGTGTAATGAGTTTGAACATCATCTTCCTACAGAGAGTCCTTTGAAAAACATTTTTTTTAAACGTTAAGATTTCCTTTTGCAGGGGAAAAAAAAAGAAATGTGTGGGTTTAATCTATAAATCAAGTTATGAATGAAAACCTACAAGACAACAGGCAGGTTCCCCAAATGAAAAGCTACATGAAGCAAAACACAAACTATGATTTTACAAAGCAGATCTCTTAGAACACCTTTTTTATAAAAAGCCAGCTGTGAATAGACCTTAACCTGAATGGAGTTTTTAACCCTATGAATGACATCCACCCTGTCAAAACAACTCTGGTCTGTTTTACCTGATCATATCCCAAAACAGCAGTTTTTTCCTGGTTTGTTTCTTAATGACAAGCTGTTAAAACACAGAGAACCTATCAAACCTAGTATTATTATCTGCTGCTTTTTTCTTCTAGTACACACTGCTGTCCATCAGAAGAAATAATTAATGGTTCTATTATGTATGAAAGCGTCATCCTGTCAGTTCAGTGACTGGTTTGAATAGCTCATATCTGCCACTCATTGATGCCATGCGTGCTCACTGTCCTGAGAGATGACAAAACACTACACCCTTTAGGATTTTTTTCCCCTCTCTCTAAAGCAGCATTTCACATCTGTGTCTGACAGAAGCATGAGGAGCTGAGAGAGGCAGACCTTCATCATCCTTCACAGAATAATGTTGCATGGATTAAAAGTTAAGACCTGATGTCTACTGATCCTGTATATTTCCCACAAAAATCTAAAATGTGGACGCTACCAAAATGTTTAGGGAAATAACTTTTCATACTTGGAGTAGCACCAGAAAACAGATGGAATTTACTGGCTAGCAAATATTTAAATGATTTTTTAAATGGGTGCTGAATACTTGAGTTAACTGGAGTCAGTGCATTTGCCTTTTTTTTACATTTTTTTGGTGGGGAGGGAAAGATGCAAAGTTCACAGGTTCTTTCTGTTACCTGATCAGGGCAGAATAAACAAAAATCCTGAATGTGAAAGAAATCCTATATTGGAGATACCTGGAAATAAACTGAAAACAACCAATACCACAAGAGCAAAGCAGCAGTGAACAAGAAGATGCTGTGGAAAAGAAATCACAAGACGAGAGTGCACAATGCATTTCAAATAGAAAAAAGCTTCCTATCTGCTGAGTGAGTCTCAGTATATTCTGACAGAGCACAGACAAAGCTTCAATCAAGTATCTCCTAGGTAAGTTTTTATTTCATATACTGCTTTGATTGTTTATCACATCAACATATATTTTAATGTATGAAAAATAACTCAATATAAAATTCTTTATACTGATACTGAACTTTAAATCCTTCAATGAGAGATATTTGATGTTCTTAGATTTCCTATACTGTCAAAATAACAGCTCTCTTTTGATATTAAGGTTATTCAAAGGAAAAACTCTTAAATGATCTCTTGACTTATATCAGAGTGAAATATTTCCTAATACTTAAATCCTTCAAAATATTTTAATACATATTTCCATGCACGGCTGTTTAAGAAAGAAATTAATAAAAAGCAATGTTTCTGTTAATAGTACCAAAAATCATTTACTGCACTTCATTATCTATTTAATCTGGAAAAGCAAACAACATTTTGCACCACAGCAGCAGATGTAAGAGGATATCTTTTATTACAGGCTAATAAATCTTTGTTTATATAAAAGAATATTAAATAAAGCTAGAAGTGTTGACCAGTTATTTATGAAAGGTAAACTACAGCACAGAAAGGAAACAGTACCATGCTAATGCACTCCAAGGTACTGTGTACAGAGTGTCAATAAGAAGACTGGGCATCTGTCCCCCAGATAAACTATAAAAAAGAAGGTGCAGGTTATCTCATTTTTTTCACTCATTTAGAGCAATCACAACATGAGTCACATAGGCATGAATTCTACAAGAAAATAGCATGCAAAGCATTTCAGAATGAGATTCTACCATCTAACAGGGCTTGAAATCTAAACACTATACCTTTTAATCAAAAAATTACACTTAGAAGTCATAGAAAAAGATACATTTGCTCAGATACAAAAACCTCCCACAACCCTTGAAATTAAAAAAGCATTAAGAATTTTATATCATTTAACATATCATTTTATAGTATCACACTGGTCAATTTTGTATTCAATATCAGCTTTGAAAAACTACATCTTTGCTGCTTCTTTCATTGTTTTCGCACAATTTTTTCTATTTGCTAAGATGCAATATTTCTTCTTCTAGCACTGTTTTAAGTATCTCCTCTACTCTCTGTATCACTTCCCTCGTGTCTATTCAGCACATCTGATTATATGATATTGTTATTTAATATAACCATGAGTTCTTTATGGTTTTTTTCTTTTTATGTTTTGCTAACTTATTAAAATAATATCTCTCTTGCCTGATGCTTGCTAAAGACCTAATTTGCCATTCACAAACACCTCTTACGAACCCTTCACTTACACAAAGCATTTATACATCCTAGCAAGTGCTAGAAAACTAAACTTACTTGCCAGAGACTGGTAGAATACTATGAGACTAAGTACTCGAGTTCATAGGAGACAAGGCTCATTGTAGTATCAGGAGTCAACAACATAGTCCCAAAATAACAGCAGGATATGTGAAACAACTTCTGCAAGAAAGGGGTCATCTCATGCATATTACTGTGGCATACTTTATCTAAAATTTGTTCTACATGTTCACACTTTTCACTGCCATGGCAGGGGGAAAAAACTCTTTTCTCTAAACACTCCCACTTAAGTCTTCTGCTTAATACAGGCAAAGACATTTTTACTATTCTAACCCTTTCCCATTTTCCCATTTGCTGTATTTAATGAGAACTTGATGGAATTTTTGCTAGTGCACCCATAACTCAGCCATTTTGTTGTTAACAGGTTCCAGCATTCTCTACATTTCCCTAGTTTCTGTCCTTTTCTCTCTCAATCATTTTTTCCCATGTCTCACTTCACGTATCACCCTGATCCAGTAAGAACTCTTCCTGCCTCCTCACAGCTCCTATACAACATGCACTGATACTTTGTCTCACATCTAACACACCAGGAAAAAATCATAAGTAAGGAAGTAGGTTCTGTACAATATAAACTAAAATAATATGGCTGTAAGTTTCAATACCATCAGTTCACAAATTCCATAACTTGAACCATCAAGTTACTACATCAAGAACTACAGCTCAATAATATTTGCAACAAGCAGCAAATGCAATACAGCTTTTGTCAGCTGATTTCAGAAGACAGCTTTGTATCTGCTGGACGTGGTTCAGAGTTGGAAATTAAAAAAGAGAGAAAAATAAGAATTGGAATTCAACTTTTGTTTCTCCAAGTACTGTTCTCACAGTAAAGTTTGTTAACTTGAATGTTTTCTGAGTTTTTTGACTTCTCTTTTGTATAAGATATTGGGAATCATGGCTGAAAAACAAAACAAACCAAACAGACAAAAAAACCCCTAAACAAAAAACACCACTCCAAACTCTAAACATGCCAGCTAACCAACATCCTTATTTAAGAAAAATCAGGTGATTATTCAAAGAAGCTCTCAAAAGGCTTACTCAAAACCTTGTGTTTTAGAAACTTTTGAACTGAGAATTGCAGTTAAGGCTTTTTAAGCTCTGTTGAACGCCTGAGAGGGCTAAGAACAAGCGGAAAGTTTGCTTGTAGGAAGAACTGGATACAACTAATATTTTTTTCAATATGTAATTTTTTTAAAGGTGGATTTTTTCAGATGTGCTCATTAATACTTTTAAGTCATCAAGATAAATGCTATTTTTATCTTAAATGCATTATTTCTCTCACTCATCCTCCAAGAATTCAGATGCATTAACTAAGTTAACAGTTTTTTATTAGTTCCGAAACCTAACCTTCCATGCAACCTGAAATAAATATCAAAGAATCACAGAATAAGCTGAGTTGGAAGGAACCCACAAGGATCATTGAGTCCAACTACTTGTCCTGTACAGGACTATTCCCAAGAATCACACTGTGTGCCCAAGATTCACGAAGTGTTTTCCAAAATGTGTAATTATGTAAAATCATATCACCTGAAAGCAGTAAGTCAGTATTTATTTTTCCACCTTTATCACAATCAGTTGTTCAAGGATAACTAAGCATCTGATACGGATATCTTTTCATTTCCTCTCTATATTGACTTGTTTGTATATGAGAAATGAATAAACCACGTCACGAAATAACAACAGGCAATTGTCCAAAGAGAGCACACCTGCTTAGCAAAACGGCACATGTGGTCCATACATACAGGACCCCCTTCCCAACTAATCCAGCAGCTAACAAATATTAAAGTGGTAAGATTAGGTTTAATCAGTCTTTTAAAAATTATGTGAATTAGACACAAAAGTGCCAACTGCCCATTCTGGGCAGTTATCAGCTAAAAGAAATCCACAAGTAGGAGCACAGACTTGGAGGTACACGTACTCCTGAGCTGTTGGCCTATCTTCTGCATTCACTTTCATGTCTATCAAGACTACTATGCTACAGGTAAAACGTAAGACACTTTTACACTTCCATCCTTTTATTGAAAGAACTCATATAAGCTAATAGGAAGTAAGGAGTGAAATCCAGAACTTATGCTTCTACAGTTAAATCACTGATGCAGTAATTCTATTTCACTGTGCGTTGCAAAATTCACCATGGCCATTTACATCTCTCTCAAGCCCTTCATTAAATAATCTCCTGCCTCCAAAAATTACTGTAATGAGAAAAAAGGCACTAAAACACTTCAAACCACTTGCACTGTAAATACATGAAGGTAATATTATGCAGTACTTCCAACCAGGTGGAAAGAGATATCATCCAAAAAGTCAAACTGACTGATATATATATTTTTATATATATACACATACTTTTTTTTTTTNTGTGGAATAAACAAGCAGAGCCAGTTCACACAAAACCGGTTTATGGCTACAGGTGACAATGCACAGGGCAGACATTCAGACCTCTGGCAGTACAAACTCTGACTTAAGAGCACAAGGGCTTACATACATTTATGGCAGATATAAACTGCTTTGGGAAGGGTCTGACATGGCAAAGCAGCATCCACATAGAAGGAAGCTTTTTTACAGCAGATGCAACTGTGTGTTCCTGGTAACTCAAAATCTGCGGCCCAAGAGCCTTGTCACACATCTCTTCAGTTCATTCCTCTCTTTCTTTACGATACCTGGTCCTTGACCAACTTTTAGGTCCTGCAAGGCCTGCCTCCACACTTGAAATCTCAATTAACCAAATCCTGTATCAGCTTTTCTATTCTTTTTTTCACAGAATTGATACCAAATTCATGGATCTACAGTTACCTAAATAGTTCCATTTGATAGCAATTTTTCACTATTCTAGCAAGATAGTCCCTAGTCTTCTTCAATATTCCTGAAACTATGACACATTAAAAATACTCATTAGTATAGTCTGCCTCAATGAGCAGTACTGATGATTTACAAGTAATTCAACTTGCTATTCCTCTGCTATTTACTTATATATCAACCCGTGATGAAGCCAGAAAGCGTGCTAAAAATATTAAAATTACAGAAAAGTGAATTCTTTAGAAACCTCAATACCTTCCAACAGTTTTGAACAGAAAACATCTCAAACTTTAAATATTAATTTAGTGATTCTGCAGCATACAAACAGGGAAGAAAGAAGCACTTAGAAAAAATCATACCATATCCATCAGAAGCTCCATACAGCCCCAAATTCTGCACAACAGTGACCAACAGCGTGAGTCTAGGAACGACTGAAAACAGGGCACACACACAGGGATACTTCCGCAGAATTATTCTGCCAGCCTCTAGCTATTTGCAGTTCAGGGATTTTTTGAGCCTGGGATAATGTCTTATTTATAAGATAATCTTCAAAGTATTTTCCCAGTTGTTTTTGTACCTGCAAAAAATTTCAGTTTCCACAAGATCCTGTGACAAATTTCCATATTGAATTATTAGTTACATCAAAAAAATACCTTTGCTTTGAATTCACTACCAGATAGTTTCATTCAATACTCCCTACTTCTTGCACTAGCAGAGACAATAATAATTTCTTATTTATCATATTAATCATCACATGATTTCACAGAGAGCTATAGCATACTGTTCTCATCTGTCTTTGCTGTTGAAGACCTCTATTTTACTCTACTCATACCATCCTTAGCCATGCTTTATATGTAAATTCTTCCATACTGTTGGTTGTCTTGCTGGCCTTTGCTGTATCTTTCCAATACTACTATTTCCTTATGGAGCTTCTGGGATTCCAAGTGCAAAAACTTACACAATGTGCCTGTGTCACTAATTTATATGGTGATATCATGATGTGTTTTCTGTTTTGTTCTCTATTCTTTTCCCAATTTCTGTAGTTCACTTGCTTTCAGCTAGGGAGGAATAACAATCATCTCAGATTACTTTAAATGTATAGGGACAGTTTACACACATACACACGCACGCATTGTACTTAATCTTCATCTGCAGAGAATTTAATGTATCATTTTTGTGGTTTTTTCTGCAACTCTCTGCATTCCTCGGGCTACATGGAATTAGGGGGGAAATCAGATACACACTTTTAAAAATGAAGGTAACAACACATCAGATCAATCCAAGAGCTCTAGGTGATTCTCCAGCACTGAAATTCACAGAATCAGGCCTCACCAGGGCTGCGTAGAAGGACAGGATCCCCTCCCTTGCCCTGCTGGCCGTGCTCTTCCTAATGCAGCTCAGGATCCCATTGGCCTTCTTGGCCACCAGGGCACTGCTGGCTCAGGGACAGTTTCCTGTCCACCAGCACCCCCAGGTCCTTCTCCACAGAGCTGCTTCCCAGCAGGTCAGCCCCCAGCCTGTGCTGGTGCAGGGGTTATTCTTTCCCCAGAGCAGGTTGAACTTCATTAGGTTCCTCTCTGCCCAACTCTCAAGCCTGTGTATGTCATGCTGGATGGCAGCACTGCACTCTGGGGTACTGGCACTCTTCCCAGTTTGGTCCCTCCATCCAGGACATTGATCAGTAAGTTCAAAAAGACCCAGTACTGAGCCCTGGAACACAATGCCAGCTACAGGCCTCTAACTAGACCCTGTGCCACTAATCACAACCCTCCAAGCTCTGCCATCCTGCCAGTTCTCAATCCACCTTTCCATTCACTCATCCAGCCTGCACTTCCTGAGCTTAACTCTGAGCATGTTACAGGACACATGTCAAAAACCATGTTGAAGTCAAGGCAGACATTTAAATCAAGACTGACAAGAGCTTTTGACAGCATGTGTACTAAGAGATGTGCCTTAAATCAAACAGTAACTAGTTCACAACTTGCTTTGATGACTGCTCATGTTACTCAGAAAAGTTCACCCAATCACAAAGGGTTTCCTTGGTTTTGTAATCTATGAATTTTACTGGCTATGCTGGGGTTAGCCTTTCATGTACGATTACAAACTAGAGAGAGCCTTGCCCTCTATCTTTCAAGTCAGTAAGGAATTTGAGTTAGGCAAAGAAACAACGGCAAGTTTCCCTTCCTCAAATTTGTCCCAAACTTTATTGAAACTGATTTTTTTAAATATGCTTGCTATTTCACATGTTTTGCAAGTTAAAAAATGAAAGAACTATACTTGATGTTTCTTGGTAGCATTTTATCTCTAACATCTAAAAGCAAATAATGGCAAATATTATTTCATCTAACAATTAAAATTATACATCTTTTAAAAATATGTTGCAAGGAGAGGAGGAAATGGAATAATTTCAATGTTTAGCTGTGCCCAGCTGTCAGAACTCAGATACAGAAAAACAGACTCCACACCTAAGGTGTCTTAAACACCTATACATACTCTCCTTAATAAGCTGTTCAAGAACTCTTTTACCTATTGTAATGTAAATTAGATAAATTATCTCTAATGCCATTATGTGGACGTCATCTCTTCCTGACTCGTATCGTAGGTGTATACTATCACTTGTCACCAAGATATATCTTGTCCATGTTATATTCTCCCTGGAATATCTACTGTGCTTTCCTTTGATGATTAAATGAATTCTAGTCACATGAGGTTACATTGCCAGTGTGGTTGTTCAATGCTTCAGTTTTCAAAAATGCGTTACAGCAGCTTTTTATCATATAGTCTAGCTTGCTCAGTGAGTTATTTCTGTAACAGAACAAACTATTTCAATAGTCCTTTTGACTGAAATAATTTCAATTTGCAACCAGTCTGGGAGAGTGACAGACTTCAGGAATAGTGCTTATATTATTTTATTCTAGATACTTAGAAAAAAACACTGCCTATAGCCTCTGTCACCACCATAAATCATATACAACAGTGAGGTAAAATTATTACATCCTTCTGTAGCTTTTTTTTTTAATTAAAAAAATGTCTTCCTAGGTTTTTTTTAATTCATGCTAAAATTTAGACCATAAATACTCTTTTCCCCTACTGAGCAAGTTTGTAAAAACAGGTCTTTAATTCATACTCCCAATTTTGTTTCCTGAACGGGTTCTACTGTTCACTTCCTCAAGTTCCTATAGTCACTGCAGCAGTAGAAAATAGTAGTATGTTAAAATACTGTAAAGTAGAAAAATCTGCAAATAGAAACCCCCAAAAGAACAAAAGACTCTTCTATTAATAAATGAACAGACAAAAGAAAATTATTAAGGTTCACATGAACTGATACAGATAAAGTATTCTGAAGTACAGGCAGTAAACACAAATAATCACTAGGGTTTTTTGGTGTTGAGTTGGTTTTTTTTAAACACAAAGATAACATGACCAAATCGAACACTTAAGAGACTTTAAAATGCTTTGTCTCTAGTTAAATGTTACTTTACACAGAGATATTTATAAAGACCAATTTTCTTTGACAAGTTAAACTGTGCTTGTAAGGTAAAGGTATGAGATCTGATGCTTTCAGATCACATTTCTACAAGTTAATTTAGTCATCTCATACTTGTAGGCAATTTTCCTCTAACAGACTAGAACATTCTTCCTGGAGATTTCTACTCCTCCTTCTTACTCTTCCTCCTCCTCCTTTTTTCATAATCAAATACAACTCAGAGAAATAAAGTTGTCTGTGGGACAGAAACAGGATATATAAAACCAAGAGCAAGGGAACACTTAATACGGCATTATGAAATGAATAACAGAAGAAACGTAAAAGAAGGGGCAGACAGAACCATGTGGAGTTACACAAAAGAAAATTTAAAGCAAGAGAGGCTGTAGACTCTTATTTGCATTAGAAAATTTACTTGTTGTCAATATTCTAACTGCAAATGTACATTAAGATGAATCAGAAGCAGGCATCTGGATTTAATCCAGTTTAACCCAATACAAATGCATGTTACCACCCTTACTATTATCAATAGCAATTCTAGTATTTTACTGATTCTGCAAGATCTTTCCCTTCTCACCAGCTGTTCCATTTCATGTTCCTGCCAACTCTTTTGCACCATTCATGTAGTCAAATCAGGCAAGTAGATCCATATCTGGTGATGGGCCAAATCCATAATATCACTGAAGTGTCTTTCAAACACTTTTCTTCAGAAGAGGGGAGGTGATCTTAATTTATTATCAAGGTCAGAAGCAAAATATAAAGCAATTTCAAATTCTGTCATGCCAAATTCTATCTTCTAATGACTTGTGAAACATTAAGTACACCTAGAAGAAAATAAACCAACCAACACTAACAAGGCTCCATTGTAAAGAAGTCAGGGAAAAAGTGCTGTTTTCCATTATAACCACTTTGGTATACTTCCTTGGGCATTGGAAAGGTGACAGTGAACACTGCAAAGAGAGCATCTTCTCCTGAATAGTACAAATTGTACAGAATTTCTCTCTGGAACTATTACACCCTTAGCACTTCATTTATTCAAAAAAATCTAACTCAGATTACCTCCTATTACCAGTGAACTGTCAATATATAACATTTGGCTTTCCAAAACCTCCATTCTGCCAGCATTTTCCCAGCAGAAGGTTAACCAAGTGTCTTGAATAAAAATTTCATTGCTGTAAATATCTGCAATTATGGCCTCTAGCCTTTATGACACAAAAGTCAATAGAATTATATCATGGTATTAAATCATTTCCATCTTGAAATAGTTCTTCCACCTTGTCCCCTTTTATGTTGTAGCAAGCTGATACACAATTTCCAGTGACACATTTTCTGTACACTGAAGCACACGCATATACTCAATCAAAGAAACCCATATTATCAGAGGCTGCTTCCAGTAAACAGTATAAAAAGAAGTAAAGAGAGTATGATCACTTTCACAATCCAAATTATCTGCAGCGTATTCAGAAATACCATGCTTTATAAACTCAGACCATGAGTGGGTACTGTCAAAGGAAGGTCATCTGATTCACATTCCAGCAAAGGTTGAAAATTAGAATCAAAGAAAATAAAATTCTTGCCCCCTTGCACCCTATTCTTACCCTCAAACATGATTTTTATTTAAAGAGTTTTTAGTTCACGATTTTACACACGCAAGGGCTTGGTTACAAGAAAGGACAACAATGGGATACAATGCATTCCCTTGAGGCTGGAATAGACAGGTAATACAAATCTTGTTTTGAAACAAGCTTTGGCAAGGCCCAATATGCCTTTGACATTCTTCAAGAAAATTACTCAAATCTAGACAAAAATTAAGCTGTTTCAGAAAAAAAAAATCTTCCAAGTGCTCAGAAGAGCCATCTTCCTATACAACATCCAGAAATGCCAAAGATGCCACTTCCCTGATGAGCTGAGAGTGAACAATAGGCAAGAGAATACAGAACAGATGAGGAACCAACCAGTGATTTGGACAGGTACAAAAATAGGAGGCAGGGGAAGGGTCAAGAGAAAGCCTAGACTAGAAGTTGGATGTAGGAACCAGGAATTCTTGAGCAATAGGATGAGACCAAGGAAAGAACAACCTCAGTATTAATAGGTATGACTAAAGCACACTAAAACCAAAAGCATTTAAAAAAGAGCAGGACAAGGAGAGCCCAAGCCATCAATACCAGATTTGAGGCGAAATTTCAGGATCACAGATGGAATAAGAAAAAAGGAAGAGCTAAAAATGAGATTAAGGAACAAACAGGCACTCCATACCCTTTAGATCACTGTCTACTTCACAGCCCTTTCACTCCAAAACCGATGCTTAGAAACAGCACTGGTCTTTGCAAATGAATTTCTGAGACTATTGCTAGAATATGTCTCTCCGTCTCTTCTGAAGGTGGTTCCCATGCAAGCTGATCACAACATTTCTTTGGAACACGTATCAATGACCAAGGAAACATTCCTATGACAGTTATTTTGTTTCTTTACAGATATTAGGAATAAATGCATACTTATGAGAAACAGAACAGCAAATGCAGTCTGGTTTCTACAATTAAACCAATCTTCTACATCTGATAGTCTTATCATCTCTACCATAAACAAAAAATTCTAGTTTTACAGAACTTCGTAGAATTTCTGTTCCTATTTTATTTCTTTCTCTAATGTAAGCTGCTGAGAGATGGAACGAAAATATTACAATTAAAACTAACACAGCTCATCCAAATCAATCAACATCTTTTAGTATTACCATAGAAGTGATACCTATTAATGTCATTATTGGAAAAGAACCAGTATTTTATCAGCAAGCAAAAGAATGTCTCTGCTCTAAAAATTTACAGTCTAATTCAGGTGATTTAACAGTGGTCAGAATTTAACAGAATCGAAAGTGTAAAAAGGAAATCAAAAGAAAGAAAACCAAATCAATCAAAAGTAATATGCAACAATAAGGAAAATCAAAAAGTTTTTAAAAAATTCAAAGTAGGGAATGGCACAAAATAAATAAAAAGCAGTAAAAGTAGGAGAAAGTGAAGAAGAATGTAGTGGCAATAACACACTGACCTTTGAAAACGAACACCGGAATAAGAAATGTACCATCTGAGCACAAGAGTCAGAGTAATTCAGTTTTGGTTAGGGGATTTCAGTGGCAGAAATGTCAGAGATGATGTGGCAGAAACACAGATGACCAAGATGAGGCCTAGTCAGGCAGAACAGTTTTAGGGGCATTATTAAACAAGAGAAACAGTGAATCAGGTGAGTAGACATTTTTATCCAGGTCTTAAGCCTACAAATTCAAGTAGTGGACATGACAACAGCAATACAGGAATAAGGACAAATTGCTCCACATTTAAACTTCGTAATTTGTGATTTCATAACCAAAACATACTTCAACACAATTCACCAGAAATATCATCAATATAAAGTAGCAGCAAAAGATTAAGACCCAGTTTTAGAGAAGGATATTGGTCAGAAAACTTTTTAAATCCAGAAATTTGGAACTTCACAAATAAATGACTGCACTCAAGATGTGAAAAATTAGAAGAATGGGGAAAAGCTTACAACACTGATTTTAATGTGAACAAAATTTAACCCCTTTAGTCTGTGAATCTTACTCTATTCAATTCTAAATCATAAATCATACAAATTTCTCTGAAATACTGAAACCTTTCAGATTTGTTTTTATTACTTATCAGTAGTTATACAGTACTACCACTGACATTTATAGCCACATAGTTCTAAGATACCAGAATGTTAAAATGAAGATGTTATCCTACATATATATGCATTCAAATCAGGGAGTCACATCATACTTCCACACTTCAAGTCATAGTTTTGGTTATATTTTAGATAAAACTTAGGAGGGAAAAAGGCACAGATATGAAAGCAAATATAATGAGCACAGACTACCTATTACAGGAAAACACATTTATCAAGAAAATGTAATTAATATTTAAAATCTGGCACTTCTTATTTTTAGTTCAGACAAAGAAAAAAAAGACAGCTTGGCTTGTCTGATTAGGAAAAAAAAAAAAGAGATGAATTTCTGTAATGTTAGGAACAGTTCAGGAAGAAGCACTGAGCAGATGGAGAACCAGCTTCCACTGATGCCAAGTCCTGTGATTTCAATGCAAATCTTTATTGTGGAAGGTTTTTTTTTCTGTTTGTTTGGGAGAAGAAAAGGAGTATGGGAGAAACCACATTTTTGTTGATTTCAGGTACCTACAGGTACATAAGCCAGAAGTATCTCTTAGGTCTATTAACAAGTCCAAAGTTACAGACTGCCCTGTTGCAAATAAAACATGTGCAAGTGGAAATGAGACCATTTGGATACAAAGACTCCACAGATGGGAAATGTTATCTACCAGAGGACCATCAAAAAGGAAATAAAAGTTCTGGTGTGCTGAAATGGGGTAGAAGGGGAAGCAGGATAGGAAAGCATGTCATAGAAACTCAGAGAACGTTTAGGGAATGAGGTAGTGAAAACCAGAGAACACGAAGAAAGATGCAAGTAAAGCACATGCCCACACCTATTTATCTCAGGAGCACATAAAGTAGCAATATTTAAGTGGCCTGTTACCAATCCTTAGTAATAACCTTTCAAGACCAATAACCTGGCACCTGTATCTTAAAGCTGATGGTAAGTGATAAGAAGTAACCAATACTGCTATGTTCTACACAGAGCATGTAATGTGGGGGTCACTTGCGGTACAGCAAGAACATGAAGTTTTGCATCAGTTGAATTTCTGGCCAAATAAGAAGTAGATGAGTCGTCAAGCAAGCACCACTGAAAAGTGGGGCCCTGTTACATACAGTAATCCAAATCACCAATGAGTTAGGCATTTCTGTAAAGAAAACTGATTGTCAGCTATTCTCTATGATTTTAAAACTCAAAGGATTCTTTTTTAGCAATTGAACCATGCCCTATTATTGTCATTCTTTTTGCTCGAGCAGAATTACCATTAAAAAAAGGAAACTGATTTATTTTTCACTCAACTTTTTTTTTTCCCCCCAAAAAAACTTGGAAAAGTCTCTACTTAAGATAAAAAACTTGAAGGAAAACCCATTTTTAATGCAAGCCTTGCTCCACAAATTTATCTGTTCAGGTTTTCCAAGATGCCCAAAGGTCTTCTGTGTACTTCTAACTCTCAAGCATGTACTGACCATGCAAATGATAAAAATGCAGCAATGTATTGCAAAAGACACATAAAAATTAAACAAAGACCCAAAAGAAAGAGGTTAAAAAAACAGAACAGGTGTTTAGGGAAGGGAATGTAACTGTTCTCTCAAAATTCTTATACCTGTTGTTCATTACTATCATGCTCCAGTGACTATTCTTTGGATTTTTATTCCACATTTTTTATTGTATTCAACTGCTAGGTATCTACAGAAATTATATATATTATTATTAGAAATTATATGTATCCTTACAATATCAAAACCATTCTCCCAGTTTTGTTTGAACTGCACAGCATTTCTCCATCTTAAAATTTAAGGCACCAGAATTATTCAGCCATGGCCTAAAAAACCAAACGGGAAAAAGTTCATGTCCAAAATGGTATTTTTTCATCTTGATAATCATCATATCTTGCAATCTGCATATTGTTATTGAGGCATGTATGTTGGCAATTTTTGGCTGCTGTACTGCTAATGCCTACCACATTTAAAGAAAAGTGATTAAGTGCCTGGATACCTTTTGATCAGCTCTATAATGATATTTTAAAAATATATTTTTAAACATAAAGAATCTATTCACAGCCAAAAATCTGATGAGCAACTTAAGTCTACTGTAGGTCACTTAACCTTCATCTGTCAAAAAATGAGGGCAGCTCTTCAAACATGGTAAGATTCTGCTAGCAAAGTAAGGTTATCCTATCACTTCCACTTCTCTTGCTCTTTATGCTTCAACAGCATTTTTACTAAATTGATTCAAGACACATTCCCTGAAGGCTTCACATTGGACTTGTATTTTGTATCAGCTAGACAAAAGCAATACAGAAAAGTTTTCTCTATTCAAGATAATTAAAAATTAATACATGATAAAATGCTAAAAAAAAGAAATATACTTAAAAACTTAAGCTGAACCCAGGGCACCTATTTTACACAGAAATATAATAAGCCCTAACAAAGAAGCTCCATCAGGCCAGTGACATCAGCTATTATCAAAGCCACCTGGCAGTTCTTACTTAAGACTATTTTCAGCTGCTTTTTTAACTATTCAGTATGAAAATTTCCAGGTCTATTGTCTGCTTTAGGCAGCTTTTCCTTATCCTCCCCTTACCACCACCTTGTAAAGGAACCCAGAGAATGACTGGAATATTTTTCTACATGAAAGCACTTGAGAAACTGTAACCACTTTCCTGCCCTGAATCAGTAACTTGGAGTCAGACTGCACAATGATTTTGTATGAAGGAGGTACACTCTGCTCATTTTGCGAAAAATCTGACCTGACTTAGCCAAGCTACAAGCTTCTAGAAATCAGAATTTGTACCTAATTTTTGCAAGATCTGCTGAAGCTTAACAACCAATCACCGCATCTACATCCTCAGTGGTCTTCTGCATGTCATCCCAATGTGCAAGGCAACTGAATTAAGCTCCCTCTTACTTCCAGTTTTGAGTGAAGAGTCAGATTTTCCACTGTAGGAGAAGTCTGCATTTAACAGGCTTTAGGTAAACACTGAACACAAAGTGTCGCCTTGCATATTTCTGCAGCCTCACCTATGGTGATATCCCTAACACAGTTGAAAAAAATGGCCTGTCACTTTATATTGTTGGGTAACTTGAGTAGGATTTAGGGTATACTGACAGAGAATATGGAGAGAAGATGGACAAACCAGTTTATAATGGAGACTAGAACTGGAAGCTTGAAAGAATGAACTGGGATTGACTGAACAAGGAAAGAAACCAAGAGGAACATAAGAAGATGTGGTAGCGAATTAAACCAAATGAGCAATGCCAAGCAGAACAAGTAAGACTTGGGGATCACCAGGACTGGAAAGAATGAGGGACAGATATTCTGTCTCCAACAGAATCTGAAAGAGTTGGATTTTAATAAATATATGTGGAAGGGAGCTGGCTCACAACAAACGACTGAAAAAAGACCCACCAACTGGAATCAGAAACACAGACAAGAATTAAAAACAACAGAAGGAAGGAAGAGTGAGAAGAATTAGGAGGCAGGCAAGGGCTGACAGCAGAGAAACAACATGCAGTCAAGAGACGGTCTGGGACTAGTCTGGCCTAAATATTTGATTGAAAAGACAGAATCAGTGCTGCACTAGAGGCTGGCTTGAGGCAGGGAAAGCCGGAACTATAAGTGAAAACCTAAAAACTCAGTGTTTGTCTTCAGAAGCTATTGAAAGACGTAAAATAAAATACCCTAAAGACTTTACATTCTCTGCAAGTTTCTGCCAACTCCTTTCTCCTCCTCAGAGTTCCACTTTCCACCTTCCGCTGCTAATGATAAAAATGTAGTGTAATAATGCATAACTTTGTTCCTTTCTTAATTCAAGCAACAGTAATGTTTATGTATTAGATTTAAAAGCTCTAATCCTAATTATCAACATGACATCCATATCACAGAATATCTCATTTTGCTATTTTTAGGTTGATTTTAAGTAAAGAATTACACATAGAAGCACTTTTACATGACATTAAACAAACAAGTGCCAAAGACTTTTAATTCCTTGGACATCAGGAATTCCTCAGGAATTTAAGTTTGTCTACTAGCATTAATTCTGTCTTTATTACATTATCCCAAATGATTTTTTCTGTGGTATCTCATTCATTTAACAGCATATTTTGTGGGATAAACCAAGTTTTATCTTGAAGGATGACACTCTCTTTAAGATCCTGCATTCAATATTACGAAACCCAACCGTTACACAGGAGATCAGGTTTTTCATCTGAGCTTTTGCCATAGAATTCTTAACTGGCTGTATTAATTACATAGTAATGTATTAATAGTAAATTACAAGACTTTAAGACTTTTCTAAGCTTTTGTGTTAATGAAAAAATGGAAATTTACCTCCATTCCCTCTCCTGTACTCCCTAACTGCTTGTTGCAATTAAATTGGATTCATTTTGCAAATTCAGAATGCTAAACAGCAATATACTAACAGCAGCAATTATCAAATAAAGCAGATGTGTGAGCTTCTTCTCAGACCACTACAAATAAATATGACTGTGTTCTCAGTTTTCACACATCAGCCAAAGAAACTAAACAACAAAGAACACTGCTGACACATACTGCTTTTTTATGTGACTCCAAGAAATCTGCATTATTGTTTAGAAGATCCTTTTTTCTTCCTCCAGAAGAAAGTACGTTGTTCCCTTGCTGTCTCTTACTGATTTATTTCACTGTAGAGAACAGTAACAATAAATCCTAAAATAAAGCACTCTCTAAATCAAAGACTTAGAATTAATAAATTTTATGAACATATGAATACTACCTTCCAATATTATCATTTGAGGCATTAAGAGAATCTAAAGAGTAAAATAAATGGGGAGGTAATAACTGTGTTGAAGTATAACTCATGAAAAATACAAATTAGCAGAGCTAAATACTATTTTGTTATATCCTCAGTTCAAAAGTACTATTCTTCAGAACATTTTAAAGACATTCTGCAGGCTAGCTACAGAGTTATTGAAGTTATTAAAAAGCTGAACCATGGAGACATGGCACCTCAGGACAGGTCTCTTGATTTAAAGTTTTGAATTACTATATCTACTTTGCCCCCCAGTCTGTTACATACACAGTTCTGAGGTCCATACTATGTGCCTTCACTCCAGCATTGTTTGCCATGCAATACAACATTCAGAGAAGTCAATACACATTTCATGATCCTGTGATTAAAACCTGACAGCTTAGACCCAACTTTGCAATGCTCATGTGAAACAGAACTTCAGAAATTGATTCTTGCACAAAGAATGGAATCACTGGTCTTTGTTTCTTTACTGTAGCTAACTTCTACCTTACCCCACCAAGCTGTGACTGAAAAGCTCAATTATTTAGATTTGAGAAACTGTAGTACAAAAACTGCCGTAATACATTGTTTACAGCTTTTTACTGAATGGTATTCCAACACAACGGCACATCAAGAGATTCTGAAATAATTTTAGGTAACTGTTTTTAGTGTAACCACCCTCTACTATTAATGTAGCGCTGAAAAACCCCACGATCTAGTACACACTGTCCCTCCACCTCCTCATTTATTATCTCTTCTAAACAGAGGAAAACAACTGATTGTTATTTTCAGGGAGAGTAACACTTGCTACTCATGCACACATCCCTACAGTGCTGATCACAAATCTGTTGAAACAAACAAAAGCAAGCAGCTGTCTGACTATTTGCTGTGTTTAGTCATACCAGCAACCTTTTTTTGTTTCCTGGAAAGCAACCCAATAACCAAGATCAGCAAGAACAAGCTCAATGTTACTGGATGCTGCAAACACTCAGACCCATCTTTTCACAAGAAGGATATAAATGCACTAGCCAGCAGCCCTCTTTTACTCCCCATCTGTCACAGCTCAGTGCAGCCTGTATGCTATGAGGCTGCACCCATGGAGACTTTCAACACTCTTAAATACATAAATGGCAGACTTACTGAAGCAGATAGGAATGGTATTCTAGGGTGGTGGTTCATCATCAGGGACAACAGCCAAAAAAGTAGTCATGTCTCAAAATGCAAAATTAAAAAACCCTACAGATTGAAAAATGCTTACCTGCTGAGCTAAGCAAAACACTGAAGTCTGTTCCTCTCTGTGACTCCCCACATTCACTCTGTCCCTCTTTTTCTGTATCCTCATAGCGGCTCCAGTTAGAAAATACCTTTCTTCTTGAATAGCATTTCACTTCTTCCTTCTCTTCTTCATGTCGTGATTCGGTATCATCATCCTCCTCTACCTGTGACATTTAAATGGACAGCTAAGCCATTGCAACTTAATAGCATTTTGTTCTGTATTTAAACAATCATTCATACAAACAACTCCAACCACAGAAATAAAACACATAAAGACACATCCATCTGGATCCCCACCAACATTTTAGATGGTACTATCTTTGTGAGCTGTATGTGATTCATCAAGAGTGTAATTAAAAGCACAGAGTGAAGCTTCAGCTCTTACAGGGGGTCAAGCAGTGACACTGATACAAGTTCCACTCCTTTCCCTCCTATTCTGAAAATTTATAATTAATAGCTTCCTTCCTAAAACCGAGAGCAATGGATAAGGAGTGGAACTAAGAACTGAAACCAAGTATCTCTGTCCAAGTGTTGTGAGATACAGATGATAACTGAATAAAATGATGTTTGTAGAGTGGAACAGGAAAAGATAAATTCTGCAGAAAAACATTTTGAAAATGGTGATTTATGTAAGAATTTCCATTATAACCAACTATAGAGTCTTAAATCAAGTAATATGGAATAATTGATAAAATTTAATTTCCTTCATGAAAGCCATTTTATGGAAATAGACATGAAAAAACTAAATAGACTGCTAGTAGTCAATCTACTAATTTTAGCCTCTTAAGTCCTAGGGTCAAAAGGAGAATTCATTGCAGAGTCAACTTAAGATACAAGCAAAATAGGCATTTGCCACAAGTACTCAACAGCTGTGGAAAACTCTCCTGTCTTGAATTCTCCGTATATGCAGCTCTCCCAGAGCCTGGGGTTTAGCTGGAATGACTGTTGCTTCACAAACAGAAAGACGTGGAGCACTCAATAGGCAAGACATTAAATCTGTCAGAATTATACAAATGCACTGCCAGGTGTCAAACAGTTGACAAAAAGGAAAATATTCTGTGCATTCTTACCGGTTCTGTGCAATTTTTTAGGTAAATTCCCTTTTCTTTGTATTCATCAGATAAATACACTAAAACGGTTGTTGTAGGTAAATGGTCATATGAGCAAGTGGATGAAGTCACAACTACATTACTGGAAACTGAGGCAGAGCTATAATTTCCACACAACAAAGGCCAAATCCACTTACATCAAGATAAAAATAAACTTATTTCTTCTCTATTCTTCTCCTATGAAATGAATGATTTGCTACAATCCAGTAAACCTAGTGAAATTCAGTGCCCAAAATAACTTGAACCTGTAACGATTCACAAGTCAAAGCAAGAGCCGTGCTTCAGAGATAGATCAGTTTTGTACTTTATTTTTAAGAAATGATCAGAATAATCTTAAGCAACTATGGCATTATAGATAATTACTTATTATAGACCTGTTAGAAGAATTCACTCCTTTCAGCTGTAAACATAAAAAACCCAGGAGTACCCATTTCTTATCTCAACAAACTTCCAGTAAACTTATATGGATACAAATGTTTTCTCTTAAACCAGACTAAATTATTTTTCACATTCTGTTGTTAGCTATGCTATACAGTGCACCTCAAGGAAATTTCACTTCTTAGAAGTAAAATAGTTAACTTCAAGAAACAAACCACGAATTCTCAGGAGCATTAACAGAAGTTGTGCAGCCTGGTCCCCCAAGTACTGTCCCGAGGCTTACTGTTAAAACAAGTAAACTTCAAATACAAATCTGCTTCCATTTCCAATAAATATTTAATGGAAAATCTTACGTGATGCACCACCAAGCTATAAGCTATCAGCTCCAATAATCACAACTGAATAATCAACATGCAGTCAACTTAAAGAAGTGTTGAAATTTTCAAATACATTAAAAAACTGATCAGTGAAACTTCAGAAAATAGTTTGCTTCTACCATCTCACATGAGACAGCTACCAAGTAACAACCCCAGAAGCTCAGAAACATATACCTTAATCACTTTCTCTTAGCTGCCTATTCAGCTAAACCATAAGCAACTACCAGTGTCACCCCACCTTACTGAAAATGAGTCTTAATCAGAACAAACATCTGTCCTATGTGTAATGAAATAAAGTAACTTTCCTCTTGCCACATCATCAGATAACAAAAGATACAAGCTGAAACAAATTCTAGAATCCAACTCAGATATAACCTTTAAAAAGGTATTACTCACATAAGTAGAAAAACTTAGGCCTTTAAATAGCATTAAACTACATCTACATGTTACTGCTCAGTGTTCTAACACACCATGATCCCACAGGAGGTACAGCATCTATCTGCTGTGCCTCAGCTCCAGATAGTAATACATGCATCACCATTTGCAGATTACGTCGAAATTTTCAAATTGGGGAAAGTATGCCATAACCCACTTGAACAAAACCAGGAAACCTTTGGACTATTTTGCATATCAGAAGAACAAAAAAAAATGTGTGCAATATTCTGCCTAAACACTAAAGAACTCAAACAACAGTGAAAGGGCCAAGCTCCCCTGCAAAGGAACTTGCACAATTTGTGGTCTTCTGCCGAGCATGCGTTTTTATCCTTTATGAGAGCCTGTGACTGCACTTTTCTTCTAAAGGAAAGCAACTCACATAGCACAAATGGCCACAATTTAATGTCTAACAGAGCAAAAGAATACTTCAGTACACTAATTTTACATACAGGGTTGGGGACAGTATGGTATTGAGAAAATACAGGAAAGTGGGTTTTTGTTTGACTTTTCTTACAGATGAGAACACGTTGGTGCACGTGGTTCAGGAATGAAGGTGTTTAAATGAAGTAAACATTGTTCTGATCAAGTAATTTCCCCTGGGGTCATCCTTCTGCACTTCCCTGGAACCCAGAGTGGTTTGGATCAAACCAAGGCTGAAGTACACAATGGAGAAAGTGCAACAGTGACCTCTTGCATCCCGCTTCAATTACTCACCCACTCTTCACTGTAAGTGCAATCAGTCCTAGCATGTTAGGCACACATGTCCAAGCACTCAACAAGAACTGTTGAGCTCGCAGCCCTTTAACAAAACAAAACTCAAAGTGCATTAAAAGTCAGAGCTTCCATTAAGACTTTCTAAAACTGTACTTATTACCCTTAGGAAGCCACTGGAGCTAAAGCTTATAGCCTTCTTCCTGTTCAATTCTGGTAATGACATAAGAAAAATTTAGAACTCTTCATCTTTGTCAGTACTTAGAATATCCTACAGTAACAGAAACATCAGATGTTCAGTTTACCTTTCTTTGGGCCAACTGCTGTTCCCTAATATGTAGGTATCGTGCATTATTAGATTTTCGTTCTTATTTATTTTCTCTTCCCAGTTCTCTTCCCAAGAATGTCACTTTACAGTATGTATGTAAACATAATTTGAGCTTTTTTCTTAAACTCTTAGAAAGAGCATAGCTATTTGTGTTCTTTACTTCCTTCCCAAATTATTTCTAGAAACTCTTCAAAATTATATTGATCAGGTGCTACTTTTCTCCTTTGTTACTTAATCTCTGTATAACTGCTTTGAATATTACATCTACAACATATTCACATTTCCTTAATCTTTTCCATTTTTTATTAGGGACACTCACCTACAATACCCCAGACATCATATATATCCACTCAAAGTCACAATAAACAGTTAGTCACTGCCATATGGGGACACCTGCATGTTCATGGACAGTCATAACCACTGTCTGCTCCCTACATTTGCTGCTCTCACAACAAACAACAGCACACACCAGTTCCTTGAATAAACTTCTGTCTTGATTCCCTCTTCCCTTCCTGGAAACTGCTGTACAGCTGTGGTCAAGTGCAAGGACATTCAAGCTTATCTAGATGTCTCAATCCCATTTTCTCTTCTCATCAGGGAAAAAGCCTAGCAAGACAAAAGAAAATATTCTCTGGGTTGAATCTGATTCAGACTATCAGCTGCATCATGAATGAGCACATATCTCTTTTCTCATTCATATTTAAAATACTAAGGTGTATGTGCAGAGACAACTTATCTTTTGTTCCTCATTCTAACTTTGGCAGCATCTGTTAAGGCCAAATTTTCACAGATGGAACTTCTAAGCCAAAGGGTTAAAAAAACGTATATAATTAAGCAACAAAGCTGTTCACGACCTCTACACTTGAAATTGTTTCACAGAATAGAAGTCTGTATATGGAGGCTTGTATGCACGTAAATTAGTACGACAGCTTGGCTGATACTGACTTCTTAGTGGTTCCTCTGGGCAGACATAAGTGGAAATGTTAAAGATTGTTACTCATTAATGTTCGAGACACTCTTTAATGACTTAAACTGCTCTTGGAAAGACACACCTGCTTTTAATTTCATGGCTCAAAGTTATCTGTGGTGTAAGCAAACAGGAGCAATGGGATTACACCAGGAATTATCTTAGCACATTACAGATACAACACAATCTCAAAAAGATTTCCTTTTATAGCAACACGGCTCATTAAATGCACTTTATTTACATTTAAATCCAAAAAGGTACAGGAGAATCCCCTGACAGCTTAATTTATGTATTACTATGATTGATAGGCTAATATCTCATGATAGTTATATATAGTACAAAAATTTTCAAAAGTTTTCTTATTTCACACATTTACCTAATTACAACACCTATATATACGTCCCTCTTAAGTAATTACTTGACAAAAGAATATATCATCTGGTTTATTGTGGTGGACATTCAATGGAGTCTCTAAATAATGAACTGTATGGTATATTAAAGAAAAAGAGACTATGTTCAGAACTATGTCAAATGGAAGCAGAACTGCATTTTTAAATGCATTTCTTAGATTAGTGCTATTATTTTACAAAAGTGCAATTACTAGTGCAATTGTATCAATATTGATGTAAGTTTGTAAATGTTTAGAATCAAGATGTCCTTATCCACAAGAAACAATATAGAGCGCTGTTTTTACGGTGTTACCTAGAGAGACAGCTGAAATTCAATGACAGATTTTGAAATGCAATTCACAATTATATCAACAGGAATTTACGTTTAAAACCAAAAATAATTAAAAAATATTAACAGTAAATTAACAAGTTAAACACATCTGGCAGTATATTGTATACAACTCTTCTATCTGGGAAAATCCCAGGAAGCATGCCAACACATTGTTCTGTCTACCTAGGAATATTAATGATAAATTTCTGTACTGAAAAAAATGAGCAAGTTAGAACAATATAAAAGGGAGAGTATGAAGTAAGACCAGAATACAACCTCTTAAATCATTCTTATTTAGTTGTCTTAATCTAGATTTTAGAAAAATCAATGAAAGATAAAATTTCGAAATTTCCCTGAAAAATAAGATTTTCCAAAAGCAGTGATACCATAAGATACCACTTCACTTCTTTCAGAGACAGAAAGGAATATTTTGTAAAAAACACCCAGGAACACCTACCAAAAACTGAGCTGTTAGTTTATCTATAGTGAATTGTTTTCAAGAGACATCATATTCATGAGTCTAACCATAACGACAATGAAAAAGTAAATATAATAATCTTGTCCACCAATTATTTTGCTTCCAAGTTCTTGCTTACTAGAACTGAGTAAAAACTTCAAATGAAAGAAACTGTTGTCTCATTCCTGTTCAACTGGACCAAAACACCACCTCCTAAAATATTTGCACTCTTTGAGGTTTTAACATGATCAAGCACCAGGGCTACAAGGTGCACTTCCTCTTTCTCACAAACCAGTATTAACATTTCTACAAGTTATAGCCATATTCTGTACAAATCATATACCTCACTGAATTGGAATAAAAACTTCCATTAGGAGCTAAATCTCTCCCTTAGATTCACTGAGAGAGGGGGGAAAAAAAGCCCCACAGGCAAACAGCTTGGTTATATTGTTTGTAACTACTGACTTAAACGGCAGAGCACCTTCTCTTTCACAGACCTAGAAAGGAATCCATAAATCCTGATGCTCACTTTTCACTGCCCTCTCAGAAATACCTCTGTGACCTGCTAGTACATTATTAGCTGCGTAGTCCTTCAAATGAGAGCCTTACAGGGGCAAAATGAACCAATCTAATACACACTGCCCAAGTTTTGTACTGAGGCCTTCAGAGACCCAGTTTGAAAACCACTCACTTGTAGATAAATTAAACTTAATAACCATGCACTGTAGGTTACCAAGACTTTGTTCTTGGTAGAGCCTGCCAAGTAATTATTTATTTCAGAAATTGCATATTTCAGGGTGCTGCTCATTAGCTACAGGATTTTCCAAACTACAAAGCCACTAGCTAAAATTTCACTCTACTGATTTAGATTAAAACTCCAAACTGAAGGATGCTTGATGGGGTATGTTGTGAGAACAGTATCATTATAAATTCAGCACTCATTCTGCACCATTTGGAAAACTTGGTAGAGTATCAACAAGTTGCATTAAGTGCAGAAGCAGCCCTTTGCCTCCCTTCTCCAAGGCTGTCCCACGCTGCGAACAAAGAGTCAGTAGGAAGTTTGTCCAGCTGCTCTCTATAGATAATGAGAATTTTGATTTTCTAAACTTGCCAAGCTAATACATTTCTACCAACAGAAAATCAACTGTATTTTTTTTCTTTAATTCAGTGGAAATGATTTTATGAAAGTTACTGGCAACTACGTAAACTCATCAAGTAATTTATACAAAATTGTCACATGGACCTGCACAAAACCTGGCAGCTCTTCTACCTTCAAATTGTCAGTAACTTTAAAAAGCTGATTTTTTGTCTTAAAAACATCAGTTGAAAATGTAAGTGCAAACATAAAATAGGAGCCTCTGTCTTGACAGAAATAACAGGTTTCAAGAAAAGCTTCGAAGTAAGTATATTGCCACAAAGGTTATAGCATTTTCAGGAAGATTACTGATTGTTCCTATGTATAGGCTGTACTTGGCAAAAAACAGAAGGTTTATATATTGCATACATATGGATCCACATATGTGAATGTTGTATGTCTTATTCGAAAACCAAGTTACACTTAGTATTCTGGATCAGTTAAGGAAATCTTCTGGAGAAAGATAATTGTTTTTATCAAATCTGCTGTTCCTAAAAAGAAGTTTCCTAAGCTGCACTAGAGACTGACTATACTCTGAAACTGGTTCAATTCTTATGTGTTAATGTCACAGTATTATAGAGTAATCCAAACTGAAAGGGATTGCAAGAGGTCATCTTGTCCAACTGCCTACTCAAAAGAAGGTCAAAACCAAAATCAGACCATGTAGGTTAGGGCTTTGTGTACTCAGGGCTTGAAAACCTTCAATAGTCACTGAATCCTTAGTATTTAATTTTGCTGTTTTATTCTAGCACTTCTAAAATTGCAAAAGCAGTTGTATGAACAGCTTTAACAATTACTTGTAAAGAACACATACGAAGAGTTCTGTAACATCAAGAAGGCAAATTTATTCAGGGGAAATACTCACCTCAACAGTGAAATAAGAGATGTTTTAAAAGATATTGCTATTTTACTAGTCGTCACAAGTCAATGGGTAAGACAGCTTCTCTCAATAAACTCATACATATTGAAAAGCTTTGTACTTCTGCATCCATATCAACGATGAAGTAAAAGCGCGACAAATTATATAAAAAGCTCAGTAAAAGCATCCACCTGCAGAACAGAGAAAAATTTGATCCTAACTCACAGAAGTTATTTCATAAACTTGGAATGAAGTCTGCTCAAAAGAACAAGGTTTAGAGAAGACCTCAGTTATACTGACAAGTCTAATGTTTATTTAACAACCCCTACATGCACACAGCTTTAGAACAAAGCCAACAAAAATCCAGCAACTGTACCAAGATCAAAAACAACACCTTGAAAAAGCTTCAGGGTTTCTCATGCAAGGAGAAGTATGTGATAAAGTTTTTCAACAGACCCATTTTTTGCCACAATGAAAATAGAAAAAATAAACAAACAAACTCCCCAAAACAACCTCTCAAAAGATTTCTGCTATACTGTATTACACATGAAAGGAAACATCCAAAGTTTACATTTTAATAAGAACAAAACTATCCCCTACCTTTAAATTCAAAATTATTTGAAAATAGACAGTAACAAGTTAAAAGTTTAGGGCTTTTAAAAATGCATCTATTTTGTAAAAAAAGAAACACATAGGAGTAAGACATTCTCTTTCTATGGATTTCAAAACATGGAAATAGCTTAGTGATATTCACCCACACACTGTTCTATTTTCAACTGTCAGAGCATTAAAGAAGAAAAAATTCTGAAAGACAACAAACAGAACAGGATTGTTTGAAATTGTATCCCTAAACTAAAGGAAACTTAATCAACAGTTTTCTTCTCCTTTCTGCTGTTAACCTTCTGCCAGCTTCAGTTTCTTTGTCAGTTCACAGCAGAATCAGACAAGCACAAATAACGGTTAGATAGGCTGGAGGCATGCCATGAAACATGGGAACTGGGAAGCAGGTCCTTCCTTCATATCTGGCAGCACTTATCTGCTAGATTGGCTAAGTGTACTCACAAGCCATATCCTTGGTTTAATTTCCTGCAATGTTAAACTCCTTTTTCTAAAGTAAATTTTGTTTTTTTCTTACCATTAAAGACTTACAGATACTCCATGACTATTCCTATTCACATAATACATGTGGACACAGAGGTGTCTTTTGTCAAAGTCATATAGTTTTAAAAAAATCCTTTGCTACAATTATTTATGTTGATTGATAAAATTTTTAACATAAACCTCAGAACATTTGCCTTTTGTGACTGCTTTTAGACCCCTTTTTCAGTTAAGGTTTTGAAGTAGTCATTCAGATGCATAAGGCATAATTTTAGAGGTTCTATATACAAGTTCTGGTATTTGATTCACAGTGGGAAATTTCATCTTGAATTTAAATTAAAACCTCCAACATCTGTCACTTTTTCAGATCAACCATCACACAATAATAGCATTTAACAAACACATAAATATTCACATAATGAAAATTAAAGCTGCAAAAGGAGACACTCTACCAGTGTGAAATCCTATAAATACCCTGTATAAGAAATTCCAGACAACAGCATTTTGTTTTCCTCACCCCTTTCACTATATCCACAACATTGTCAGTACCATAGCTGCTACATTTTTCATCTTTCAATACTAATACATTGCCATTTCATAAATATAATTTCATATGCTACCAAAAACCCTCACATTTCTATTACCCCTCCATCAACAAATTAGCAGACCCAGACATTATGCATTTTTTAAATTGAATTGCATTATTACATTTATGGTAGGGCATGTTGAAGCACTAAAACTTGAGTTACAAATAGCCTAATTTGACAATATTTTCAGTAAAGGGAGTAAAAAAGGGGTACTTTTTAGGACCAATAGACAGTCACACAGTAAATCAATGAACAGTAAGTTATTAAAAAGATACTAAGGATAAAAAGCAGTTTGTTTGTGCAAACAAAATACATAACTATAATGCAGAATGCAAAATCCCATATCAAGAAAAAAACAAGCAGGATATAGATATATTGCATTACATTGATTATTAAAAAAAAATCGAGTCATGCTAAACAAAATAACCATGTATTATAGCAATGCTACATCAAAAAGATGCTATCCTCAACTCACAGCATTTCTGAGACCAATACTACATTCAATTTTTTCTTTATACAGTGGAAAACCAGAAAAGATGCAGAGAGTCCTAACTCCCCATTTGACAGACAACAAAACCTTTCTTCTTCCTTGTCTTTTAAATTACATGAGAAATATATAGGCTGATCCATTTTGTTAGGTATCTGCAAACCAGCCAACACAGTGATACAAGGAAAGGAGAAATGAGTGAAACAGTAATTCATCAAGGCTACAAATTTAAGAGACTGCAATCACTGCCTCACAGTCAAGGCAGGATCTCCCTGACAGACTACGCAAGTGATGGAAAAAAAGCAGCTACTTACACCCTCCATTATCAACTTGCACAAGTCAGTAGTCCCGTTCCTAGAACAAATGCAGCTGACAAAGAACTAATCATCTGGAGTTTTCTCAGGCACTGTGCAAGATGTTGTCCCATAATGCACCGAATTACAGCCAAATGTCTGATTTGTGGTGGGTTTGCCTTTGAAAGTGATAGACTTGTGTTGAATCCACATGCACTATAATTTAATATACAGCTGTATTATGCACAATGTGTCTCTATGATGCTTCCCCAAAACAAAAGGCAGCCACACACCACACACCCCATTTTCAAGCTCTTTCAATAGTATAGCTCAAAGATGGTAAAAGCAATAGTATCCCAGAGCATGTTCTCCAACTCCTGTACTACAGTCTGAGAATTAATGATGAATGTTTTTGGGGACTCTGTTTATACATCACAATATCAATATAATACAGATAAAGGGTGTAGAGAACACACTGTCTTGACTCAGGTAAGTCAGAAGCAGAATTTTCTATCACCAATGTGTGGCATGCACTTGGCCTCAAAGCAGTACATTTTGGACAGAAACAAAATTTTCTCCAGCAAAAATAGTTCTGCTTGTCCTGAAAAGTACTGAGAATAGATGGGGACGGTGGCAAAAGAGAGAGGAGTGCCAAAAACAAAGCACCTCAAAGAGATGTGTAAATACATACAATCCATGTTTCTTCAGCTACTGAAGAACTACAGCATTTTATCCAGAAAGTGGAAATAAATTCAATTCCCTTTTCTCCACAAATGCATTCCAAGTTGCATCTCCCCCTTCCCATGAGAATACTATAGCTTTACGCACTCTGGAGTGGGAGACCTAACCTCTTTTCCCAGCTGGACCTATACTACTTTGTACAGCACCTGGACACTCCCAGTACGAGAACTCAGGAAGCTGCTGGCCTGTGCACCCTGCAGATGCACAATCACCACACACACACAAAAATAAAAAAGAACAAGAATGTAACACTTAATGTCAGTCTTCCTATCATTCCTATTCTCTTCATGACAATATCATGTTTGTACATAAAGTACAAAGGGACTGGGAAAAAGGAATTGAGGGAAATTCAGATAAAAAATTATTTCAAGTTCATTGTCAGGTCACTTATCTAAGAAGTGAAATAAAGCTTCACTGCACTTTGTATTTGAAACTGGGAAGAAAACAGATCACAGCTTGAACCTTTTTCCACATTCTCAAATCTTTCGCCTCAGTAGTCATTGCAGACTGAAACTTTTTCATCGTGTACTCTCTGTATCCAACACAGGCTCTGTATCCCCTGCCTGCCTTTTTACCACAGAGCATCAGTGATAATGGCTCTGTAACATTACCCACAAGCTGTTTCTAACGTAAACTCGCAGACACAAGGATGATTTTGCTATATAGTTTGAGAGAGCTGAAAATAATACATTACCTTATTAAGAGAGTGTTTTTTCTGCATCATAACCACTATTTTCTGGGGCTAAGAATACAATAAGGCAAGAAAATAAACAAATACTGATAAGGTCATCAGTCTGTTTTGCTGTCTCACTGAAAATAATTAAACCACTTTTCATTATACTTTCTCCTTCAGGGTTTCATATAATTTAAAACAGATTTTTTCCCCTTTCAATTATTCAACAGAAAACAAGCATTTGTAAAAGTCACTTAATTGCAATTCTTGGCAGCCAGCTTAAACAAGTCAGTATAGATATTTGCAAATCCTTTTGTTTTTATGCTCTATGTTTTCCAGACTACACCTAATGAAGTGGAAAGACAAAACAAAAATCTTGATATTTAATATTTTGTGCATTGCACTTTCTGACTTGTCAACAGTATTAATAAGATTAAATCGTATTGTTAAACATTCAATCTGTTCCATCATTACAGTGACACACACCAGAGTAAGCTAAAAATTATTTCTACAAAAGTATTAACAGAAATGAGGTGACACATATGTTTGTATGTTCACAGTCTTTTCAAATTGGCATAGTGACCTATTGATAAATTTGTGGTGATCCTTCAATGATTTTTCAGTGTTGCCTCTCAGAAACAGAATCAATTTACTTCCTTATTGCTCACCTAGGCACCAGAGCTCTTCCAGCACAGGTTCAAGTTTCTATTATAAACGGTTTTTTCAACTTGACGGAAAAAGGAAAAAGCTAAAGTTTTTTGGTTTTTTTTTTTCCCTTTAGACTAAGGAAGGAAGAGCCTTGACTCAAAGGTTCTTTCATGAAAAGAAAAAAAAATATCCCTACAAAGCGTAATCCTCTTCACTAGTTTGCTCTATTGAAGCTGAAGAGAAGCTTAATTAGCAGAAAGGGCAGCTGAGAGAACAGGTAGCATGAAAAAAAAAGCTTCTAGTCTTTATTGTACGGGATGAGAATTTTTGAAAGAGGGATGAAATACTAAGACTGGTTCATAAACGTTGGATACTGGAACTCAGCACTCTGAGTTTGCTAAAGATAGAATCAGCCAAGAGAGACATCCTATTCTGAAACCAATGTTTTGCCTAACAGGAATGACACTCCAGTTAAAGGAAAAAACATCTCATCAAGTACACAAGAAAGAGACTTGTTCTTGAAGTTTCTACATAAAACTGTTACTGCTTCAACAGTCACAAAGTATGGTTCTAGAACCTGTCTTATTAACTTCAATTGCAAAAAATATTTCTCTCTCCCTGATTTTTAAAATCTGCTAGGGGTAATTCAAACACGTTAGTCATGTGACTATGACCTAGTATGAACTATCACCCTCTACAATATGTAACTTGTAGATAAAGAGTATAACCAAAGATTCCTCTCTGAAAAGCATCACTGCAGTTGCAGAATACCAATACGAAATCCCCAAAGAAAAAAAGTCTAAATCCTGAAAAGTTTTTATGCTCAGACCTATTTACAGCTGAAGAAAAGAACATGACTCATATCTAGACATAACATCCGTAAAAAGCCTAACATTAAACAAGGCTCAAACAATTCTACACAAACAGGAAAAAAACTTAACAAGTGTTCATGGAAAACTCCACTTCTGTGTATTGCATCTCCATGTTTATTCTGTCACTATTCGCCTCTTGAGAGGCTCAGTGTTGCAACATTGTTTCATATTTGAACCATCATTATGAAACTGTTTCACAGCTATACCAGAGTGGTACAATACCACGGATGTTTTCAAATAGCTGTCGTTAAATTCAGTCAAAAAACCACCCTTTGTTATTTTTATATCAAATTTGAATGCAACTTACTGCAGACATTCTAGAAACCACCACTCAAACCTCAGACATCCCTTTCTCATTCACCTCCAACCTTTTTTTGGAAAAGGGTGGAGGGAGAAAGATATTTTTCTAAATAGCCATAAAGAATGTGCTTCCCTAAATCCAACACGCAGCTTGAGATAAAGTAGTGAAGAATCATTGCCCAAGGTCCTCAACAATGCAATGCCACATTTAAAACCCCAAGATGTTAAAATCTAATTTTATTTTGCCGTTAGTCTTGAGTTTAATTCCGAAAAATAAGAGTTACCACACAATAATGCTCTGACCCTGAAGTTAACACTGCTGTGAAGAAGCTTTAAAAGTCATTTAGAAGCTTCTGAGAGTGCAAACATATCCAAATTACCAACAAGGTACAGGAGGACTGGGCTGTACCTGCTGGGATGCACTACAATCCCATGATTTTATGTGCCCATCATATCCTTTCACGCTACAGTTTGCACTGGTGAGCCAGGTAGGTGCACACAGAGCAGTAACTGCAGGAGAACTTCGTATCCAGTTCACTGTGGTGAGCTACAGACAGTGCTCAGCTGTCTGGACAACTGGTGGACAGCTTCAACTCTGACTCCATCAGGAGTGAAACCACATTGAGTCCACTAATATTAAACCCAAGTGTAACCCACAAGGCAAATTTGCATCAAAACCCAATCCTTGACAGTAATTTGAACTAAAAGCCACACCAAAAACACGGAAGGAACTACTTTTTCTCATTAGCACAGTTATTTTTTTTAGTTTTGTCTCTACAAAAACATTTTACTCTGAGAGAATAATCCTTTAACATCCTTGTTAACAATTTAGTTGAAGTGGAAGAAAAAGAAATACAGAGGATGGGATCATTTGCACTTCTATTGCTTCCGCGGGCATGCCACCTATTGTTACAAATTAACAGGAACATAATACACCAGTGAAGTCAGCAAAGCAGCATAATGTGAATAATGCAGTCTGAAACAGAACACTGAAGAAAAAAAAAGTAGGAAAAAAAATCAACAACCAAAACAAATAATTAAAAAAACCCCAAACAACCAAGCCACCAAAACCCCCTAGTTTGTCAGGCAATCAGAAGAAACTCAAGGCCTCACAACATGTCAGTGAAAGGGCATAGGATGAACTGCAGACCAGCATCACCACTCTGTTCCTACAAGACAAAGACCTGGATATTTCAGGGTTAAGGAGAGAGACTGTACAGTCTCATGTGGAATTATCCTCTGGGAAAAGAGAAGCAGGAATAGAAACAGGACCTTAAGGCAAGGTTGTTACACACTCCAGCAGATTTATGGTTTTACAGCAGTGTATTACAGTGTCTACCTCCAGAAGAGTTAAAGTCTTACTTACAAAAATAAAACAAACAAACAGAAAAACCCAACCCTCCTCCCTAGACCCCCTACATACACATAATACAGAGGAACTGCATACATGAAAGAGAACAGTGGGAAATAAATGGACCCCCATCTATGCCTTACCATAGAAAACTGAGTCACACAGGCTTGAAATCCTGTGATTGTGAAAACCTGTAAGAAATATTCTTCCGTATTTTTTATAAGTCCCTAAATCACCACTGAATCAATCATCAGCATTTGTTTGTTTTTTTAAAATACAGTGAAACCTTCTGACAGCTACAAAAGACTGTGTAGCACTATTAGACTGGCTGGAAACTCATAACAGGGCTCCTGAAACTACCCAGTTACTTTTGTGAGGAAAACAGCAGCACTGCATGGCATCATTTTTTAATCAAATTCATCACTTCTACAAATTTGTTGATTTTTCAGCAGAAATACTTACTGTCTCTCACTTGGTGTACCCAAACAAACTCCTGCATTGTGCTCTCTGGGACCAAACACTCATCCCTGTAGCACAACAAGATTTTTAGCTCAGAATTACAAAGGGTACCTTTCCTACAAATAACTTTTCTTCAGAGCTGTGTTTCGAAGACCCAGGGGCAAGTTCTAATAACTCCCACGTGTGTGTGGCTCTCACACGTTGCGCTGTACGCTCAGAAAACATCAGCCTGAGATGAGAAGAACATTCCCATTCCATGATGTGCACACATCCCTACTCCTCACCATGTGGTTCCGGCCCAGCACGGGAGCCGCCAGCGCCAAGGGCCGCCTGCACCACCTACTGGTCCCTTGCAGCATTGGTTCATCGCCCCGGATGGATGCATGCATGGATGCATGCATTCTTCGCTGTAGTTTTAGTTCTTCCCTAAATTCTAAAATCTTCACTTAAATACGACGGGAAGTTCTTCTCCAATATTCAAATTATTACCATTTTATATTTCCTCTGAATAAAATCCACACCACTTCATTGGATGATTAAATCTAAATAAGATGATGATTGAAAGCTGTGCTTCACACAATTAACCAAATACAGAGCCAGTAAAGTTATTTCTTTAAGCTAGAAAATATTTGGGACAACCTGTTACCAAAAAGCTACCAAACTACTACCCCAAAGACTTGAGAGGAAAAAAGAGGAACAAAAGCATTTAAGTTCGTGAGGACAGAAATGTACAGCCATCTAAAATATAAAAAAACCCTCAAGCTCTTTCCAAGGAAGTTACAGAAAAAGAGGCAGACATGAAGTTGCTATGCAGCAATGATGTTCACCTGTGTAATGGGATGCTTTCAACACAAATCTCTCAAGTTATATCAGCAGGAAAGTTGGTAAAATATGCTGAAGGACTAACAATAACTATCACTGAACCATTCCACACTAAACAATTAGGGACTATTATGAAACTCTGAAGTCCCCAGAACTGTGAAAAACAGGTTCCTCTATTGTCTAGAAACCAAAAAGCATAAATTAACTTCGGTTACATAAAAAGCATTTATGTTTTTCCATTGCACAGACAGCCTTGAAAAATATAAAAGAAAAATAAATAGGGCTGTGACAAGTGGTTACACAGCAGCTCGATTGAGTAGGCTCAGTAACCTTCACCATACATATTTTTCTGTCCTGATTTCCATATACTTCCTACACAATGCATTACACAAGCTTTCAGTCACAAATTTTATTCTCAAGGCCCCAATTAAACCTCTTCCTTTTAAATAATGTTTTTCTTCTTGTCCTGCCTAAAATGGATGTCTTTGCAGCAACCTTTCTACTTTATGGAACATTGCTAACCAGGTCTGTCCAAAGTGTCCACTTTGCCAAATTAAAAAAACAAAAACAAACAAAACAAAACAAAACAAAACAAAACAAAACAAAACAAAACAAAAAACCACATAAATAAAATAAGAAGAAAAAGAACCCGGTTCTTCAGCCTTTCCTCCTCAGTCATATCCTCTTTACATTTTTCTTCATTCCTTTCCTCTGAACTTTCCCCAGCTAGTCCCAATCTTGTAAAAATAGAACTAGTTCTTCAGTGTAATGGCATCACTAATTGATACCTTCTCATCCATTAAGCTGACAGTTCTCTTCTATAAAATTGCACCTTAATCAGTCACACACCACTACAGATTTTTCCTACATAGATGTAGTTTTATTATATTTGACCTTGAATCACACCCAAATGCAGGCTGTTTCTTCCATTTGTTGAGACTGTGTTCTGTGCTCCACCCTCCTGCCAGTTTAGCACTGTCTGCAAATTTTAACACTGTATATTTTAATCCTTCATTGGAATTATTAATAGAAAACTCAACATGAGCAGATACAGAATGAAGCCTTGCAGAATCCCATTTAACAAACACCAGTTTGACACTGAACCAACACAGTAGAGAAACTTCTGAGAAGGGAAGCTCTTCACACCTCATTAGTAATTAAGTACAGCTCATAAACTGATGTACATTAACCTAAACAAGTTTTTTCTAGTTGCTTTTGAGAACATTAACATAAAATGTCACAAGATTTATTGTCTCCAAGATCTATTCTTCTATCTGCACAAGTTCTGTTACAGTGTTCTAAAGGAAATCAAATATATCTGTATTTGTCACTTTTGTTCCTGTGCCTGTGAACTGCTTTTTGCCATTGCTTAGATTGTAAAGAGTTAGCTCATATTAATTAGGAAAAATTTATCTGATGCTGACAGCATTAGATATTCTCTTATATCAATTCTCTATGTGCATGGACCGCAAGAATGAAAATATAACAAATACTAAATAAATGTGATGTCATCTTGAAACCAACCACACATGAGAAAGACTGCACTAAAATCCATCTGTTAACCTCCATTTTTTAACAAAAAAATGTTTACTTCAACACTGCCCAAAGCCAGGAAATGAACATTGAAAAAGACTTGCCAATTCCAATTACACTGAAGCAGTAGCATGCTTCACATCACATGCACACTTGGTGTACTATTGAGCAAAAGTTAAAAGACTACTTTGTAAATTGCAAATGCAATAAACAAAGAGGACAAAAGAAAATCTCCTTAATCTCACCCCCCCCTAAAAAAAAGTGGTCAAGCACCATCAAAATAAAACCCAGCACCATATCCACAATTCAGAAAGTTGTTTCTATTTTAATATACTGTACCTCAGAGAGAAAGCAATTTTAAAATTCTGACAGTACATAAAATACAAATTCTGAGTAGACTAAAAGTGGGAGATAATATTGGACCAATGTCAATTGGAGCTTTTACTTTAAGCATTATAATGCCACATTTTACTAAAAATGAGTAACTTCAAATGTGTTTTATTTATTTAAGACAGCATAGATGAGCTAAAGCAGACTGAAACAATGGAAAATTATTCAAGATGACAGATCTACAAAGAATCTGCCATTTGGTAAACCAGCTGGTCTTAATTAGACATTCATTTTTGAAGGGAGGACACAAAATCTTCAGTAATCAAGTCAGTTAAATCAACATGCACACTAGTTACAAAAAGACATAACAAGTGGAAGATCCTTTCCCTCTTCACAAAGAATAAGAACACTTTTTCTCACAGTTTCTAAATCAATTTCATGTTTGAGAGAGGCAGCATCTTGTTTCAAGAGTGGAGCTGGGAACTTACTCAGAGAGCCACCTTCTCAAGAGCTGAGAGAAATCATGAAGCTTTCATCTCTAAGATTCTGATCCACAACTGGATCTACCATGCAGAGCATGAATCTAAACACAGCAGCCAATCTCCTTCTCCCTTATAGCACACAGCTGGGGAGGGGAGAACTGACAGCAATTTCTGGGTCTTCCCAGGCTTTGCAAGTAACACAGCTGATCACTCATGACTAAAACCAAAGAATTACAGCATCCCTGCAGCAGCATAAGGCACATAGTGTCCAGTCTTCTCGTGCCCCACAAAACTGAGAACTGAATGTGCCATCACAACACTTTCTTCTCCCACTTGCACAGGTCAGAAATAATATCCTCCAGTAGCTTCAAACGCAAGCTTAGGAACCATTAGATTAAAACATCCAAAACACAACATTTTAAGATTAACAGTGCTTTTCTGTGAATGCAACTGACTAAGAAATATTGCTGCCAAAATATTATGCAATTTAATGCCAATTTCTACTTCACTGAAAAAAAAAAAATCTGAAAAGACTCCAGCATTTCAGCACACAGTAAGGAAAGGGAATATGGTAAAAGCATCACACTCCCTGCCTTATTACCTGACTTTCCAGCATTGCAATTCACACATCACCAGTTTAGAAGATTTGCCCCCTGTTGCTGAAAAACAGCAGGGTCTTGTCTCACACAAAATGCTTACTCTGGGCCAAGCAACCCATCACTGAAGTGGTGCGTTCTTGTAATACAAGTCACTTTGCTGAACACAGAGAATGCTAAGGAGTTGGGATTAAAAGGGGGCGACTCCCTGTCAGATAAGAGCTGGCCACACTGATGGAAGGAGGAGGCCCTCCCTGCTCCAGAAGTGGTGAATTATGAGATTGGCTCAGAGGTAACACTAAAATTCAGCAGCTGCAGGCTGGCACAGCTGCTGCTGCTGTGGCTGGATTGCTGGAAGCCAGTCCCATCCAAGCTGCTAAACACGAAATTTGTGGCAGGTGCACTAAGAGACCATACAGCGCTTAATGTCAAAACCCTGCAGTGCAGGAAGAGCATTACATTTGAACAATCTTTAGCAGAGTTCTGGGAAAACCTTAGCTATTGCTTTACTTTTTAAGTCCCAACCCATATTAGTGGCCAAACATAAAGTCACTGTGCTAGGCTAAAATGAAGAGCATATCCAAGTCAGTAACACAGTGATCAGTGGCAAAACATATTGTAATGTCTCCCAAAAGAAAAATTTTTAATTGCAGGGTTGAATGACTTTGGAAAGCATCAGTCCAGAATAGAAATTTCCTCAGCTAATACACACAAGTGCTGAATTTCCCCTGCATGCCTCTGCAGTTTATGAGGGAACACTGTTGTTTCACATCCAGGATCCAAACCTGTCCACAAAAATCAGTGTGAATTCAGCAATTTATATTGCTTACATGTGAAAGCACTGACCAGCATTCTAGGTAACTGTACCAATCCAGCTGCAACTTTTATCTCCTGAAACATGAGCTCTATGTATTTCAACACAGTAACAAAATTAATATTTTATATTTTTTAAATCCACCAGCAATCATGGGAGTTCTAATACAGATAAAACACTGGCTGGGTTCAATTGAAGCCATGCCATCATAAAAGTCAAAGTAAATCTAATCAGCATGATGCTGGAATTGGGGAAGCAGCTGGTCCATCTACATTAGGACTCCCAGTGCTGCCAACACCAATCAGTATTAGGTCATCATTGTAATCTCTTTGCCAATCCAGGGACAACCATGATTTCTATGTTGCAACAATGCTAACAGAAGCAAGACAATCTGAATGAAGTAGTCAAAGCATTTTTTTAATGGAAATTCTTTTTAAAGGTACAGTGTTTATCTCATACCATGGTGAGTTAGAGAACACATTTTAATATCTCCATAGGAAATTGCCTGTGTAGTTGTGGTACACAATGGTACGTCTGTGCTACTTTTAATCTGCTAAAACATTGTCGAAGGACAACTACCAACTTCTATTAATGACAAATGCATATCCAGTGAAGCACAGATATCCATTATATAAGGTGTGCTCTGTTACCATGTCTTCACTGCGAGTACCACAGGCTGGACAAGACACATGCTTATTTCAACTTCTGATCACAGAACCGTTAAGGCTGGAAAAGATCTCTAAGATCGTCCAAGACCAACCCTTACAACAACTGTGCCAAAAATGCTCAACAATTCTTCATCTCTGTTTGCAAACAGAGGACGTATTTCTTCAGATGCACCTTTTTAAACAAGGCTTTTATCTTTTCAGCGCAAAATTATATACGTATTTCGGCAAGAAAAGCCCTGTGTGTTCTGCACCAGAGTGCTTAGGCTGAGCTGTCCCAGAGCAGGGAGAGGGCACAGGGAGGCTGCAGCTGCTGAGCTGTCCCGGGCGGTAACGCCGGCAGTCCAAACGCACCCCACAGGCTGGGGTACAGCTGCCAACGTGGCTGCACCGAG
>VWZT01010694.1:223489-261216 GCA_013397055.1 Pachycephala philippinensis | reverse complement strand
CCGCGGGCAGCCCCGAGCCGGGCCCGGCCCCGGCCGCCCGCAGGTACCAGCGAGCGAGGAGGGGAAAATCGCTACCCTCTGTGTGAATAAAAACAGAAACGCCATGTATCTAGTGTTCAGAAAATAGAACTCCTAGCTAAAGCCAGATGAATTATGGAATTGTTTAGGGTGGGAAAGACCTTGGGTATAACTGAGTCTGGCTGTTAACCCAGCACTGCCACTTCCACCACTAAACCATTTTCATAAGACCCACATCTACACATCTTTTAGATACCTCCGGGGAAGGTGATTTCATCACTTCCCTGGGCAGCCTGTTCCAATGCCTGACCACCTTGGTGAAGAAATTTACCTAATACCCCGTGTAAACTTCCTCTGGTGCAGCTTGGGACCATTTACTCTTGTCACTTGCTACCAGGGAGAAGAGAATAATCTCCACCTCACTACAGCTTCCTTTCACGCAGTTGTAAAGAGTGTTAAGATCTCCCCTGAGCCTCCTTTTCTCCAGACTAACCAAACGCATCTCCCTCAGCTGCTCCTCACAGGACGTGTGCTCCAGACCCTTCCCCAGGTCTGTTGCCCTTCTCTGGACCTGCTCCAGCACCTCAATGTCCTTGCAGCGAGGGGCCCAGAACTGCACACAGGACTCAAGGTGTGGCCTCACCAGTGCTGGGTACAGGGCAGGGGATGACCACTGCCCCACTGTTGCTGATACCAGGATGCCATTGGCCTTTTTGGCCACCTGGGCACACGCTGGCTCATGTTCAGCTGCTGTCAACCAGCACCTCCAGCACCTCTTCCACTGGGCAGCTTCCCAGCCACTCCTGCCCCAGCCTGCAGAGCTGCATGGGACTGTTGTGACCCAAGTGCAGGACCTTTGCTTTCTGTAGCAAATGAGGGAAAAAGCAACTGATCCCAGGCAGACAGGGTGTTGCAAAGACACCTGCGCTACATGAACCCTGTGAATTGACTCCACAGCCTCTTAAGAAGCATCCTTCTCTCAGGACACAGAGCAGAGACACAGGAACAGCTGTGTGCCATAGTGCTAGGCTGGTTTGTCCTGCTCTTCTTAAACTAAGCTCATGCTGTTCTCGGGAAAGTTCACCAGTTTCCTAACACCAGCTAGCCTGGTCCCTCTTGCCCACACAGGCTGTCATTTGACAACACATTAACACATCGATCTGGTTTTGAAGGGTTTTTAAACCTAGTAGTCCTTCCAGCAAAATGTGACCAAAACTCCCATTTTGTGAAATCATGGGCTGTACTGTAGCTGCACAACTACCTGTGTTGTGGGCTGCTGAGTTCCGGGGCACAGTGTGCAGCAAATCAGTAAATTAGCTTAGCACGCAAGCAAATAAATAAAGTAACAGGGAACAGCATTGGCAAGCATGTTGCAGACATCCAAGCAATTCTCATGCAGCCACCACCAAGATGACATAGAGCTAATAAAACCTGGTGAACCCAAGCTGTGCCTGCATCTGTGGTGCAATTAATCTGTGACACGAGCAATCTGCCTGCAGATAACTGTAAGCTGACTTTATGTACAAATTTAACAACTCACATTAATTAATACTTACAGATAGATTGAAAAAAATATCATTACTTCTTGGCAACATGTAACAAATACCATTACAACTCACAAGCGTGAACATTGTGCATAAATAATTATGACACATAGCAAAGTCATGATACTGTACATATGCATTTTGATTTTATAATTCAATTTTGATCTCCCTATTATCATCTCTTATGATAGACAACATAAATTATGTTACCATGGCACACAGAAGTCCCACTCACAGGCTCTATTGCCTTGAGTGATACACAAATAGATGACAAGAGGTAATGCCACAGTGTTAACACAGACCTATGAAACAAAAGATGATAGACTATGAAGAGATGATGAGAATGGTCAACATGCCAAGATGAGATCTTTGCATACTAGTAGGTCAGTTATTGTCAGCTTTATAGACATCACAGTAAAATAGCACATTAGGGAGGAAAGGCTTTGCTTGATGATAAAAACAGTGCTTTTTATTAAGAAATTATTAAGAAATTTATTAATAAATTATGTAGTTTCCATAACATATTATCAGTATTTCTCCAACCCATGTTGGAGAAGAACAACTATGTCACAACAACAGCAACAATTTCTGCTTCTTCTGTTGCTCTGAAGTCTGCAATCCACGTGGCATAGTTTGAGCAGTCTTTCTTCCCAATTCCTAATGTTAGGGAGTGTCAGTGACCTAAGAGGGGGACACACTTGCTATCTATGGCAAAGACAAAGCATTACAGGCCACAGCATCTATACAGTTTCCTGTCTTCCCTCTTCTGAGATGAGTGCCATCTTCTGGCAAAAAAAGAAAGTAGAAACAATCTATATTTGTTCTACATGGCTGCTCAAACCCAAGTGTTAGGCAATGGTAGCTTGTAAAGGTTTATTCATGTGCCTGATATTCATAGCTGGTCCCTCTTTAAGACCATCTCTAGCCTTAGCTGATATTTTGCAGAAGTCCAAGGTCAGCTGCTCTGCTGGTAAGACCCGTTGAAGAAAGCTAGAAATGAGGGCCTCCCTCACCTTTTCCTTGGGAACTGCTTTTAAGCTGAGGTTGTACCGCTGGCCCTCGCCTGTGCTACATCACAGCCAGGCAGCAGCTACATCTACACCTGGCCTTCTATCTCCTCAGTCCTGACTCAGATCCCGACTCAGACCTGCTGGCTGGGCTTCCTGGCTTGGTCTCGGACCTGCCTTGTCACTACAGACCTGCTGTGCAATCACTGGACTATCACTGTCTCTGGCCTTCTCATGAACCAAACCATGCTTCTCCACATCCTGCTGCTTCTTGTGCAGGTCTCAGCTCCCACGTGCCTTGGCATTGTCCTCACCTTCCCTCGTGGAGCAAACAGCCCTCACTGTCCCCTGACATTGCCACACTAAACCCACCACCACACTCCCATGCTTGAAAATTTAGTCACATGAACTTTAATGTGAAGAACAACTTTGCTGACTGTCCACGGAAAAAAAAGCATAAGCCACATGAGGTATCAGAAACACAGATTCCTCTCTCACAGCTCAGCTACCTACCACAGCCATGCAGCTGCTCCACACACCTTTGTTTCACATGAAATTAATTCCTACCCTTCAAGTTTTTGTAAAGATTTGTAAAGCCAGAGCACCAGCCATCAAGACAGCTCTGACTTGGGGGAGGTCTTTGCAGAATGCAGAACCAGGATGAAATGTCTTTCTTTGCATAGGACTAATTAGAACTGCTGTGGCACTTCACTTATTCCTGGATGCTAGACTGGCTCTGGAGGTTGGAGAGAGAGCCAACATATGGATGGTCAGCATGCGTGTACTATGATTGTTGCTAGTCCGCAAGGTCTATACATGAACTAGAATCCTGTTGAATTAGGCTCAGTATCTGCTGTGTATAAGCAGAATACAGATGTACAAACTTTTAAATATAAAATGGGAGCTGACAGACACACACAGATGGAGGAGAACCATTTTGAGAAGTCTCAGTACATCAGAAACTTACCAGTTTCATCACATCAAGAGATCACCATTAAGCAGGGTTTGAAGTAGAAACGGGATACACTTCTGTGGATATTTAGGAGACCTGGGAAAAAAGTGAAGGAAACAATAAAAGCAAATAAGAATCATGGAATCGTAGAATCATCAAGGTTGGAAGAGACCTATAAAATCATCGAGTCCAACCATCAACCTAGAACTGCCACTGTAACCCCTACACCAGTACCAGGTCCATACACCTCTTAAACACCTCCAGGGTTGGTGACTGCCCCAGACAAAGAGGACAATGAAAGAAAATTACATGCTTTTCTGAAAGTTCAACTAGTGGCTATAAAAAATTGTGTTCAGCTGGTGAGAGACAGGACACAACTACTTGGTACAAAATACAGATGTGGGAAAGATATAGGCTGTAAAAGCTTGCAGTTAATAAAAGACACTTGCCAAGACCAAAGAAAACAATGTTCTGAGAGTTAGGATGAAAGATGAAAACACAGAGAAGTGGTGTGAATGGATAGGGAGGACCATATAATAGAGATCTGATGCAGAGAGAATCTTAAAGACTTAGAAATGGGCTTTAATAGGTGATTCATGTGATAATTTTAGCTGAACCTATGTCTGCTTTGAAAAAAGAGATCATGCCAGTTTTACACTGGCTATATGGCCAGTAAAAAAGTGTGTTAATAATTTATCTTTCATTTCTGGCTTTAAAAACTGAGTCGTATTTGACTATTTCAAAATTACACAGTTTTGCAAGACTAAGCATCAAATAAGTGATTAGCATCACCCGATGTGATGAAATTGCTCAAAACCCAGCAGGTATCTTTGAAAGAAAGTTTGCCTAATACAGGTACAATTCACTGGCACAAGAAACAGCAGTGAGGAATGTAGAAAGCAATGGATGTCAGCGGCATGTATGCATTAATAGGGTGGTCCTGTTTTCACCTTTTGCTGCTTATGCAAGTATTAAATTGGTATTTAAAATTGGTTATTAAATTTGCATTTTTTACCACTGTGGTTATCTTCTGCTTCTTCCTCTTCAGTTTACTCCTCTGTGTCCTCAATCCTACGATTCACTCATCCAAACTACCCACACTGTACTTCCACACCTAACCCCATCAGTCTCCTCTGTTCCTAAGATCTCTCAATAGAGAAGAGTCTTTCCTGCCTAACTTATTTCTCCACAAGCATCTTCTTGGCCTCACCTGCTTCATTTGCTCAAAAATTCCCCCTCAATTTCCTCAGCTTCTAACACCTAATTGTTTCTTGCTGTCACCATGCCAGTGTGGTTTCTAACTCCCCATGCATCCCCAGTTTTTTCTTACTCTCTTTCTGTTGTTGGTGACTTTTACAAATTTTTCAAAGATAATTGCTGAAACCTTGACGTGCCTTTTAAAAACTACTGTAGGAAACAACACGGTGACTCACTGTCTTATTGCACTGCAAAACTTTAAATGTCTGTCTTTGAGAATATGTAGAGTGTTCCTAAGATATTCAAAATGTAAGAGCTGGTGTGGTTGACTGTCTTATGAAATAATAGTTAGATTGCATTTTGAAATGTCATAAAATGCCAGAGCATATTGTCCTAGGTGTACATTTGTATGTTTTAGTTGTGTTCACAATGGTAGAAAATACAATCAAAATGCAAAAAGAGAACACAAATAGTGTGATAGGTTGTTTTACAAGTGTTTTCATGGTAACTAAGGGAAATCTGTGCTGTTTAATGAGCTACTTAAATTTTCCGATTTTTTTCCTTATAGCTATCTCCAAAAGGATGCTTCTGAGCACCGAAAGCAGTATGCAACAGTGCTAAAGTCCTGATGACAATACACCAAGGGCAAGAATGGAAGTCAATTTATTGAGCAATTCCACTGTTGTAAACAGTTCATCCATCAACCATAAGCAGTTAGAAGGGCATAGCCTCTGGGAAGTCATTACTATTGCCACTGTAACTGCAATTGTAAGCTTAATAACCATAGTGGGAAATATTCTTGTAATGATATCCTTTAAGGTCAACAGTCAGCTCAAAACTGTCAACAATTATTACTTGCTTAGCCTTGCCTGTGCAGATCTCATCATTGGGATATTTTCTATGAACCTTTATACATCCTATATACTCATAGGCCATTGGACTCTCGGAAGCCTTGCCTGTGACCTGTGGCTAGCACTGGACTATGTAGCTAGCAATGCCTCAGTAATGAACCTCCTAGTCATCAGTTTTGACAGATATTTTTCCATCACAAGGCCTTTAACTTACAGGGCCAAACGCACACCCAAAAGAGCTGGTATCATGATTGGTATGGCTTGGCTAATTTCCTTCATGTTGTGGGCACCTGTAATCTTGTGCTGGCAGTATTTTGTGGGTGAACGAACAGTACCACCTGAAGAGTGCCAGATACAGTTTCTATATGAACCCATTATCACCTTTGGTACTGCAATTGCTGCTTTTTACATTCCAGTGTCTGTGATGACCATTCTGTACTGCCGCATTTATAAAGAGACGGAGAAACGCACCAAGGACCTTGCTGAACTGCAGGGCTCAGAGTCTGTGGCAGAGTTTGAGACAATAAAGCCTCAGAAAACTCTCCTGAAGTCTTGCTTCAGTTGCAAGCAACAAAACTTAGTCAAAAGAGAGAGGTGTCAGGCTTCTTGGTCTTCATCTAGTCGAAGTACGTCAGCTACAGCGAAGGTCTCTCAGGCAGCGAGTACTTGTATGGACTGGGCTAAGGCTGACCAGTTAACCACCTGCAGCAGCTACGCGTCATCAGAAGATGAAGATAAACTTGCCACTGACTCGGTTTTCCAAGTAACTTACAAAAGCCCATCTAAAAGTAAGGCAGAAGAGTATAATGAGACTACAGATGTTGTTGTCAAAGACCAACCTGAAGAAAATGATTTTGAGAACCAGAAATACTTCTTGTCACCTGCCAAAGAACACACACAGAAAAGTAAAAAATGTGTGGCCTATAAATTCCGTTTGGTGGTTAAGGCTGATGGCACCCAGGAAGCCAACAATGGTTGCCGAAAAGTAAAAATAACTCCTTGTTCCGCTGCTCTGTCAAAGGATCCTTCCATCAAAAGCGTGGATCCAAATATAAATAACCAAATCACCAAAAGGAAACGGATGGTTCTTATAAAGGAACGCAAAGCGGCACAGACTTTAAGTGCCATTCTTTTGGCTTTTATCATCACATGGACTCCCTATAATATCATGGTTTTGATCTCCACATTTTGTTCTGACTGCATTCCTCTGACACTGTGGCACCTTGGATATTGGCTATGCTATGTGAACAGCACTGTTAACCCCATGTGTTATGCCCTCTGTAATAAAACTTTCAGGAAGACTTTTAAGATGCTGCTTTTCTGCCAGTGGAAAAAGAAAAAAGTGGAAGAGAAACTATACTGGCAGGGCAATACCAGACTGCCATAATTGTTCTTGTATAAGGAACAAGGGGAAATATAGATATTGATGTAACCTAGCAAATTCTGTCTTTTCAAAGCTGTTGCTGCTATGTCTAGTGGTTAAAAAAAAACCTACTGAAAAGTTAAATTTTGCATGAAAGTAGTGTGCTTGGGATAAAAAAGTCAGTGGCTGCTACGAGCAACACAGGTTGTTTTTAACTATGCAGTAGAATTGCATTACAGTTGTTGTGTTTGGTGTCTTATGTCCTTTCTTTCCGCCTGAGAATAGGTAGAGTAAATGATAAACTACTAGAAATTAGACTGGCATGGTCATCCAGTCATCAGGTTAGGTCATCCAGTCTGTCTCCCTGTACAGCAGAACTGTTTCTTCCTATAGTTCTTTGCTAGTGTATTGTTTATTTAGTTTTCAATGTACCAAGCAATGCAGCCCTGCTACTTCAGTTTTGAGACTTTACCATCAGCTGTTGAGATAAAACAAGGACTATGTAAAGGGTAAATGCTGTCATCCCCAATACTAAATGGTTAGGGAGATTCATAATACTCCAAATGAACACACACATTATGGGAGAATATAACACTGAGAAAGTTTCCACTTTAAGGATGACTCTTGTGGAGACATAGGAAGGGCTCCTAGTAGAAGGGCTCATAGTGTAAGAAATAGATAATGTCTTTTGTACATGAAGAAGCCAGTCCCAATCTCAGTTCCGCCATGCAAGTCACTGTCATCTGTAAAAATGGTGATCGTTAGAAGATACCTTTGAATTTCTCTAGTTCCCAGTAGCTCTGAAGGAAATTTTAAAATTTTATTCAACAATCACAATGGTACAAATCAGAACTGACTGTAAAGCATAATGGACACAGTCTATCTACAACACAAGGAAGGTATTTTTTGCAATCTCTTTTGTTGCGCTATACCTTTCTCCAATAGTTTCCACTACATTTACCTATCTATAAACAGTGAGTTTCTATATAACTATTAACAATACTTTGTGGTTTTTGTCTTTAAATAGCTTTACAAATACGAATCAACATCAGGTGCTTGGAAACATAACCTATCTTCAGGCACTCTCTTTTGGTCCAGTAAAACCACATCAGTTACAGATGTGGCTGGAGTCAGCCCCTCTGGTGGCTGTGGCTTCTGGGACTGGGTTGTACTGGCCTAATTACGAGCTGAGACTGACCACTAGCTGAGATGTGAGGGGGCTTTTGGAGCTGGAGCTGAACTGCCAGTGCCTGCCTGATGTCTGTGTTAGGTTGGCAGGAGTCCTGCAGCACGGACTGAGTGCGTGGGTAAGCAAGGGGCTGCCTTCAGCAGAAGGCCATTGGAACGGAGCTGGTGACCTGGCTCCTTGTGGTGGGAGCAAACAAGAAGCCTCAGAAGAGGTAATGAGAAAACAAAGTTAATGGCAACAGGAGTCATGAGGCGTGGAAATCCTAACGAGAACAAATGTTTATGAAGAAAGGAGAAAGATCTTCATGTACACAAATCTCAAATTCAGTTCTAGCCTTTCTATCAAAATTCTGAGTGAGATACTCTGAAATACTAGTTTGGGACAATCTTCATATTATATCTACTATGCACTTTAGTGGCACATTGCAGTGGTGACATTACCCAGTTGCACATTTCAGGGGTTGTATAAGTCATCATGAATCATACCATGGATCTCAGTGAAATTGTTTGCATAATTGATTAAATTATCATACCATCAGAATGTTTCCCTACAGATAGATAAATCCTCCATGTCAACAATCACAGTACAAGTAATTAACATTTTTTTAGCCCCAGTGTCCACAGGGGAAAATTTTGTCAGTGAAAGATTAGCAGTGTACTAATGTAAAAATATGTTCTCTAACTTCACATGATTAATTTTGTAATGCAACATACTGTGCCTATTATTTTTTGTGCGTTAGCATATGATTACTTATGAAAGAAAAGCAGAGGTCTCTACAAAAATTCTTTCATCAGCTTTGCACTGTCACTATCCAGAGCTTTTCCTGCATACAGTAACTATGTACAAATTGGTTATTAGAGTGGGTTTATTTTATATTACACTAGCTCAGACATTCAGTAAACTATGTTTGATTTTTAGCAAATGAATATATCTCTCTGGGGGCACAAGCTGTACTTAAAGGCAAAGTTTATGAGGTAGTAACAGTTCCTGCTAGCTACACTGTTATTGCTGAAGTGAAGCATTGGCTCCTATTGAAATTAAATGGGGTATTTTTTGTTGTTTTTGGTGTCTGTTGATCAAGAATGTTCTGTAAATGTTCATGGACTCTCTGCTCAGTAAATGTATTAGCATACACAGTGATGGATGCAACAATGTTGGTTCAATGTAATAGTGAAATATGTGCTCAAATTATGCTGCTAGCACCTAACCATGTGAGAGATTACATGGCCACAGATAAGTACATTGTAAATACCAAGAATTATATAAAGAGGTGTGTGTTGCTTTATTGTTATGTAGGATGTTTATTCTTAAAAAAAATCAAAACCACAAAAAGACAAATGTGGTCCTAATCAGAGTATCAGTTACTACTTGATTATATTTTGTACCTTTAAAAAGTATTGTGGGACTTTTGCAGTGTAGGAAAATCTTGTTACCTGTATTTCTGTCCTTTTAATGAAATTTTTACTGATCCTGTAATTGATTATCGTCATGGACTAATGAAATGGTTTTTGTAAAATTACATTTTAGTTACACGTAATTTCATACACATACATATATATATAGATATGTATGTATTATCAATATAGATGCATAAATACACATCCCTAACTAAGCTTTTCAGAGACCCAGCACCTTTTATATTTTCAAGTATTGAATTTTCCCATAAACTGGGGGTGTGATTTTTGTCTCTCCCTTTTCTTATATGCCAGCCTCCCTACATATTCCAGATTCCCGTAATTTATCAACTAACATTAATTTTTTACAAATATAATTTGTTTGTAGATAAATACTTTGAAGAGTTCCCAGAATTTTTAAACAGATGAAGAATACCTGGATAGAGTTGCACACTTTCTGTGACTACTTAGAGTGAAGAGCTTTGCAAAGGACAGCTCCTGTAATGCTCCTGCAGCTGCTGGGTAGTCAGTGGCTTCTCTGTTTTGAGACACACGCTAAACCTGAACTCTGGAAAAGGGTACTGTGTCTTTTCACTTCAGTACTTGGGTTTACCCCTAGCAAGTCAGTAAGAGGCCATGCTGTTTCTTATGTGGTCCCCCCAAATCTCCATTGCTGCCTTTTGAACCCTGTCAGAAATGTTCTTCCACGTACATTTGACAGTTGAGTGTCATAAAACCTTAAACTTTACCATTTAAATAAGCTCCTTGTTTATGATCTTATTAATAGTGTCCCTGTATCTATAAGTAGTTAAAACAATTAAAAATTGATAACATCATATTGTAAAACAGGAGATAATCTATGACTATTAGTGGTTTCAGAAAGGGATGGTGTTACAATTGTTTTTTCCATCTTGGTAAATGCATTTTTTCAGGATTAAGGAACTTCAGTCTTTGTTACACTCAGAAAAAGTGCTGCCTTTTACTCAGTATTTTTGCGATTAGTCACTAAATGTCACTAGTTTCTTCATGTATCTGCTGATATACCAAAGTCAGTCCTCAAATAAACCAAACATTTCAAATCCTTCAGAAGTTTTTTTCTCAACAGGTACTTCTCCAGACCCTGGTTGCTGATGGCTTCTGTTTCATTAGACCTCTTAAATTTGGGCGTTTTTACTGAATTCCTGTATTACAATGCCAAAATAGAAGCGGAAATATCTTTTAATCCATCCATGGAGCAGCAGCCTAGACACAGTGGAGGTCAGATAGTTGTTTGTAGTGTGTGCTGTCCATAAGGCCTCATTTAGTGTGCAATTCAGGGCGTAGCTGTAGGAGGAAGAGTGGAGAGATGGTACAATGGAGGATTCCAACTGTGGAGCACGACTGGATTCAGATTTGTAGCCCCCCACTCAGCCTGTGGCCTGATGCCTTCTGAAATGCAAAAGACATGAGAGTGACTAAGGACTGTTTGTTAATTCTAGTAGGAAAAAACAAGACCGTGCACCTAATGTTGTTAATTTTTTGATGCACAGAATTGCATCAATAAATTAACAACATTAGTCAGCTAGCCCCTAAAACCACTTTGTCATACTTTTAAATTTGTGGTTAACATACGAAAAATAAGGTTGGTTACCTCGAAGTCTGGGAAATCAGAAACAAAAGCAAGCGCTTCCTCATATGAAAATTGAATAATTTTTGAAGACAAATAAAAAATAAATTCTGAGTTGATTCCCGTGGCATTGTATGTGAGAGTGTGCTTAAGTTTCCTGCAGCTGAGAAAACAGCTCCGCAAAGTAGCAGAGGTAAAGAAAACTATTTCACTGGTATTGTTAGGAGGTTGCGTGGTTAAAGTGGAATATAAAGTGGAATATGCCTCCCATGCATAGGTGCTTAGAGCTGGAACCTCTTGCTCTTGACCTCGTCATACTTACTCAGGATATTTATTTGACCAAATAAATTTGTTTCAGCAGCTACTCATGGGAAGATCCTCCTTCTTTCCTATACTGCAGGAGGCAGTAAAATCAGGAAAGGCTAAGAGAGAGAGCATAGGAGAAATGTGATTGGCAAAAGAAAATAGGAGTGGGCAGAATAGAAACCCCCATGTTTCAGTCTGTGATTTCACTGATTCAGTGTTGAAGGCCAGATGCCTTCAACATTGTTCTGGGTATCTGGTGATCAAGGTTCAGCAATGGAAGAAAAAAAAATCTGTTCAATTAAGACAGTCTTTTGCCAAGGAATTATGAAGTAAAATTTAATCTACTTTTAAAGGTTCCATGCAGGTGGATGTTTTAGAATATTCTTACTTATTTTCATCCAGTACTTAGTACCAAGCCCAGCCCAAATACTCATTTCCATCCATACTTTGTTTAGAAGTGTGGAATGTAGCTCAGTCCCTGAGTTCGATTAAAAGTCTCAGGTTTTTTGCTGGTAGACTTCTTGTTATGAGTTTTTATTACATTTTAATCTAGTTTTTATTCTGGAATTCAGTGCATAGGTTTGTAGGGCTGCAGTTAATACTAGAGTCCCTCCAACACTGGGCAGCTGGATTTGGACTGCTGGTGCCCAAGTTATTCATACGGCTTATTTGCAGAGTCCTTTACTCCAAAACCCTCTAAAAAAGGCCAGGGGTGTGCTGCAGAGCAGGTTACCTGCCTTTGATCAGCAGATGCAGCCTGTGGACTTTCCCTTCTGCACTTCCATGTCAAGGTTATTGAAAACTCATTTTTGGAAGGTGTGTGAGAATCTGGCTATATGGCCAAGAATTCTTATAGAGCTGTGTGAGACTGGCAGCACTGGCAGGTGATTTTCTTGTATTCTCATTACAACTTTGGAGGCATCCTGACAGAATTATGCAGAACCCACATTAAATTGACTCAATGCTATAAACTCAGTTCAGGTACTAACCATTTCTTCCCCTACCACACTTCTGTCTTTGAACACAAATTCAGAAGGAAAAAAATCAGATGCTGCAAAATTGGCATGTGTGCTATGTTAGCCTCACCCACGTCACATAGCTGTGTCTCTTTCTGAAAATGCTGCAGTGCATCATGAAAAATAAAAATTGCTTTCTTGGCTTTTCTGCTTCCAAAACAGTTTTTCATCTTAAGCAATCATGACAGTTTTGGTCCTCTCAAAACACAATAGAATTTATTTTCTGAAGCAATTTTCATTAAAATTATAAATATTTTAAAGTAAAAAGCAGGATTTTGACAGTATCTGTTGGTTGAGTTTCTTTAACTGAAATATCTAAGAAAACATACAGAATAATCTAATCATTATCCTGACATTTTGTATACTGCAACAATAAAAAACTCTTCAGTTGTCATTCAGCTATTCCAATGATATAGAAATGTGTGAAGCAACTCGAACAGTGGTAAAAGAAAACAAGGTCTTCAAGGTTATAAAAATAGCAAAATTCCTGTTATTTTTTTTAAAACAGAATAATTTATAACTAAATTTTATTTTATTTTATAATTAGAAAAAAAGCACTGTTTAAATGATGTCAAGGTTGAGTACTAAAACAACTGAAACTAGTAAATGTGAAATAAAGGCAACATCCTCTTCTTTTCTCACAGGGGTATTAAAAAAAGAAAAAAGCTGAAGCACAGCATGGAACAGGGAGAAGTAACAGTCAAATAATGGTAAATAAAGTGGAGTAATCTTCAGGAGAAAAATGGAGGAATAAATAAACAATTGGAATATCAATTTGAATTTTTTAAAAATGTATTCACTGAGTTTCTTGGGGGAAAAATTCAGAGGGGTTGTAAGCTTTGGATTAGTGGCTTTAAATGGGAAAGCTGACAATCCCATTAGTGCTGAGTGCTCTAAAATGAAGGAAGAAAAGAAAAGCCTGTGCAGAGTACTTCATTGTATATGGGATCATTAAAAAGTAGAGATAAAAGAAGAGCCAATGAAGGGGGAAAGAAGCCATGGGAGATGAGGTTAATTCCAATTTTTTATATTAAAATACCATTCACTAAATTTAGAAAGAAAAGGCCTATTGGAGTCCTGTGGTACAAAATACTGTCCAATATGCATTTTGTAAATGTAGGTATTTAACTGGAAATTTCATCGCTGCATGATATAAGAAGATGTGCAATTACAGATGTGCAATCAATCATGAATATTGACACCAGAGCAAAATCTTCTGAAATGCATTTTTATTTAGGTATATATTGTACAAGACATCGTATCCTGGATTTCATAACAGACTTGTTTTATAGCTAAAATACTATAAAATTAATTATTTGAATTTTCTGGTTATTTAATTCTTGTGGTAGAGGCCTCAGTTTCTGACAGTTTCTCACTTTTGTGATTGGCATATTTCTGTGACATGTTCCAGTCCTGGACAATAGGTCATCCTAAAGCCCCTGCAGAGGCCCAATTTAAGTTTTCAGTCATGGTTACTTAGGGTGATTACTCAGTCAGTGAGTTCACTTCAGTCTCTGGAGAAAGAGTCCATGTTCCTATCAAATACACATGGATTGTCTACAGTTCAACTTTCTGACAGGGGCAGCCCTTGGTAGGGTATGGCTGGTGGTGCTCAATGGGTTTGATCATCATCCATGCAAACTTGCACGGGCGTTGCTTGTTGCAGTCTTTTTGCCAGTATATCACGTTCCTGCGGTTTAGATTTGCTCCAGCACAGGCGTCGTACCACCAGCCTCCCCCAGGAATGCCATTGAGTTCCAGTTTAGCACAATTCATAAAGTAATTGTCGTTGTCTCTGTCCTTGGTGGTGAACTTCTGGTTGTCATGGAGATAAGCTTCTGTGTCCAGGGTCAGCGCATCAGTGGCGTTGCCTTTGTAAAGACCGACCCTGATTCGGTATTGAGACTCTTCACCCTCAATCAGGAATGGTTCATACTGTCCCCATTTGACTTCAGCATTTAGGTTTACAAGTTTAACTCCAAGTATGTATTGCACTGAGCTGCCAGTTAACTGATGCATGTATTCATTTCCTAACCAGTGGTTCTCATGAACAGAGCCAAATCCATACTTGTAGTCCTGCCAGGTCCTGTCAAAGTCAACAGTACTGTTGGCTGTAATGTGCTGGATTACTGTCCAGCCACCATCCTGCATGTTACAAAAGACAGCAATTGGTTCCTCTTTTGGTTGGATGATGTAAAGGCCATCTCTGGAATTTCCTTTGGAGCGCTGTAAAATCTCAAAACAATCCCTTGGATAGTCTGAGTAAAAAAAAAAAAAAAAAAAGCCAAAAAAAAAGTTAAAGTAAATTCTATTCAAATAATGAATTTCAGAAATTAAACTCTGTCCGTTAGAGTGACTGAATGACTCCATTCTGACTGGAAGCTGACTGACTTCATTGCAGCTGATGGGCACTTACTCAGCTAAAGGGGGAAGATTTCTGGGAGGAACATGCAGCAAATATTCAGAAATTCAAAAAAAGGTTTGTTTCCCTGTCATAGAACAGAAGTATGATTTTACATTTATGACAGAAATATGGTTGAAAAGCCAAAAGCTATGTACAGATCATTCCTTTTCCACCGGTGTTCTTCCAGTTTGAGAACTCAGCAAGTTTGCAAGTCCCTGTGCCATCTGTAGGACAATTGAGTTTAACAACTAGACCTAGTCTTTTCCTCAATGAACAAATTAAATTCTCTTGAACCAATTTATTCTTCAGGCACCTCTAACATCCTTGTATTAAATTCTGAAAAGTATGCCATGTGTTCACTGATAAAAGGGTGATATTAAAGTATATTTCTTGTTCATATAAAGCTTATAAACATCTGAGGAATTTCTTAGGAAGAGTTCTTTTCACTCAAACTCCAGGCTGAATTTTATCATGGATTTGCAGGTAGAACTACAGTTCTGTTCGGAGCTGGACACCAATATCAGGAAAATAGGTGAAAGTGCTTTTCCATTTTATTGCTTATCCAGTAGACTCAGAGGGTAATAAAAATGGCATATAAGGCTTGGGTTGACCCTCTTTATTGGGCTAAAGTATTTACTGGGTTTTTCTAAATGTAATGTGCTTATAAGGTAACTTCTTGCTATAGTATAATATCAAGCATCTCTGAGACAAGGGCACATTGCTCTGAATTTTACAATTTATTCTGAGGTTTCTTAAGAGCCAGAACTTAATTCATTTATATATACATTTACATATGTACGAACTTACAGGGAGAGAATTCCTTTTGTAGAGAAGGATGGTATTCATTGTTCTGTTACTCAAAAATATGTTTATGAACTGAAATCACTCACTTCTCCATAGAGTTGAAAGGCACGTCCTTATGTCATTAAACTGTGGAATATTTGTAATTTGTATTTAATAAAAACTTGAAAATTTTATTATCTCTGTGAGAAAAATTCAGTAAAAATTACATTTGCCTGGTAGACAGACATAGCCTACCTGACTGCAAACCTGATGCCATGATTTTATAGAAGGATTATTTAAGTGATTTCTATGGCCATGTCCAGCCAGTGACCCTTGCAGTTGCCCTTCTCAGTGAACATTATAGAACAACTTCTACAGACAGGTTCAGGACTCTGTGGCAGGACATGTTCATATTGCAAATTATTCTTCCAGGCCTAACTTTCATATATGACGGTTGAAAATGTTACAGCGAAGCAATAAAGTAAAACACAGAATGCTTCCAAATCACTTGCAGTCTTCATGAGTACCTTTTTCATTGGCGTTACCCAGTCTCTCATAGTCTCTTTGGGGGAGAAGGTGGGCATTAGCCAGGACAACTTCCTCTTTGGAGCCCAGGGACACAGTGCATTGAGAGAGCAAGAACAGCATGAATCCTGCTGAGCTCCTCAATAGCATCTTTCTTCTGAGTCAGTCCTCCTGCAGCAATACAGAACTGTAACACTGTTCAGACTGGAGCTGAAAATAACAATATTTATGACTTTCAGTACGAATGTCCTGAAGGAGAAAGGTTTTGAAATACCAACACAGTAAGCCTCTGTCAAAATTGGGTTCTCCTGTCTTTGAAGGAGATCTCCCATCTCATTTCCTGATGTCTCACACCCCATTTATGATGAGTCATTTCTCTGATGCAGAGCACTGTGCTGAGACGCTTAGCGCTTAGAACATCTCTCACCCATCACCTGGTGCCATGCCAGGCAATGAAATGTAATGTAATTTTGAGTGTGGCAAAAAGCCATCAAGAGTAATGTAATGATGAAAGAAAAAGCACAACTCTTAATTATCAGAGTTGAATTTTTCTTATTCCCTGAATCCAAACTGCAGTGAAATGGAGACACCAGTGGTTGAGGGGACAGAAACAGTAACATTAGCTCTGCTGACTGTAGCTCAAACAGTACTCAAAGACGTGGCTTTCCTAGTGCTGGGAATGTTTCCATGCACTGGAGAACTCAATCTGAACTATGCTTTTTCATGAATTTCTATCTACAGATTTAAATAACAGGTCACAGGTTTAAATCAGATTAAAAAAAAAAAAGTTCAGTAAACAAAGTAAAAGAACTTTTCTTTAGCCTCTTCAAAACCCACAAGGGTTCAATATATTGAATTGAAACAGCTTTGAGTCTCATTTTATCCACCTTTTGGGGTACATGTCTAGTAATCCTTCATTCAATACAGAAGAAGGCTTAGGCTATTACTGGACTAAATCCTGGGGTTCTCACTTAGGCAAATCCCACATTCTTTGAAGAGGAGTTTCTGTCAACAACAGCTTAGACTGAATCAGGTAAACAAATGTTTCCCATACTCTCAAAGGATATATTTACTTAGGCTCTAACCAAACTCTTTTCATGCTTTTTTAAATTTATTTTTTTTAAGGGCTGGGCTCCCCACAGTGGATTTGCTGAAGGCAGAAAATAGACTTAGCAAAAAAGCTCTACAGTCAGACCTTATTTCCTGCCAGCGTCAGCACAGAGTCTGCAGAGGCCAGTACCCTTCTCCATAGTGGCTTATGTTGCAACAAAGCCACATTCCTTATAAATCTAATGACTTAGCAGCAGATTCAGCAAACAGTTTTCCAGAGCGAAAAAATATTCAGCACATTTTTTAAAAAATGTCCAAGATAAATCATTGTAATAAAGTTCAGGTTTGAAAGTTAATTTTTCTACCTACCATACACGAAGGCAGCAAACCAGAATTTTCTATTCTACCTAAAACTATTCAGTAATAACTATGATTTACTATTAAAATATAATTTGCCATTTTATGCAAAATTGGTCATTTGACATTGGGATCATAATAAACTGGAAAATTACCTTCCCTGAAATTTGGCACAGTGTTTCCCTTAAAGCATTTAAATTCTGCTGTACTTGTATTTTCTACTGTCATGTATCCTTTTCCCTGAAAGCTTTGATTATTGTTGCTATTATGAAGTATTAAACTATGAATTACTTAAAATCAAACCCTAACCCACAAGCTTACTGATTTTCATGAAATTTGAACTTGGATCTAGAGTTACTTTTTGAACTGTTTTGTTTTTCTTTTAGTATTTTTGAACGAGTCAACCTTTTTTTCTTCACTTATATTTATGCATAAACATTGAAATGATTTACAGATCAATTTAATTCCAGAATAGAAATTGGTATTAAAAATTGTTAAGAAAGCACCCAAGGAAAACAGCACTGGGCAAGCACCTTACCTCTTTCAAGTGAAGACTGGCAAAGAACACGAATGATCTCACTCTCTACAGTTGTACTTTGCCTGCTACTTAAGTCCAGGTGAATAAATCAGATCCAATGTGTTATCTCAAATGCAGCAAAACTGCATATTCCTTATTTCACACTGTGCTTAATCTGCTGGACTTTGCTCTGACATATTATACTTGCAAGTAAGTATGTATGAATTATAAAGTACAAAGTTCTTCCATAATGATGAAAATGTCACAGCAATTAAATTAAATTTCCTTTATTAACCAATAGTGGTGGAGAACCGTGAAGAAATTTTAGTTCAGGAAATTATTTATGTGGTTTATATAGACACAGGCAGATGCTAAAATTTACTATGCCATTTTGCATAGATGAATTAACTCAAAGTTGTACTGCTAGTCACATTTAAATTGCACAGAGATGACTTGATTTTTAAGTATCAGGAACAATCCAACTATAAACCATGTTGTTACTTCATGTTTTAATGCGAATGAATCAGAAACAGTGTCTGAGAGCTCTAAAAATAGAGCAAACAATGTTGTTGAACAGGCTGATCAACAGGTTTCTATTTTAGTTTATGTGGATTAACAAGAGTTAGTTAACATTAACTTAGATCAAAATTGTCATGAATTAAATAAATTAATTGTTGCTATGTATCTGCAAGTTCTACTGTCTGCCTGCATGGCCCTTAGGTGATGTCTAATCTAGCATTTACCCTTTGAAAGATAAGACAACACCTAAATTTTTGGGCTCCTTGATCCACCCTGCAACCAACTTTGATCAGATTTGTCCTTGAAACAAATCACAACTAAAATCGATGGAACATTTAAGTCCTGTGCAAGGTCTACTTCAGGATTCATATAAAATCCTAATTTCTGGTTTTCAATAATTCATCTTCAGTGAGGATTTGTATTTCATGTATAATTAAATTAATACCCATAGCAAATATTTTAGGAAATATTTGCTTGTAACATTTAAAACTCAGTGACCTTTCTCTTCCTTTTTAAAGTACAAGCCATCTATTATGCTGGAGGATGTCTACAGGGAGTCAGAACAGCGTCTTCTCCATTACACTGGTCAGTAGTAAAGCTACAGGGAAAAGTCTAAGAATACATATTCTCTGCTTTCAGCATTGTGAAGCTCAGGGAATTTCTGATCTCTGTGTGTTTGACTATCTAATTTATGGCTAGTAGCAAGTATTATGAGCCTTGGCTAAGGCATGAAAATACTGTATGGTAGCTTATGAAATATAAAATTGCTTTGAACAGATACAGATCTTGCTGAAATAGTATGCTAGGAAAAGGTAGAAGGTACCTTTCCACTCTGTCCATATGGATACATCCCAAAAAACACCATTGACTCTAATGGTATTTATTGATGGGCCTCTCATCACCCTGTTATAAGTTGGGGTGCTCCTTTGGTGCCTTTGATTCCTGTCTATTTCATCACTGTTTATCTTGTCTCCTGTCTTTCCATTTTACTTTACTTTCTGTTTGCTTCTTTGTTGATTTCCAAACTTTCATCTGAGCTGGCAGAGCAGAAGTGAAGTGGGAAGTGTTTAATTAGAAGAGAGAAGAAAGGGCATCAGCATTCATTCACTCATGCTCAGAAAGGCATCTATTTTTGTAGAAGGAAACTTTGAAAAACAATTAAAATCTTTACATCTCCCTCTCTGCTCTTGATTCTGAGAATAATTTTTCAGAAATTATATAATGATCTTAAGGTCAGAGTACTTTACATAGGTACAGTTTGGTCACATAAAGATTTCAAAGTAAAACATTGCTATAATGACTTGTTGTTAGCAGTGTTAATTAAAATACTTAGTTTCCTAGCCCAATGACCACATATTCATTCTCTACAATATGCTGAAGTTTTAATTATCCTTCTGAATCTGCTGAGCTTTAACTGGCAAGCATTCATTTGAATTTTTCCAAGTCAGCCTCTCCTGTGTGGAAATACTCTTTACACATTCTTTGCATCCATATGGCCCATCGATCCAGCCTGTCCAGATCCCTCTGCAGAGCCTGCCCTGCAGCAGATCAACACTCCCACCCAACTTGCTGTCTGCAAACTGACTGAGGGTGCATTTGATCCCCTTATCCAAACCATTGATAAAGACATTAAACAGGACTGGCTCCAAAACTGAGCCCTGGGGAATACCACAGGTGACCAGTCACCAGCTGGTGTAGCACCACTCACCCCCACTCTCTGGGCCAGGTATCGAGCCACTTTCTTGCCCAGTGATGAGTGCACCCATCCAAGCCGTAGGAATCCAGTCTCTCCAGCAGAATGCTGTGGGAAACAACACCAAAGGCTTGACTAAGGTCCAGGTAGACAACATCCACAGCCTTTCCCTCATCCACTTGAGAGGGTCACCTTGTCATAGGAGACCCAGCTGGTCAGGCAGGACCTGCCTTTCACAAACCCATGCTGTCTGGGCCCAATCCCCTGGCTGTCGCGTGTGTGCTGTGTGCTGCACTCAGGATGGTCTGCTTCATGACCTTCCCCAGCACCAAGGTCAGGCTGACAGGCCTGTAGTTCCCAGATCCTCCTTCCAGTCTTGTAGATGGGTGTTGCATTTGACCTTCCTGGTTAGCCAGGACTGCTGATAAATGATGGAAAGTAGCTTGGGTGAGCAGTTCCACCAGCTCCCACCTGGCCCCATTGACTTGAGTGTCTCTAAGTGGTATGGCAGGTCACTGAGCATTTCTCCTTGGATTATGGTGACTTCATTCTGCTCTCCATTCCTGTCTTCCAACTCACAGGGCTGAGTGGCTTGAGAACAACTGGTCTTGCTGTTAAGCATTTTAAGCTTTAAGCACCTCAGCCTTTTCCTCATCCTTTGTCACTGTTTACCGCTGCATCCAGTAAAGAATAGAGATTATCCTTAGCCCTCCTTTTGCTGGTAATGCATTTATAGAAACATTGTCTTTTAGGGCAGTAGTCAGATTAAATTCTGGTTGTGCTTTGACCCTTCTAATTTTATCCCCCCATAAGCTCACATTATCCTTGTAGTTCTTCCAAGTTTCCTGCCCCTTCTTCCAAAGGTCATAAAATCTTCTTTTCTCCCTGAGTTCCAGTCCAAGCTCTCTGTTCAGCCAGACCACTCTTCCTTGCCACCTTCTGGCACATGGGGACAGCCTGCTCTTGTGTCTTTAAGATTTCCCTCTTGAAGAATATTCAGCCTGTCTGGACTCCTTTGCACTTCAGGAGGGGGGGCAAGCTCTCTGGAAGTCCAAGGCAGTTCTGCTGGCCCTCCTCCTTACTTCTCCAAGAACTTAAAAATCTGTCATTTCATGATCACTGTGCCCAAGACGGACTCTGTCATTATGGGAAAGTCTTTGACACAGGCTGGCAACTCGCATACCCAGGACCTTCGAAAGGCTTGACATGGGTGATTTATGGATTTGTATGGTTGCCAGAAACATGCAAAATGCTAACTTACGTGCAAGAAAGTTTCTCAGTATACTGAGGAACACAAGAGACAAAGTTCTAACATGACAAAACACATAAAACACATAACGAAGGGCTCATTAAGTATCTTACCTGAAAGAAGTTTCATGGGCACACAGCACAAGTGATTGCTTTGAAAACAAACTAACGAACCAACAAACCCCCACCAAACAAAAAAATCAGGTCACAGAAATACTTCTGCAGCTTTGAGTGATTTTGAATTGCTATGCAACCTTGGCTAAATGCACTTTGGTACCTTTGTATAGGATCAGTAACAAAAAAAAAATGTTCATAACAGTTTTCACTTGTTCTTGAACTTATGAGCTGGTATTGGCATATGAAGTGTGTATTTTGTCTGACAACGCAGAAAGCAGTTATTAACTGCTGAAACACATTGCACATAAGGCTATTTTTAATACAAATTTTAAATCTCTTTTTACACATTGTTTGTGAGATGAACCATTATTTGGGGAATGAACCAAAGTACATTTTTTGACTGAATGTAAAAGAGAACAAATGCTACAGTCTTAGAAACATTTGACTTTTCAAATGTTCAGCAAATTTACTGAGATTTCTTACAAAAATATTTTAAGAACTGAAGTAAATACTAAAAACATATTCTTCATATCTTCCTGCTGAACCCAAGACTAAATTCTAAGGGTGTGGAACCTTAACAGAATTGAAAAGGGTTTCCTTTCAACAAAAACACTGACCTAACTTGAAAAATACAATCAAAACCGTCATCATGGAAGACACAGGAAAATAACTGTTTGGTTAGCTGATAGTTAGGACTGGTGGTAATGAAAAACTTAAGTTACTCAGGTAGCTTCGGAAAACAGTATGATATGGAACATCTGGTAATTGACTTTTTTATACTAAGGGTGGCAGGAATTGCCAGATACAAACATTGCCAGTGAAAACTGCTGGAGAATACTTGCATGGAATGCCAGTTAGGTGATACCTATCTTAAGATGGTAGAATCTGTGATTCTGAGGAAAAGTGTGTCCAGCGTTGTAACGACAACATACTTAAAAAAATAAAAGGCAGACCAATAAACTTAGGCAACCATCTTCTATCCTCTTTTGCTAAGAGTCTGAGAGAGACAGGCTCTTTGAGCAGGCTGGCAGTTAATAAAAGGTACTATAGTGAAGGTGAAATGACAAACTATTTCTCATGAAGGAAGACAGGAACCACAGTAAGAGCTCAAAAGGTCTGGATAAAAAGTTCTTTAAGACTTTGAAAGTCAGAATGAAGTTGTGTAAGCAAGGGGTATCAAAGGACAAATCCTAAGACTATATAGGGATAATACAACACCCGATCTTGATAAAATTAGTGGTTAAGGTTAAAAAGGTTACCGCTATCAAGGGACATAAAAACCCAACAAATATTCTGTAAATGGATTGGACATAAAAAGAAGTTAAACCCAAACCCCTGTTATTTTATGAGGAAGAAAGGCAAATGGCACAGATTTTTTTGTTGCTCACTTCATAAACAGTGATCAGATACTTAATGAAATGAATTTTAATGAAGGAGTAGGACTGGAGGCCAGATTAAGAAAAGCAACTCAAAAAACCTGAAGTAGTTGAGTATTTTCAAAGTAGCAAGGACAGATAAAATTCTGTATGTACCTTATGAACTAGCAAAAGTCCTCTCTGAACCATTTACAATTACCTTTTAGAAGTAATGGAGGTTCCATAGGGTTGCATTGGGCCTATCTTTTAAGAAGGGGGAAAGCTAAGCGAAATAAAGAAGAGTGAGCTACCTTTCAAAACACAGAAAATAAGAGAACTAAAAAAAACCAGGGGATGATAAGGTGATGAAAAGTAACCAGCAGAGACTAGTCAAGAAAGAAATCAAACCAGGCTTATTCCTCCTTGCTACATGGATCCCTCCTTTTCTGACCTTTGGTCCTTTCACTAAACATTTCATAGAAAGTTCTACATGCTCCCAAAGTCCCATTAAAAGTATCCCATAATAACCTTTAAACAATTGCAAAGTGCCCTTTCCCCCACATCCCATAGCAAATCCCCTGGAGGCAATACTTCACTGTGCCAGGAGCTCTGGGAGTTTTTCTTGGTGTTTCACACCAGGGACAATCATTTTCCTTTGATAAGCTTAGGAGCAGTGAAGCCTGCGCCTTCCAGTTTTCACTGATAATGTTAACTAGGGCTCCTCTGCACGTCACTATTCACCTGAACCTCACCAGGCTTTTAGCATAATTAATCCCATACTCTAACAATGACAGAGTCCAATGACCACAGCCTGTGACTTGGAGATTCAAACTGGACATTTGGGAAAGCTTGTTCACCTGGAGTAGCGGAGCAGGGGAAAAGATTTCCCAGATGGGTTGTGGAACCTCCATACTTGGAGATTTTTAATACTGGCTAGGCACAACATGACTGAACTGGTGTTGGTGATAATCCTGTTCAAAGTGAGGTTGACTAGAGACCACCAAAACAACCAACACTTCATCAATTGTCTGGACTCCAGAGAAAATAAAAAAAATTAAAAGTACCTAGCATTTCAGGTCTGATCCAGATTTGACATATTGCAAAATATGAGTCAAACTCAGAGTCATATTTTAAACACTACCTATGTAGGTAGCAGTCAGCTTTCAGGATAATTTCTACTACAAAAACACATCTAGTAAAATAAGTTAGTTGAAAATATTTTCCATCTGAACAAAAACAAATAGAAAAAAAATTTGGTAAGTACCTGCACAAATATTTGAATCAAGAATTTCAGGTGATTATCAGCCCAAAGATATTTAACAAGCAATGTGTTCAGGTTAATTTTAAATCAGTTAGCTCTGTGATTTAATTTCAAACATTGTAGCTTAACCTTGTAATATAGGAATCTAAAAATTATTTTCTTAACTGGGACAAGAAGCAGCTGGAAGCATTACCATGGCAACCATCTCATTTCCAAAGAGAAATTCTGTGACTTCTGTTGCTCTTTATCAACCTCACAGCTCAGTAGCATTGCTAAAAAAACAAAAAGGGAGGGGGGCTTGGAAGGATCATGAAAAGAATGCTTCAAAACATAACGCAGGCTTTAAGTAAATAAAGTAAATTCTCAGTCTGATGATGAGCCCAAGGAAAAGAACCAAACCAAAAAAACCAAACCAAAACACATATATCCCACCACTCTAACAAGTGTCTTTGCTAATGACTGTGAAATTAATCTCTCCTGGAAATTATGTTTATCACAGATTTCACTGTCTCACACTAACTACGTGACTTAGTTTCTTGATCCTACTGTTTAAGGAAAATTGATAGCAACATGAATAATACACAGGGGGTGGATAGGGTGGGAGAAAAAAAAATTCTGTCAAAACAACACATTTTACTGCCCACAGCTCTCCCCAGGAGAGAGGCTGAGATCATATCATAAGAATTAGTCAGATTGCTCAATGACTACTGAAAGATTTTAAAGAACTATGGTGTTAAGAACCTATAGTCTAAGAACTTGTACAGACTAGAAAACCTGCAATACCTCTTTAACAGATTGCTTCTAAAAAAATTGTAGAATTTAGAAATTAAGGAAAGTTCATGCACAGATCTCAGGGTTATGGTTTAAATTCTTATTTACCCCTGCTTCAGGCTGGTTGGCTAAATGCCCTTTCCTGGCTACTGGAGTATTGCATGGTTATGGCATACTTGGGCCGCAGATGATGGTCACTCAGACAACACTGTCTGGAAGTGCTACAGCAGCACAAGGCCATGCACAGGCTAAAAGTACATTCCTACTTTAGGCTGGGAGTTTTCACCTTTTATATCTGCAGTCATGCTGTCTGCGTTCCACTGCTGAGACCAATACCCCTTGCTTTGGCTGGAGAAGGAACACTAGAGTTCCCTTCAAAAGGAACACTGTATAGCAGAGCAAGATCTTCAGATGCAGTCACAGATTTTTTCACAGGTATGAATGCAACCTGGCTGCACTGGTCTGTATTTTGTTCATAAAGGAGCTAACTGAAGCAAATAAGCACTGCTAAAAATAGCAAACAGAGTAGAGTCCAGTTCCTGATTCAGATTTCTGGTGATAAACCACATCATGTTATTGCAGAAATACCTGCTTATTCAAATTCCGAACTTGGAACGTAAAGGAATTACTAGGATGTAAAAGTATGTAAACATAAACTATATATATCAAGGATTAAAAACACATAAGGAAAAAATAGACAATAAAACACCGTAATAGAAAAAACCCCCAATAAACAGTGCTTAAGTAAAGTTAGAAATTTAAATCTTTTCAGATGTAACGATGTTTTGCAAAGAAGCAAATTTAGGAAGTGGAAGTTTATTTACTTTTAAAAAAAAGCTATCAAATTTCAACAATGTTCAAGAAGATTTAAAAAGGCTAACGAGGGACTGCAAAGCTGTAAAGGCACTTAATGAGCTTCAGAGGGCAAGTGTATTCTATCATATACAAAAGATGCATAAAGAGCTACAGTGTAAGAAGATCACGTAGAATTTTTGTAATCAACAGATTAGACTGAGAGGCAGAATTCTACAAATGTGTTTCTTTACTATGTGATACTAATGAAGGAGTTTGAAAGGAGCAGGTGACTTCTGCTGTTAGTTACTGGGATTTAAGATGACTTTTTTAATGACGAGTTATCCCGACCCTTTGGACATTTTGTTCAATTCTATTTTTTCCCAATGAAAAAACTGTAAACAGTGCATTATGTTAACCTCTTGTGTTTGCAGTGAACTGTGTCTGATTCTATAAAATCCTTCTAATACGCTCCTCAGTGTGCACTTAAACTTTTTTGAAAAAAAAACTCTAACAATAAAATAAGTCTTAAACGTATTACAAAGAAAGCACAACAGTTTGATCAGATCTTTCCAGGACAAATGACCTCTCCACCATTAGTCAGCTACCTGGTGATAGAAATAATTGGTTGCTACCAGTGAAACACTTGAAAGAACAAGTGATGTATACAATTATTTCTGCCAGCACCAGCTCAACAGAGCTTGTGACTGCAATTTCAACAAGACTCTTGTAGTCTTCATAAAAATGAAGGGCAAATAGAAGTGAAAAAATTCTGTGCAAATACCATGTGAATAGAAGTAGCAAAAAACAAACCAAAAGAAAAGAGGGAGTATCAACACTACAATTCAAAACCAAAAATGAGAGGATTTCAGGAAAATGTTCCTCAAGGAATCTCTACTCATTGTCTGTAGAGGCTCATGTCTAATGTGGGGGACCCTTACAAAGCTATGGGTAGAGGTATTATTTTTATGAAACAAACATCTGGGCCCTTTAAACACAAACCTGGTAACACCATAGTTCAATTCTGATCACTTTTGGTAAATATGATGATGGATGCTGTACTTATTCCAGGATAAGCCCAAGTCTTTCAGTAACTTTTAGTAACTGCTCTACCTCCTATCTGAGCTCCTCCTCATTCTGAGAGAGGATGTTTAGCACTGCAAAAATGCAGGCTCATTAGGAGATTAGGAGGTTTGACCTCCAGTTTCTTTGGATACTCTTTACTAATACAGCTTATGCATTTCTCACCCGCCAAACTGAAGCATTCTGAACCACATTTGAGAAAACAACTGAGAGGAAAAGAAACACTCCACCCTACTGCCAGAATTTTGTTTCAAGTCTTACTCTGTTCTGATCCCAGGAATAGAAATTATTACTCCCAAGTATTTAACTGGATTCTCCACGCATCTGCATGGTAAATAGCAGTCCTGTGCCCTGCACACCAGACTATGAGCTGGGGTGTCCTATTCTCCATTCTGAAACACAATGAAAAACTCACACGCGTGTGTACCAGACAGCAGGAAGAGCCTTAAAGAATCCAGAGTTCTGAGGAGAACATGCTAATATTTCATACAGAAAAAATGTTCCTTTAAAAAACATTTTTCCTTTTTCACTTGCTCTGTTTGCAAATGAGTTTCACCACCTGTTATATTACTTATGTCTGTATTCAAATGTAAAGAATCAGTCAAAAATTCAGTTTTGTTTGAAAAATGCCACAAAAGGTTTTCTTTCTGTTGCATATTCACCACCATTTGCCCTTGACCGAATGACAGTCTTTAATTAATTTTTATTCCTACCAGCCATGCAGAACCAAACACATAATACAAATGATCCTGTGATGTTTTGTGCATCATCAATAAATGAGCTAACTAGCTAAACTTCCACTTGTATTTCCACAGAAAATTATTCTGTCATTAAATCTTTATAGCCTTATTAGAAACAAGGTATTACATAAAGGTTACTGACAGCATAGTTGAAGGAATTTGTAATTTCAAAAGTGAACCCATTTTCCTGAAAAATCAGTATTTATTATGAAAGAGGATGCATAATCCTTTCTGGCTTTTGAAACATAGAAATAAAATAAATTAAAATGCCTCAGCCTATTTATGACCTCAAGAAGCTTTCACTAGCTCAATCTGAAAATAGACTAAAACGCAATACTATTCCTACAAACAATTTTCTGACTATAAGCTCCCTGAATGTTGTACTAATATATGGCCTGAATCACCTGATTATACACACAGTATAATGTTCAAAATAGTCATTAAGATCTAAGGTCCTGTCTTTAAAGCCACTGAAAGGATGAAAGAAGTAAGATATTTTGAAATTCTATTTTTTTTCCCCGCTATTGATACTGATTGCTTTTTGGAACTCAAAGTGTAATAATGTATTTATTAGAAGACTATTAGACAGAATGAACCCTGCAGCGAGTGGGGCAAAACTGGCTAGATCGTACCATTTAGGGAAGAGCCTTAAAGGGGTGCCCAGTTTTCATGTAGTGACAGAGGGAAAGACTGATGAACTTGATCTCTTGAATGGTATAGCAATCTTTCCCAGATGGAAAGAAACATGGGATAATTACTTTTTCTTCACTAGCATGGGTAATGGGCAAATACCATTTGGCAAATACCAAACAGGCAAAGAAGTCGGTGCTCTCCTAAAGGCTGTGACTGCAGTTCATTTGCTCACTTGTCTACTGCCAACACTACGCTCACCTAGAAAACAATGTCTGTGGAACACCATGGAAACATCTTCCAGCTACAACTTTTTGCAAACCTTAATATTTGAGTTAAATATGCCATGACAGCAATACTTAAATTTTCTTCTACCTTTGGGGGCTTTCTCCAAATTTTTCTCCTCACAATTAATTATAGCTTCAAGCATCTTACTAAATGAAACACTGCCAGACTCCCTGGACATGGGAATCTGCTGATTCATGGTATTAAGCTTGTGCAATAGCTGTCAATACATTTTTGGAATACGCCTAATAACAACACTGTCCCTCCTCTCCCAGTAATTCCTGGATATGGTAGCAAGGTTAGCATGGGCAATAAATGACTCCTGAGCCGCAGTGTCTCTGCTCTGTTTTGGAGAGCACAGCATGTACAGGGGGCGTTCTGCCAAGTTGGCCTCTGTGCCAGTTCCTGGTTGGGAACAAGCCTTTGGAGAGCACAGACCATGATTAAGCCTTCTAAGTGGCACCTTCCCAGTGCCCTGTGCACCACAGGTGCATCTTGTGCCTTTCGTGCCTAAGAATGTGCAAAATGTGCATATATAATCTTTTTAACCTTCTAAGATTGTTCAGTAAATCTGCTTTTCCACTGATTTGAAGTTTAAAATTCTAAGTTCTTTCTGTATTCCTTAGCCCATCAACGGTACATGTAAACACTTCCCTTTTCCTTCAGTTTGTTAAATTAGCGTAATATATAGCCACACATATCCATATTTTATTCTTACACAGAATGAAAATCACTAAGGGTTTGTTATTATTTATTTTATATTGGTTATTTTCCTAAAAGAAGTAAGTCTCAAGTGAAACATAAAATTGTAGGAATACAAATTCACTATCTACTAACCACCAATAGCAGCAGAATTAAGGTCAGACATGCTTAAACATTCAAATTAAACATGCGAATCAAATCCTTTTAGTACTTTAAGGTACTGCTATCACTGTTAGCCTGTAAAAATAGAGTCCTTTTATCAAACTGTAAAACAAACTTTGCCCTCTTAGAGCTACTGATCACACATGACCTTTATGCAATTAAGGGTACATTAACACCCAAGTGGAGATGTTTTAACAGTTCTTAGTGATTTAATACACTTTTCACAAAGTTGGAAAATGTTATGTACTTAAATTGCCTAGATTGTTTTGGAAATCTTAACATGCAGTTACTTAAACAGGTTTCTTTAAAAGATCTACATAATAATGCTTAACAAAGGTGCTCTTTAAGAAGATTACATACTGGATTTTCTTCAGTAAGCTCATAGCCATACTATCTGAGTACCCAATATTCATTAGGAAATTTGAGACAAACTTCTCATAACTCATAAACAAGAAATTGAAACAGAAATAATAGATGTTTTGTACAGTCTGACAGCTGCATCAGAACCCAAGGCACTTGATACTAAAGTCCTCTTCACAAATACAAGTCTTAATCACAAGCCAGCCTGTCTCTCTGAAGGAATACAAACCCTGTTTACAGAGCCATTGTCATCCTCACTGCATCAAAAAGATAAAGAGCACCAACAAATATTTTTTGTTTAAACAGTGAGGGGAGATAGCTGTACATTAGATTTCCTCCTTACATGTGAAGAATGTGAGCATCTTTGATGATGCAATTGATAAAATTATTTCAAACTGTTCTAAACACCTTCCAGACCATCTTATATGACTAATAGCTAAAACAGGCTTCAGCAAAATGTCTCCTCTCCCTTCTATATGGCTTGTCATAAACTCAGTTGCCCACTCATTCAGAACGTGGCTAAATGAGCTCTTCAGCTACAAATCCTCAAGATGCAGTGAGCTCATTGTATTACTCACTCTCACTGCCAGGAACAGAGAATTCCTGCCTCTGACTGAATGTTTCTGGTGCTTACTTTCTGCTGGCTCTGGGATTTCTTTGATCGTTCTGTGAGCTGATTTAACTTTCTAAAACATAAGAGAATTCCAGCAGACTGATGAACCAATTTCTCTTGTTAAATCAATGCATGACAAAGGCTGAGAAGTACCAGAACTCGTAATCACAAGGCAGCAGGATTACCCAGTCCAAGCTGAGGGAGCGTGTCTTCCTCCTTTTGGCAATAAAGAAATCAGCTTGTCTATAGTCCAAGTAGATTCTGTAAATCTTTAATTTCTGTTTAATTTGCTTGAATTTACAGTCTGCCTTATGTTATTGCAAGAAGCCTCACTAAAAGGAAGCTGCTTTTTTTTGAAAATGGAGATGTCAGACCTAACGCAGAAGACTGACTCCTAAAAATCTGTAAATAAGAAAAAAAACCTGAACAACAGCAAAGAGTAACTGCTACAGGATCAAGTAAGTTTTACCTAGTGGCATTTACGATAGCCGAAGGCCACGTTACAACTTTAATTGACTGTGCTGGTTTTGACTGTGGTAGTTATAACCTTCACAGTGGCTGGTGTGGGGCCATGTTTAGGACTTTTACTGGAAACAGTGTTGATAATACCAGAGACATTTTCATTCCTGCTGCACACCGCTCCCACAGAGCCAAGGTATTTCTGCTCCTCACCTCACCCCAGCAGCAAGGGGCCTGGGGGTGCACAAGGAGTTGGGAGGTGACACGGCCAGGACAGCTGACCCCAACTGACCAAAGGGATATTCCAGACCATATGGCATCATGCCCTGCATACAGAGTGGGGGAAAGAGGAGTGGAATGTTTGGGGTGATGACTTTGTCTTCCCAAGTACACATTGCTGGAGCCCTGTTGTGCTGGGGATGACTGAATACCTGCTTTGTTTGTGTGTGCAGATTTTGCTTTCCCTATTAAACTGTCTTTATCTCAACCCACGTTCTGGTTCAGGGTTCTTTGACCCTTCTGACTACCCTCCCCATCCCACTAGGCAGAAGTGAGTGAGCAGCTGCGTGGGGTTGGGCTTTTGGCTGAGGTTAAACTACAACAATGACCAACTGACTGTAAGTGACCAATGCACTCTGGCTAGAACCCCTTTGTTCACTTGACACACAGATTCTAGCTCTAAAATTTAAAAAAAATGGAACTTGCAGTAGTTCAGCAGCAGATTAATACACTTCTACAAATTACTTTATCACAAAGGTGTCTGAAAAGGAGGTGAATAACATACAAGATTTTTGGGCTTGGATTTTTCTGGTAGCAGGTTTCTGAGAGTGGGAGACTGCATCTGATCCTGATGAAAAAAGAAACTGCCCCAACCTTCATATACAAAGTCCTAAGAAAAAGTGTTGAATATTCCATATGCTCCTTCCAAAGTTTTACTAGGATCCTTACAATTCCTGTGAACTTTTTCACTCTGAACTCTTAACAAAGATTTTCATCTTTTCATGGCCTGAATTCTCCATTCTCCCTTGAAGACGAATCAAGAACGTGAACAGACACCATGAAAGAAGGCAGAAATATTAGTTCCTAGCTTTGTAACATGGAAAAATGCATCAGTATGATTAATTACAATCTAACGCAATTCAGTTGTTATTTCAATTACTGTTAAACAAAAGTAACTCATGGCTTGTACTTTCCAGGACAGCACAGTAACAATGTTAACTGCTCCATCTTCAAGAGCACGGTTTCTTTTTCTATGGTTTGGGTTTTTTTCTTCAACTTGACACTTATTTCAGTAGTTCCTTCCAGCAAGAATATCCAAATATCCTCTTGTCTCCACTGAAAATATTTTACTTAATATGTGAAGCAAAAAGACCATTCAAGCAAAATAAAAAGAGAGCAAAAATGTGCAGCTTATTTGCAGACTGAAGTCTTTCATTGGCCACAGAAAACATTGTGTTATTTCTTCTCCGACATCTTAAAAATTGACTTAATCTTATGACTGAGTATTTATTCTCTTGCAACTTTTATGTTTCCCAGCATAACTACTAAACACGTATTCTAAGAAAATTTATAGCCCTCTGGTGTGTATGGCAGAACAAATAAATGCATTAGAATTGATTTAGCTTCAGATGTACTGTAAGTGAATGTTAAATACCATTTCTGGAAGCAGATATACATTACTTACACTGCACGGACACTGTTACCTAAGAAGATACCAATTGTAAACATGAAGAAGAACAGCATTTATGCTGAAGAAAGATAATTTATGGATTGTTGCTAATAGGGTTTGGCAAGTATTGCTGTCATTTTAATTTGCAAATGTTTAACTAGTGAAAAACAACCAGTTTTTTCAGCTTTTCTCTGGGTAGCTTGAAAAGATACTGCATAAGACAAACACAGGCATGCTCAAGGAACAAATTTCTGCCAGTGACTTAGCATTCCTTGAGAGCCATATACTTAGGAACACAATTTATAAGATGAGCAGAATTCAGCTTCCTACTACATCTTAAGTTCTTTTCTTTCATTTTAAAATGAGTTAATTTTAACTTCATTTAAAATTCTGTATTTGGCCTCAAATCATACCACTGGTAAGCTGAAAGCACAGCACGCAGAGAAACAGTAAGAAGCCTAAGTGTCACAGAAATTATACATGTAATTTAGAAAAGAAAGATCCAAGATCGTGACAGCTTAAATGACTTTCTCATGCAAGATACTTTGCTTTTTTTCCTTCCAAAGAGTTTTTAGCAGAAAGTAGATCAGAATAAAACTCGGCAATACATAGTGGAAAATCCTTGAACTAAAGATTGCCCAGAGAGCTTGTGGAGTCCCCCTCACTGGAGATATCCACGAACCATCTGGATGCAATCCCGTGCCACGTGCTCTAGGATGACCCTGACTGGGAGACTGGACCAGAGGACCCACTGTGGTCCCTTCCAACCTTACCCACTCTGTGATTCTGTAAATTGTACAGGCAGCAAACAGCATAAAATAAAATGGTTTTATATGTAACGTGACAAGCTGATACAATGTAAACTCACAACTCAATTTTGAAAAGATGATTAGTTCATTTCAGAACTCAACAGCAAGTGTAAAACATTAAAGACATCTTAAAACTGAACTCCACTTCTATTATCTTTGAATATTTTTATACATTGTCTTAAGACATTTATTACTGTGAAGCACATTGTATAATTTATTTTAATTCTCTACAGAACAATAGAGTTAATTCAGTATCATCAATGACTTTATACAGATACAGTATTGAAGCCATGTCCTCTTTTGCTTACTGTCAAGTACAAAACAGCTTATACAGTCTAAAAAAAAGCTACAAACCACACTTGTAGCATAATGTGTGTTGTGCCTGGTTAAAGTTTACAGTAGTGGCTTTTTGATCTTTCAAGACAAATAAACATGACACCAAATGATAACAAACAGCTGTGCAAACTCAGACTTAGGAGGAAGACTTAACTACCTCCTTTTTCCAGAACTACTTTTCCCTGCTTTACTGCTGCTACCACCAGACTTGCTGGAAGATTTAGAAGAGAAAAGTCTTGTCATGAATTCAGACACATCTGGCAGCTCATGGTTGGAATTCAGCATGTTCATTGACTGCTCCATTTCCTGCATGCAAAGATCAGATAATCTTAATAGCTTGTAACAATTCTGACTGTATCTAAGGCATCAGTTGAAAGACTGTATGGGAATGATACCAAATTTTCCCAAATTCTGTTTTACTTTTTGTAGTCCTGCATATTGCTACACAGTTTTATGCAACCACAGCCAAACACCCAGCTACACACAGAAACATAAAACCCCAAAACTAAAAGCAGTGCTGTATGGAAAATGGTAACCATGTCTTAAGCAGTCTTACAGGGCAAACATCTGATAAAAAAAAAATCTAAAAGATAAAAATTATTTATTTTCAGCACTACTTTTCTCCATATTAAAATTTAGGCTATTGTTTAGATATTCAGATCTGTGTTCTCATAGATGTCACACTTTTGTTTTTCAAATTAGTATTATTCATAGAAAATTAACAAATTTTTGAGGCTGTTAAAAGGGATCAGATATTTTTATTGCCCTACTGTCTGACACTCTGCTACTAGAGTATTGCAGCTGAGTTTTCATTCCTTCAGGAAAGAAAGGATTTTAATGCAAGACCATATATCCAGATAAGCTTAATGTAACTTTAAGGTTTAGCATAAAAATTTGTGGTTCTATGAGATGAATTAGCACCTTTTAAAATAAACCAATCTTGAAGTAATTTTAATGCATACAAGAGCTGAACTGCATGTCCACAATGGAATAATGCTTATAGCAATTTTGAGTTTCGTGTGGGATTGTCACCTTGTACTTCTTCCATTCAGAATGATGGATCTTTAAGTGCTTTCAAGGCATTTTAGTAGCCTTTGTTACTATTGCATCTACACTATATGTGTACTTAACACCTCTACAACAAGCACAGTTACTAAATCATTAAACTTTCTATACAAACTAGTACTGTGCTGATTCCATAAAGGAAAACAAGTTAATTTGAAAAACGTGATACAAGCTCCATATACTCCACAAGTTAACACTTAACTATTTAATACATGGTCATATAGAGACTGCTATTGCAATTTAGTTCTTAAAAGTGATTTTTTTCCTACTCTTTAAAGATTAATTATAAGCAAAATTCTTTCAACTTAAAAATTTCTCCTTAAGAAGTCATATCAGTTACCTCATAAGAACTGAATCATCAGAAGTTTTGATGGTTTTATCATCAGAACAGCCTGTCTATAAGCAGTGTCAGATCAGTGAAAAAAGTAAGGAATATGTGATTATCTTTTTTTAAAATTCAACTTCCAGAGTTCAGCTTGGTTTGAAGAACATGCCATGAATACCAAGCATATTTGTGTAACTGTTTTCAAATCAAAACTATAGCCAAAAGAGCATTACACGGCTCTGATGTGCTTTTTAAAGGTATTACTTACTAGAAAAACCCAAAAACACTGAGAGACCTATAAAGTACTACTGAAGACAGTGGTCATTTACAGAAAAAGGAGTTTTTAGTTAACCAAGCCTTCAAAAAGCCGCCACCCATGACAGACAAATAACACTTGTAAAAATAAAAGATTTAGCAAACACCTTGAATCTCCATTTTGTCCTAGCCTTCTGCTATTCGGCATTTTGCATGATGAAAGGACAACAAATCAGATAATTTAATGACTACGTAAGACTCCATATCATATATTCTAGTGTGACATCTGGATTTAACAGTGTAGTAAACTGTGGTTTAGGCTGAAGGGAAAGAGAACCCCACATCACACTCTTCGCAGCACACCTGACACTTACTAAATGACTCATTGTTAAAACAGCAACAATGTATTAGCTGAATAAATGATGCCCATTAAGTCTTCTTTTAAAGTACAGTTTTGTTTTTATTACTTTTCTGTGCCTTGAAATATCATAATCTTTGGTCTCTAGATATGCAACAACTGAACATACTTACCCGCCTCATATCAGGATCACTGGTGTTGACAACTTTAGGCAAAAGCACAAATATCAGTAATGGAAGAACCATCATCATCACCTACAGAGAAAACAGGAAATACCTCTTCAGTTTAGTGGTTGCTCTAAACACTTTTAGACTTACTAAAATAAAATGAAGCTCTGCTAAACAGCCAAACTCTAGAACTACTGCATTCTGAATCAGTAAGCCAGTAACACTAATCCACTTGTCAGGGAAGAAACCTGATAAGGCACTATTGTGCTTTAAATAATAGATTTCAAAGTTGGACCAATAAAGCAAATGGTTGTTCTCTCTTACACCTCTTGTAATTACAATTTGGCAACATGTTGATCTCTGCACTACTAGAACAGCATCAAATTGTCAAAGGAAGAGACTACGGGCTATTTTCAGAGGATGTACATTAACAGTGGTATATAGGGGAGGAGACGTCATAGAAAATTTTCCATTTGTAAGCAAGTGAAAACAAAGAATACAATCCTCTCAGAAGAGCAAAGGAAAAATGCACATTTTTCCTCAACTGTTTTATTCTTAGTATTCTGACAAGTAGCTGTATTTGTATCCTTAGTATACTTTTAACATTTGTATGTTTCCTGTATATACCATAGGGTTCATGAGGAAATCTGTCCATCCCCAAGATTCTCTCTTTATAAAGTATGAAGGTGGTCCAGAAGATTTCATCTGGAGTGGGTAAGGCAGCCTGACAACTTCAGAGGGTTTGATGTAATTCACGTATCTTGCTCTATTAAGAAAAATGTAAACAATTGAAAATATAAGCATAGAATCTTTTGTAAATAATAAAGATTTTAAAAAATCCAAACAAGTTTTAATAAAAGACTACACACAAAATAATCTCCTAAGCAGTGTCAGCTAGGCTTCACTTTTCAAAAGCTAATTTCTCTCAGCAGCATGTTTTATGAAATCAAAAGCAAAACATTTTTTGTCACCTTGGTAATGAGCAAGAAAAACTATGCTGTTTAGGGTTCAGATTGGAACAGCGTAGTGTAGTTTAACCAGTTTGCTCAGGACATCAATTACGTGTATGTGAAGTTAGTACCTTTTCCATAAGAGCATTAATTTGCATTTATCAATACTGAATCTCAGTCTTTATTACTTTGTAAGGTTCTTCCATAGCTTTTCACTAGTATTCTTCATTGGGGCCTAATATTTAGATAATTACTCAGTACTAACACCTTTGTCACTCTTGAGCCATTTTTCATGATTTATTAATATTTACCCACTTTGTGCAACTCCAGGGCTGATTTCTGCCCATAAATAATTTACTCCTTCTGAATTTTTCACCAAATACTCATCTATAGAATGTCCTTCCCTCCTACCTTATACTATGTATTTTCTTTAAAACTTGAGATTTTCAAGTAGATCTTACCAAATACATCTGTTACCCACATGCTGTTTCCTCTTTCTAGGAACTTTTTAAGGCATATTTTTCTAAGGCAGCACATCCCTTAAAAAAGCCCTGTTGACATTTTCCCCAAGTATCATTGTTTTTCATGCATCTCTGACTCCTCCACTGCACTCCTCATTATAGTTTTTATCTGTTGGACTGTTAAAGATGCCAAGCCTCCTGCTACTTTCCTCTGCAGATGTATCCTACCAATTTACTCAACATCACATCTGTTACCTCACTAGCCCTTAGACACACAAACAGTGCTAAGGGTGAGGTTATATCAAATATTTTGTCTATATCTTTGTATTTATTACGTATTAATTATTGCCAGTAAGATACTAACAAAGTATAAAAATAAAAATTACATAAAGTTTGGAAAAAACCTAAGCTCAAACGAATTGTTTGAGATTATTATAAGCCCAAACATTATTATAATATTATA
>VWZT01010694.1:189057-219901 GCA_013397055.1 Pachycephala philippinensis | reverse complement strand
GCCCGCCGCGCACGGGGATGGGCGGGCCCTCGCGGCCCCGCCCCGCGACCCCCGCTCCCCTGGCTCGGAGGCGGCGCCGCGGCTGCAGACGCGTAACGGGTCCCGGGTTCGAGTCCCTTCTCCTACAGCTCACGGCACAAGCAGGGGTTGGAAGGGCAGCGGCGGCTCCCGTGTGTTTCGCTTTGTGAGTAAAAGCAAAGGATAAGATAAGTTGCCACTTAAAATGTGGAATGAAACAAATGTGGACCTGAAAAAAATAAATGTGTAAGAAATTAATGTACCTTTCTTGGTAATGGATGTATTTAAGGCATTTTAGTTAGAAATCTTAATAGTTATCATGAAAAGACTAATAAACATTTTCTAGGGGGAAAAAAGTAACAGAAAAGCTTGCAAAAGATTAAACTTGGCCTAAAGTGTCATCTTTTAAAATGATTTATAGCACTGCAGTTTGTTTCTGGGTAGTTAAAATAGTATGAAAATGTGTTACTTAGCAGGCAGGCACAGACTTATGGGAGAAACCACAAGGGCTGTAATACCTTCCCTGCCCCCTAATTTTCCTTTACAAAGCACGTCCTGTTATGTCATATGTATTCATTGTCATGTTGTGGCTACACTTGCTTCCTTTTACCTCTCTTATTTATGTCAGAGTTAATCACTGAACCTGTGGAAAACACTATCATTAAACAAGATGAACCTGGTCATCAGCTGATAATAAAAACATTGTATTATAGTAGGCATGATTTATAAAGCACATGTCATCCTATGTCAGTGGGATGTTGTGAATTATTTGTCTGGTAGTATCTCTGAGCTGTCTCTGCTTTGGAGAAAATCAGGATGACATATGATCTCTGAGGTTCTTCTGTCACGTAATTTCACAAACGCGTAAAACTCCAGCAGTTTTGGGGGTGGAAACCTAAGCATGCCAGAACTGAATAGTGTTAGAAGTACTTACCAATAGAACCACTAAGCAGTAGCATTTATGTTAAAGCTACTGACACGACACTCTTTCCAGTACAACACCACAGAGAGACATCATCTTCATAGTGACATGTCATGTTACTAGTTTTTACATGCAGTTTGTGTAAAAATGCTCCTATTTTTAAAATACCCTCAAGGAACTCTATTAGGATACTGTCAGACCCACAGTATGAATGTTCATGCCCTCCAGTTTTAAGGATTTCCTCATCCTAATAATTTATTTTTATAACCTACATAATACAGTTCCTTGGAGAACCCAAAGAAAAAGATCCTTATTTGTTCTTTCAGAATCTAATCCAAGAAGCTTCTGTCTACATATATCACCCTGTTAACAAACTGAGAAGTTAATTAAACAGCAGCTTGCCTTATCCAATAGCTGCATCGGCATGCACACTTTTCAGTGTTAGGTTAGTAGTCTCTTGTCCTCTCACCATGTAACTTCTTTACATATTAAAAGTTCTCTTTCATACAGGTATATCAGTTACCATATTTTTAAGTGTACACAACAGAGAAAAAAAATTAATTTGGTTGATTACTGCCCTTTTTTTGGTTAAGACTAGCTACAACAGTAGCTTGAGTGGATTTCACAATGCTATTTTGTGAGTTTTCATATGTGGCTGTCTGTCTTCTAGGTAAAAGAACAAATCCCAGAACAACAGTAGTACAAATGGAAACAAAGACATAAAAACATCCAGGTATATATTTATCAAAACAATTAGTACATCAGCTGCGAGATGCTACCTGTTTTTTTTTCTGGAAGGAATATTACTATTAGCAAAGTCATTTCTGCAGCTTGATTTCAAGTGAATCTCTCATCAAAAGCCAGATAAAACAGCCAAGTAACAGTTGCAGTTCAATTGAAACATCAAACAATTCTATGAACTTGAAAGTGCCGTCAAGAATGACCTCCATGTAGTTGTCTCTTCACTGATGGATTCACTCCTTGACTAGCAGCTACATAGAAAATGACAAGGTTCTTAAAAGTTCTACCCTGCTCACAAGCAAATTTTCAGATTTGTCTGAGTTGCTTCAAACAGCTGTCGCTAACGCTACAGAACTGTCAGCCAGATGGATGAGAGCTGACAGTCCCTAATGGGTTGAACAAAGAGACAGTCTAGATTAATGTAATGCCATCACACTGACAACACCGAAATCTGTGTCTCCAGATTCTTGTCACCTTTGGTTTCACATACAAACTGAAAAAGCAGAGGAGACCTGTTAAATCCCTCTGAACACCACATCAGAATCTAAGATCATCATAGCTGTTTACAAAGAATTAAGTGGTTTGTATACTGCTGGATACTCTTAAGTAGTAAGAGAGTTTTTTGATCTCCTGAGGATGGAAGGAGTTTGCAAAAAATGCAGCAGAACTTATTTTTTGATGAATCCTTTTCACAGTCGGCACGCTAGCAAAACTTGCTACATGTTTTAATTCAAGCCTTTAATTCACCTTTGAACATTTCAGTGTAACAGCTCTAAAAACTTCTCTTTCCATAAAGCTAATAGTACCTTGGCTAGTATTTAAATAATTGCTTTTGAAGATGATTTGTCATTGATACTGGTTTACTGTAATACACCAGACAGACGCTGGACCGCAAACAGCAGCAGCCCAAATCTCTTTTGTGCGTGACTCAGGCTGAGTATGCAGAGGTGTTGACTTTGACCAGACAAGCAGAGAGCACCTTCAGCCATCTGCCTCTAATCTTACCATAATCTTTGAGTCAGTCCCCCGATATAGATACACAGGTAACAACCCTCAACTCACCAGATGAGTAATGCTGGTTCACAAATGTTCAGTGGAAGCAAAGATACAATCCTTGCTGACACAAAGAATAAATAAGAACTATATGTGCATCAGACTACTCATAGCTACAGCCTGCTTGGTTTTTGATAAACTAATTAGAGGTGAGAAGAAATCAAAATGCCCAGCCAAGCGAGCAGATTTATGAGAATACACAAACTGAAGATAGATGGAACAGTTCAGCATAAAGGTACTGTGAAAAGCCACAGCCAGGTAACTCATTTACTAAGCTCTCTCCTACCCTATGATTAAACACAAAATTAACAAAAATTGTGCTGCATATTTCTTTCAGCACCATTTAAAAAAAAATTAAATTTATTGTAGTGTGGAGTCATAATGCCATCTACTGGCAATTTACTGTGCTACACTAGAAAAGGTAACATGGACAGAAAAGTCAGGATTGCAGCCTGAATTCAGCAACAGCCTTTTTGTTCTTCTGAATATAAGATGTCCTGAGAGGGTCTCTGACTTGGGGCAGAAACGTACGCAGGCCATCTTCAAATGCTCCAAAATCCCAGTCTGCTTCAAACAGATTGCCCGTTCAAAGAATGGCAATGAAACTGATGAAGGGTCTGGAGCACAAGTCTCATAAGAAGCAGCTGAGGGAGCTGGGCTTGTTTAGCCTGGAGAAAAGGAGGCTCAGGGGAGACCTTATTGTTCTTTTAAACTACCTGAAAAGAAGTTGCAGCAATGTGGGGATCAGCCTCTTCAACCAAGTAACAAGTGACAGGAGGAAATGGCCTCAAATTGCACCAGGGGACGTTTAGATAGGACATTAGGAAGAAAATTCTTAATCAAAAGGGTTGTCCAGCATGGGAACAGGCTGCTCAGGGAAGGGGTGAAGTCCCCATTCCTGGAAGTATTGAAATGACACGGAGACATGAATACAGTTTAGTGGTGGACTTGGCAGTGTCAGGTTACTGGCTGGACTCGATGACCTAAGATGCCTTTGGCAATCTAAATGACTCTGTGTTGGGGCAGAAAAGCTCTTAATTCCCTGCAAACTCTGCAGTTGTCAGAATAATTCCTGCATCTCCAACACGTTCACCCCCACAGCATGGAGTCAGCATGTACGAATGAGGACTTTCCTGTCTCAGAGAGGTAACAATCCACGACTCCCTCGTTTACTTTCACCTCAAGTTGACCGGACAAACTTCTTCAGGACTTCTTTTTTTCAGGAATGAATTGTTTTTATCTTCTTGTAATATACGTCCAAAACCATGAACAGGATAGTCTACTTCAGTACACTTATCCTAGGAGATAGCAAATGCTGACACTGAGATTGCAAGATGATAGCCAGTTTTGTCTGGTTGCAACTGAACTGATCTTTACTAAATTCAAATTTCATTCATTGGTGGAGGAAATTTAATTAATAGTTTAAGTATAGGGAAAAGGAGCATAATTTTCCTGCTGTAAAAGTTTCCAGACTCCCTCATGCAAACAGAACAAATGTGTAACATGATGGTAACCTGGAAGTTAGTTTTACAGTACTTTGACTACACTCCTCATCTGCTCCTGTTTTCTGTAAAAGTTTGTCCCTACCTGTCTATTAAGCAGCAATTGTGCATTAACCATGTGAGCAGTGGGTTTAAGAACTGCAGCATTCATTAAGCTGACTAGGTACGAAGCTATGACCCACAGAATGATGCTACACACGTCTTCGGATTCCTGTGTGGTTACTTGTATGGACAGCACCTGTAATCATTCACATGAGGCTAGAATGACACATCACTGTGATGTTTGGGTTCTAAAAATATAAGCAGCTTAGCTTATTTCTTGGTATGCAGTCTAAATGCTGTTGTTTTTTTACATCTGGATTTTACTTCCATAATGCCACAAGGTGGCCTCCACATAATACAGCATTATCATCACATCCTTTACAGAATGACATATGAAAGCATGCTTTTGCTTTACTGCAGTGTTAGTAACAGACCGCTACAGAATGACATTCCTTTCTTTGTACTTCAGGCTCAAGAAGCTCACATGCTGTGTAGAATTGGCTCACATCTGACAGGAGCTCAGAGCAACACAGGGCAGCTGCAAGCACTTTCGTAGGATGTTCTACCAGAGAGAAGCCTGTTCAGGAACCAAGCGTGTGACACACTCACAGAGCAGGTCTACAAGTTGTCTGCCCTGCAGAGAGTCTGGGAAATCCTGCATCCGACATGTGAAGGGCTGCAGTAATTCAGACAGCCTTAAGCAGTTGCTTAAATTATGCTACAGTTACCTCTGTGCTAGGAGAACCTGAAGAAAGAAAGGCCAAAAGCAGCAGAGATCCTCCTTCTGGCTGGAAGTTAAACCATTTCTGGCCTATCAGGAAAGTTCATGCTGGTTTTCAAGGGGGTGAATGACCAAAGTTCACTAAAGATTGATTTGCACTATTGCAAAGCTTACTGTTCCTTAATTTACTTTTTTTGGGGGGGGCTGGGGGGAGCTTTATTTTACACAATTTATAGTGGGACTTAAAAGTATAACAATGCAAGTAGAAATGGAGTAGCAATTTCTAGATGATAAACATTTTCTTTAGTGTACTAAAAATGTTGTTACAAAAGCTATTACAGTGGGTACTATTAGCAAATCTAGATTCAAACTAAATATGACAGTAGTAAAAGCTGTGAGCTTGCACTGTTTGACAAAGCAAAAGAAACAAGTCTGGGTCTTAAACTATTTTTTTCATTTACAGAGAAAATTACAGGGGTTCTGAATTGAAGTGAATCTTCAGCAGTAGCTGTAGAAAGTTTCTTTTAAACACATTCTGTCAATTTTTGAGAAGCTGAGAACTGTAACTCTCCTTGGTTTTAAGTTCATCTCTACACACCTTTCTTGTACAAGGCTGACATTTGAGGTACATAACCCTACACGTGCACAGTGGACACCTAAACAAGTTTACCAACTGTTACTTCTTTGAAATTCAACACTTAGAAGAATAACTGTTGGTAACTTTTTCCTACTGTCTTCTTTGACCTGCAATTCTCCTGTGACTCTTTTCAAGCTGTTGTTGAAATAAGCAGCTTTTGTTCTTCTATTCTCCAATCTTTACCTTGGCTATCTGAGTGAAATAATTTGGAAGTGCATTACACCTCCATTACACTGTAAGTAAGCTAAATATGAATCTTGTTTTTATCTTTAAAGTGCATTCTTGTTTTTATCTTTAAAGTGCTATTTGTGTGGGCTTTTATGCTGAATCAGACTGTGCGAGTAAAGACATGCCTTAATGAGCCTGAGTTTGTACATGACAGAACTGCTCAAATGTCCCATTGTGGGGAACTGCACACATTATCTATCATTAATCAATGGCAAACAAGCTAATTTTCTATGTGTTGTTACATTGGTATTCAGTGTGTTAAACAGTTTCATTAAAGCAACGTGATTAACAGCTTTGCAGTAAGTAGTAGTAGGAGTTCCTGTTTGACTCAAAAAATCTGTGTCAACCTTAGACTAGAGGTAAGTAAGTCCTATGGCAGTACAGTGATTCTGTCTATATTATATTAATACCTACTTTTTTTACTTTAATAGTTTAGCCTCAAGCAGGATTTGCCAATTCTCAAATAAGCACTGTGGGGTTAAATGAAATAATTTTTAGATTTATAATACTAAAATTATCATATAAAGTCTTTCCAATTTCAGCATGAAGTTTTGTACTTGCCATATGGTTCCATGGGTTTGGAAGCCTGTATTTCCTTCCTCAAGTTTTTGAGCTAAATAAAAATGGGTCATTTTTCTATTTCTCATATATTTTTGGAAAAAAATAATAGCATAAGTGACCTTGCAATGCCTTTTCTTCCCCTCTAGCTACTTGCTTTCATTATTTGTAAGTGTACTGTAAATATATTTGACAGCAGGCTCCTCTGGGAAGCTCCTTATAATGGCTGGTAAAATCCAGGGCTCACGGGAAGTAGCAGCTTTGCCACAGATAGCAGAACTCCTGAATTTAACTTTGTGCTTTGCTTTTAGATTCTTATTTTAGGCAAATAAAGTTGCTATGATCTACTGAAAGAGTGGTGCAGGATTTAATTTACAACTTTTACTGTCTCCTGCAAGCCTAAAGAATTCAGCAAAGCATCTTAAAACTGTTATTTCAGGTGACAGAGACTCTGGTGTCTAGTTTAGAATTACTTCTTGCAAGTGAAAAGGTATGTTTTTAGATACTGACATGTCAAAATATTAGGAGGAGGACGAAGCAAAATCAAATAATTGCCAGGGCTGCTTTGTATTTATGCAAAAGTGTTGGGGATGGGTGGGTGGGACAGAGAAGGGAAAAAACAGTGCATAAACCCTTTAACAAAAATACACATTGCACTGAGGTCCCAGGTAATACCTGTCTAGAAAAGAAACAAACAACCTAAATGAAACCCACCACTCTGTCATCTCTGAAAGTGATAATCTTATTTTACATGCTACGTCTTTCTCCATAGAATAGCACGATGCCCAATGAAAAAGCAACTGGACCTCTTAAAGGCTGCAGTGTAGCTACCTGGAAGAGGAGCATTCTTCAGCAAGGCCACAGAGAGCTTGAGCTCAGGTGAACCACCAGCAAGTCCCACTGCAGGCTTTTACACAGCCCAGTATCTGGCTGGACAGTCTCTGTGGCAGACAAAACATAGGGAGATTAGAAAGTCTGAGCTTGTGCATTTAAAATTAGAAGATTCTCCTGGCATACGAGGCACAGTCACATCTTAACCTAGAAAAGGCACATACAGGAAAGAAAGACGTTATTTTATAACTGAATTGTCAACACAACTTTAGATGAGAGTTTGGAATATCTTCTCAGGGTAGTTCAGCTAGGAAAGAATCCTACTAAGGATTCACCAAAAGGGTCTCTTAGCAGAGGTGATGCTGTGTCTGAAGCTCACAAAGCAGATCAGGGAGCAGTGCTGCAGCTGCTCCACACATGCCACAGCTCCGCATGGCTGACTGCCGGCAGTGCCATGAGGAGAAGCCGTATATATGAGACAGTAGCTGTGATTAAGGCTGGGTTCAAACCATCCTTAAATCAGTAATTGCTGCTTATCTTCCTTTTATTTCACCACTAGATGTGGGAACAAAAGGTAGGGCTTGCTGGAGCCATCTGACTCAAATCAGTTCTTCCTCTCACTCAAGTCTCTTGTTGAGACCGTAAAATTCAATTATATTGCTGCAAAGCCAACACAAATGATATTTTCATCAAAAACCTTACTGCTCCTAAACACCAGTGAAGATATTATTTTGGACTATTAAAATCAGTTCAAGTTCTGAATAAATTTCCTGGCCAAAAGACAACCTCATATAAATGCCTGAAAAATGAGACAATTATGCTAAAGTAGAAACACATGGACAGCAGTATCTTGGAGACATACCTTAGGGCTAATGGATAGAAACTGCTCTGTAAGGTACGAAAAATACCATAAGGTGAGTAAATACCACAAAGGAACCACAGAAAAATCAATTTTGTCAGAAAAAAAGTGTTAATTAGGATACTAAGATCTGTAGATTAAAGACTTCTCAATAGAGAAGCCTATTACAATCAAGATTTAGATTTGGTGAGTTTACGAAGGAAGAGAGGTCTTACAGTTCCTTTCACATAAGCAGAATCCTTGACATCAGAACTGTTTCAACCAAACTAAACTTAAAGGAATCACCAGAGGCTAAATGCTCATTTTCCAGAGCTCAGAGAGAACTATCAAAGAAGAAAGCAGCATCAGAAGTATGTACGCCAAATCCTGCAAACAGAAATGCTGAAATATGCCTTGCTAGTCCCTAAGGTAAAAGCTGAAGTCAGCAAGCTGCCAGTTGTGAAGAAAAGCTCCAAGGGCGTTCTCTTCTTATTTACAGCCCTTCAGAGTACGGTGGCTGAGGTCATGAACCAAATATTCACTTAGAAAGTAAACTAAATCACAGTGCACTAACCCTAAAAAAACCCCAAACAATTTGTAATGTCAGAGACTCCTTGCTCAGAAAGGCATTCTTACATCCCCTTTTTAATGAAAAATGGAGAGCAGCATTTGTTGTCATTTGGCTACAGCACTACTTTATGCTAGAGACAAGTGAATTCTAGTTTTTTGGGTTGGGTTGAGTTTTGAATTGCTGTTTGTGGTTTGGTGGTTTTTATTGGTTCCCCCTCCCCCCCTTTCTGGTTTTAACTTTAGTAGCAACCTTCTCTATTCATATGGGAAGCAACTAATCTACTTTTTGAATCAAGAATTGTGAGGTGGCAAGAACCCCTTTAGAGATGTTAAGGGACATGCCACCAATAGAAACATAAATGTATTGGAGTGCAGAGGAAAGGGCAAAAAGGATACTTCTGCACAGAAATGAGTGCAAACGTGCTTACACAGCATTTTGTGAACATAACACATCCTCGCTCTACCCAACATCCTGATTATTTTGTGTGGTCAGAAAACCATGAAAGACATAAACTTGCAAAAATGAAAATTCAAATTGGCACCAACAAATTTAAAGAACTGTACTCAGAGGGGGAGGCAAGATGGGTGAACAGAAAAAAAACCACCAACCCAAACCAACAAACTACTCACCCCTAAGCAGCAGGATTTCTCCCTAACTAGACACCAGCTTACCATTTGTAAAGGTTCTGAACTATAGGCATTTTTAATTAATAGCCAGTAGAATATTGGTTTAAAAAACATTTACACACACACAAACCCTCTTAATACAAAAGCTTCATCTTAAATATCATGGTGGCCTCCACAGTTGCTCTGTGTACGGCACAAGCCTCTGAGTTTTCACAGTTCAATGGCACTAAGTTGTTTTGTAATGAGAACCTGGAAGACCTGAGGGACAAGACATCACTTGGGAAACTAGGTGTGCCAAATATGAAGGCATTTTATGCTCACTTGGATAAGTGACAAGGATGTGGAGCTGGAAATTCAGCCAAGCAGATGTGCCACAACATGTCAGAGGGGTGGAAAAGCAGCAACTGTGAGAAAAGATGACTGCCTTGTAAGCATCAGGTCTCCATTCTTCCTTTGTGAAGTGCCTCACTGCTGTGGATTAGGCACACAGGACTGGAAACACTTTGAGTTACCATCATACCCCAATCTCCCAACAGTCACAGGCACCCTTTTCAGGTAATGGGAATTTTTGTACTGTATCATAAATATGCCTCCTTCCTGTTTTATGCAATTCCCTACATTGACATCCAGGACAGCACACATTGGCCACAGTCCTGATTATAATGTGCCTGTGTTCAAGCCCTGAACCCCCTTTATTGATGCCACCACTCAAGAGGGCAGGATTTTTTGCTTGCTCTTGCAGCACCACCCCATCACCCAATTAACCGATTTAGAAAACTCCCCCTCTGCTCTCTTTATCCAAAAACACCTTAACTGTAACATCTTAAAAAAAAAAAAGGCAAAAAGAAAATTTATGTGAAAAGACAGTTGCTCTGGTGGGCAGGGTTCACTTCACAATCAGCTACTCTGCTTATTCTTATGCTAATGCTGGCTGTTGGCACAGAATTACTCCAGAATTAACACTCCCATCGATCACCACTCGTTTTGGCTGATTAAAAAGTCAAGCTTTTTAGACTTACCAAAACACAAGGTTTAGAACAAAACTTGGCAGCTATTTCTTTAGTCCTGCTTTGCTTTACTGCTTCACGAGTAATTGCCTAAACCTTACAATGTTGAAAATCAAGTTTTATCACTACGTGTACAATGATAGTTAATTGTATTTTTGTAATTTACTGTTTCCTGCAGCTGAAACATGAGGTGGCAGAGTCATCCAGAAATTAACTAATGTGGCAAGGTAGGTTTGTTTTCTTATTTGGTCAGAAACTTCTTATTTTAATAACTAAAATATTAAGTAAACACACATAAATGCTTATGCCTTTAAGCTTCAAGACAAAGTACTATTAGCAGACATAGAAAGTATTAAGAGATTTCTGCTCTCCAAACCAAACATACAATAAATAGTTCCTTTCTGCATTCATTGTAGCAATTCCATCAGAACAGAAAGAGCAGTTTTGGTTTCTTACAGCCAAGAGCTGTTAAGACTTCAACTCCCTAATAATCCATCATTCCACTTTTATCTAGCGTAAGTAGATAATAGGACAGCTGATTCACATGAGAAAAGACCATTTAATAGTAATGAAATGTGCACTGTCCTAACAGCTGCCTGTATTTGTGCAATTTCCCCATTTGGAACCAAACATGCCACAGGTTTCTTGTATGTGGCAACTCTCCTCTGCAAGTCTCTAAAAATTATTTAACTCTTGCAGAAAAGAAGTTTGCCTCACGCAGAAGAGATGTAATGAAAGCCTGTTATCACAAAAGACAAAAAGACCAGCTATTTTTCTGAAGGTAGAATACTTACTGCACTAAGTCTTTAAATCCAGTAGAGTAGAAGTGGCAACTGCAAGATGCAAACATAATTTGGGCTTTTTGAAAGTGAAGTTCAATAGATTAAATTCAATTTGACAAAGAGACATCATAAATTACAAAAGCTATTTTAAACTGTCTACAAGTCACTTTAAAGTATGATACTAGGGTGCATATGTATTTCAACACACCTATAAGAGCAAGCAGTTCTGGAATGTAACTTTATCTTGTTATTTATATTTGGTTTAATTGTTTCACAATACAAATAATGCTTATGTAAAAAAGGAAGTATCAAGAATACGATTACAGTAACAGTAAAGTCCACTAGTTCTGTTTATTTCAAGCCTATACATATAGAAAACAGTCTCCTTCCCAAATCCACAGAAAACTATTATTCACAGAACTGTATTAAAAGAAGTCAGAAGCATATTTGTACAAGCATTTTATCCCATTTTGGCATCTATCACTTTCCAAAGGGGATTCAAATGGTTCTAAGCACTTAAATAAAAGAATAAGAGAAAAATAAAAAGGCAGAAAAGATAAATGTGGTGTCCTTGTTTTGTTACAGCAAAGAACAGATGTTTGAGACCCCAACACTTAGTTGCTCTTCTACACTACAGTGCTCAAAGTAATGACTGCCTGAATTGAAGCAGCGATCCGTATGAATCAGAAACACTATGGAACACATTCAAGCTGAAAGCAGATCTCATTTTACAGCAATGTGATCAGCAGCCACAGTCTACACAAAGAGATATACTACAAAACTCCAGTCTGTACAGAAACAAAAATAGTCTAGGTCTGCAATCGTTGTGAATATTTCCATTTTATCCCTTTAAGGGACAGTGCTACACCTCATGCCTCCCTTATGGCAGGTTAGTATCAGAGTCCAGCTTAGTACTCAATGCAGAAAACAAGAACAGAAACAATACTACAGCTATGGTTATTTAGAATGAAAGCATTTTATTTTTTTCCAACCAAGTTCAAAGTCAAACTTAGAGCTGTAAGTGCACACTTCAATTCATAGGTATTAACAAAATTTGTGTGAAGTTTTAAAGATGGAAATTTTTCACAACTTCTTCAAATTGAATCATGTTAAATAGCTAGCCCTGTGTTTTGTCTAGAATTCTCATCTTTCCCCCCTCACTTCTAACATGACACACTCTTAGTATATTTAAAGTAAATGAGCAATAAATAACATCATTAAGTGCTAAAGAATGTATGTGGAAAGTGGGAGAAAAATAGTTGCATTTAGTCTCATTCTGAGACATAAAACAAGCCATTTAACTCAAACATAAATTGTTTAAAGAAGGATAACATAAGCACTAATAACACAAGCATGCTCAATCTGTTTTCTCTGTGAATCTTTATCTGTAGCCTACAATGATTACTGTGTGTAGGATGGTAGACTGAAGGCAAAAATTAGACTACACTTGTCTGGCTTTTACCAAGGCTATTAAAAACTGCTTCATTTTTTTTTTTTCCTTCACTAATGCAGCATCAGCTCAATATAAAGTTCATCTCAAAAGAATCAACTGCTTTCATAAACTTTAGCATTTGCATTGTGCAAAGCTGGAGTAACTTCACACCAGTACCATAATTTGCATGGTTTTGTATTCTGAAATAGTTGACTATGAACCACCAGTCTCACTTTGCACCAGAAAACTAGGCACAAAAAACAGCTGCAAATCTCCACACTAAGACAGACATTCAGTCTTCTGTAGAACTGGAAGATCTGGCAAGATGAACTGGTAAAAGCAACCACTTGCTAGTCTAAAATGTAAGCTTCACGTAAGATACTTTCAAGTTTCCACACACAAGAATGTCCACTCTTTCAAGAAAGAAAAAATACCAACAAATTAACACTGTAGCATCCATCTTCAAAACCTTTATCTCTTCAATGCAAAATTCGTGAAGACTTCTAACTCCAAACTTGCCTAGTTCACATACCAGAAAATGAAAATACAGCCTGCTTTAAGATATGTACAGTATAATACAGTGGGGCTGATGTCACTCAGCATAGGGCATGCGTACTTTGTCCTTTCCTACTCTCCCATCCCTCCTGCACCTCAAGTGTTAAAACCGCAGCCTCTGATAAAGCAGCCTACAGGAGGGAAGAAATAATTTTATTTATATCTCACTGCAGACAGTAAGCTCCTAGAAGGCTAAAGCTAATGTTTTTAATACCAGCAACAATCGGTAAGCACTATTAAGTAGTCTGGAACTGCAGTACCTGTGTGATACAAGAGTAGAGGACTCTTTCCTGAAGAATAGGCAAAGCTCCTTCGAAACAGAGACATACATAATCATTAAGACATGCTAACTTCTTCATACCCAGCTACTTAATGGGATAGCTTTTTTCATCTCCACTCTTCAGCACGCTACCAGCTATACCTCAACATGGCCGCTTACATTTACGAAATATTGGGGGTTTTTTTTCAGCCCTGCAGAAAGAGACAGTTTGCCAGAAGGATTCTTTAATTTCAGTTTAGGGGATGGGCAAATCTTGGGTCACACTTAAAAGAAGCACCCCTTCAGCAAAACAGCCTCAAGTACTTTCAGGGAACACTGAGGCAAAAGACATACTGTTTTTCAAAGACATCAGTTTCATATCAAGTGGTATAACACGAAGAACAGCTTTGTGGAGGCATCCTTCATCCTCAAGTACATACGTGCTTGTGCATCACAAGAAGATACAGAAAAAGGATTAATTCTGCCTGGATCTTTTGACACATCCTAGAAACGGCATTTTTAGAAAGTATCACAAAGATTAGCGTTTATGCATGTGATAGCTCATAAACTTAATTCTTAGATTCACTGAGACAACTATAAGAATTTAGTGGAGTTACACAGCTGTTAAGACATTTAACTCATGTCAACTTTGATGAGGTATTACACATGTACATTCTGTAACAGCAAAACTGATTCCTAGCCATTTGAGAACTAAAGAGAATACAAGAAGCTGAGCCTGAATATTAGTGTGAGTAGTTTAAATGAATTAAGAACATGGTGGAAAAAAAAATTCATAATACAGACACCTGAATTGTGTTCTTACAGTCTAATAGCTGCCTGAAAACAGTGAAAATTCATTTAAAATAAGGCACAGATACTGAAGACAATGTTTAATACTGTATTATTGATGCTGTCAAAATATAACTTTTGGCAGTTAAAAAGAATGCATTACTTTATTAGATATTCCTCAGTAATGATCCTCAAGTCAATCTTACCTTGCCTCTAGAACAAAAGCCCTGTCCACAGTTAGGATTTGGTAACTCTGTGGCCACATACAGCAGTCATTATAAGCCCCATGTATCTAAATCTACATTCAAGCTGGATTTTTAAATACTAGAGTATCCCTTTAATCAAGTACAACTATGCTTTCTTCTATAATCAGAAATAAATGGCCATGAGTTGTTTCGTCTATTAAAAAAAAAAAATTAAAAAAAATTTGGTTTCCATAAACAGTATTCTCCTCGAGGAATAATCTAAGAGTTTCAGCAATTGCTACCCAAATGATGAAACTAAACTTTGTTACTTTTACATTTAAGTGCTCAACAGAACAGTAAAGTAATATAAGAATATTGTCATACTATAGTTCCTTTAAATTTTTAACTGATTGTAAGAACATTTGAAAAGTCCTATCTCAAAATTTTTGAGCATGAAATATCTCTACTGACACGTAACAATCCTAGCAAAAAGATTGGCTATGTGCATGCCTCCAGATTGTCCCCCACAGTTCTGTTTTGGGATGTCACAGAAACTCTTTGTAACTGACTGCCCTAGGAAATGCAAAACCTTTGGTGGTTTACAGAACAGTCAAATAACCAAAAGCACCAAGTTCTGATGACAGACTTCTAGTTGGCCTTCAGAAGTCAGCAACAATGATACATAAACTAAATACAAAATGAAGCAACAGGAGGCCTAAAGTTATTGACCACTACAGGAGTTTAAAATTCATTTATTTAATCCGTAAAGCAAAAACCACTTGGGGCTATCAAAAGACTCATCTCCTGCATGTCAATAAAAGTGCACATGCTTAATGCTAGGTATGAAAACAACCCTTGTAAGTACTTATTTTTAAGGAAGTAGTCTATTTGGTCATACATGCTGTGCATGTATACTTTTAAGTGAAGAGCTGGCACTTCACAAGTTTTAATTGAAAAAGCGTGCTTCCTAATTACAAAGTTAAAAAAGGCAACAGCAAGCCTAAGATTAAGACTCCCTCAGAGCTATTAAGATATAGCTTTTAAATTAAAATAGAACAGCATATCACAATATGACAGTAAAAGAGTTTATAGCTGTATTCTCAATGCTGTTGTTGGTATGAATTTGCCATCATTGATCAGGCTCAAACTTGATCAATTTTGCAAAAGCTCTTTGTCAGTTTCTTAAAGGAGGTAGTATAAAAAGGGTGTGATTTGAATAATATGGCCTCACCTGGCTGTAAACATTTCAAATAGACATAAATATCTATGATAAAAAGTATTGTGGAAGAGATTATTCTAGAAATTGGTTTTTTGAACTTGAAAAGAAAAAACAGTAGATATATTTAATATATTTACTTATTTGCATGTAGTTTGAATGATACAGAACAAGATTACTGTGTTAGAAATCCACATACAATATAAAAACATTTGTTAGACATAAATTCACCATTCTGCTGACATTTGCAGTACTGTTTATCCAAGCTTAACTTCAGGTATTTATAATATTTTTCATACATGAATCTTTGTATATGTGCAATGTTTCATTAACTACACAATGTGAAACCCTGATTTTTGTAGTTTTTCATCACAATCTGAACATAATAGCTATTTGCATCTTAACACATTGGCTTCTTGAAACACTAGTAATTAAGGCATCTTTGCTGTATAGTTTCTCAATAGTGCAAACAAAAACTGTCTTTAATAATTTGATTAAAACATAGAAATAACTGAATATCCCAAAGTTTTTTGTATTTTTTTAATGTAATTGGAAGATAGTTGTGCATTTTGTAGTTCTCTTGTGAAAGAGACATTTAAAAGCTCTTACTGCTGACTGTTTTTGTTGGTTCCTCATAACTGGTTCTGCTGTCTTGTCTTCATGACAGTATAATTCATCTTCTTTTATGCGATGATGTTGTAAAATACAGTAGCATTTAAAGGAATACCTAGTAACTGAGCGAATCCCAAATGCAGCAAAGGCATACAGTTTTCATAGTGCACTTTCACCTCACTGAAGTAAAAGTTGCTCCTACTAGACATTTTCCACTTCAATGTGAAGTAGATTGTTAGGGTTTTGTTAGTGGTTTCATTAAACAGCTTGACAGTTCAGTTCTCTTCTGCCAGTATTTCTCAAAAGGCTTTCAGTACACATTTCAGGGATACTTTAGGGGATTGTTTCACCACATAAGCACACATAGTTTCCCCATCATGTCAGTGTAGCTGCAATAAATAAGCATTTACATCCTAGAAGGAAAAAAAGGAGAAAGTGTTTGTCACATTACTTACAGTTCTAACATCAACTCTATGTCTGAAGCTGGGTAACCAATAGGGACCATAACACAAGAATAATTGTATTTGCCCAAATTTCAGAACAAGTTATCTCCATGATTACTTTCAATTAATGCTTTCAATGACATTTCTTTATGTACTAAAAAGCCTGCAAGAATCGTAGGATTAGTTTTCAAAGCCATCAATTTAGTCTGTTATTCCTCTACTCCCTGCATGAACAGGAAAGATCATCATCATACGATCATGTAGTTAAAACATACATTCCTTCACCCAATCCCTCCAACATTCTTGTACTACTTTTGCTCCTGACTTGCTCAGGTGACCTTGGTCACAATCTATGTGATATACATTAAGAAGCCAGCAAATGAACCTAAAGGGAACCTGAACCCTAGAGAAACACACTGACACTACCTATAGCTGCTATGCTGATCTAGCAAAGGAACTAGGCAGTCTACATTACATGCTCTCATAGCTCTACCAAGCTGGAAGTTGGAACTCGGTTCTTCTGCATCCCTGCTGACTGAAACTCTGAAAGAAGTTTGTAATTATCCTTGTAGGGACATCAAAATCGAAGTTGCAGGTGCACAGCAGTCCCAAAAAAAGGAAATAACTTACTTGTTTGATACATCAATGCAATCAATTCTGTAGGCACAGAATTATAGATTACATAAAACTCCTTAAGATGTAAGTAAAAGATGTAATTTTACAGTTCTTTTCAAGTTCACTCAAATCCTGCACACAACCAAGCGTCTGCTGTAATTCCTTTCTCACTGTCTACTTTCACCAGGTCCCTCCACCTGGAAAGGTTTCTTACCTGTAACTTTTAGCACCCAATCTTAGCCATGTTTATAGAGATGAGCACAAACAGCAAAACATGCACCTACCAGACACCCTTATTATGTTACTGATACCACAACCTACTGAGAAATGCAAGCAGGGATTCGTCTCAGATAGATAGGCTCTCCTGTTCCCCACAAACTCATAATTTTCTAAGCATTAGGCCAGCAATAAGCTTTAGAATTTAGTATATTGTCACTTGCCTCAGTCACCTGATGTGCAAATGCCAATGACATTCCTGGGCTAAGATTCTCCAGTTTGTATTACGCTTACAACAATGGGTACAATAGATCTAAGAAAAAACGTCTGTCCCTTTCACAGTCTACCTAATCAACTGAGCCCTTTTTACATCAATTTTAAGGCTCATTACTATTAGCTACTTTGTTATTAAGGAGATGCTTCCTCTATAAAGTAAGAAAAAAGGATAAAAAAAATTATTACCATTCTAAATCACACAACTATCATAGGGAATCAACTCCACATTTCTGTAAAAACCACGCAATACACTTGAGCATTAGCAGAAACTAAAGTAAAAGTATTTCTGTCCAACCACAGTTTAGCATAAGTAAAACAAGAGGAATGCTGCAGGTGATACAACCATGTTTATTACTGAACACAACCAGAACTGCATTACCTTAGCGATATTACCAGTATATCCTGGAACCAGAGTAAGATGATTCTCCTGTTCCCACAAAACACTTAGTTGTTCTTTTAAAATATGAATATTTCTGGAAGAGAATGAACATCACTTTATAACATAGGTAGTACATTTCTGTAGTCTCTTTTACTAAAATGAATTATTAATACTGCATACAGACTCAGCCTATACAACAGATATTGCCATAAGATCTCAAAAATTTTGATTCAACTTCTACAGCACTTTTATAATCCCTGATATGACTATGTCCTACATGTATTAAAACAGTAGCAAAAAAAAAAAAACCCAAAACTAGTAACTTGACTATCCCTACAGTAACCTTCCAAACACCACCTGTGCCTTAAGAACAGAATTACTTTTAAGCTTTAACTTTAGAATTATAATTTTGCCTTTTGTAGGCAAGTTGTGTTCCTACTGCTCAAAATTAAAACAGATTTTGATGAAATAGGCTACAGAAACACATTTAAGTATTTCCCAACACTATACTCACCCATCTTCTGCCTTCTCTGTATGTGCAGATAGTTCTGACCACCATCTTTTAATGACAGCCTGAAGCCAGTTTAAACCAACTATCACATATCTGTAACAACACATTTTACACATTATGCATTTCCTCCTCCCTGTACATAATCTATGGGCCAGGTAAAGCGTTGAGATAAATTGGTAAGCAATTCAGAAAGCAACACATTTTCTATTCTGGAAGAAGAAAAATCTAGACAAATTGATAAGTTTAAATACTTGCCCACACTTGCAATTTCTAAGTGGTAAACTGAAGTTCTTGTTGAAAAAGTAGAAGAAAACTCTGCCTTGATTTCACGTTATAAAGCATACTAAAATCTCAGTGCTATTCTTTTTTATTGTTTAGGATAAATAAATCTGCATTAGGGCAAAGCCAGTCCTCTCCCCCAAGTCCCTAACATTGCAGAAAATGATTTCTGCACCACTGTTTCGTTAAAGGATAAAGGTTCAGAGGAAAGCTTCTGTTCCAGAGCTTTCTCATTTCCTGAGAAAGGCAGAGTTGGAAGAAGGGGCAGAGGGAACAAGAGTCAGAGGACTAAAACCCATTAATTTCTAGGGCTCTGCATAGCCAGGAAGTAATACTGTTTTAAAAACATCCCAAGCTGATACTTACTCTTCGTATTTGCTTTTAAGGAGAGATTTCACTAAAGGCAAAAGATCTACACAGCAGCCAACTGAAACATATGGTTTTTCTTCCTGTAAACTTAAAAAACAAGATGTTTCAGAAGTGCTTGAACTTCAGTGTGGTCATAAGCAGATTCTAATCCCCCACTTTTTTTTGTTTGTACCTGTTTGTAAGCACAGGAAGGCAGTCTACTACTACTCCAAGATCCTGTATCCTAGAAACATTAAGAATAAAATCAGAAGTGTTACTAGTAGATCCTACTAGTAGTAGTATTTGAAGTATATGCTTCCACTATCATTTAAGAAGTGCAACAAAGTCACAACACTTACAGAAGTGCTAAAAATACTGTGGCATATTTGGGATTGCTATCATTTTAAGGATATAAAATAAGAGACTTATTTTACCTCACTAAGTAGGCTACCAGTTCACTTATACTTCTCCTTCTCCAAAAGGTTAAAGCTACGTTCAGTCTCAGATTCCTGCTGAAAAGAACTTGAGCCATAGTTTCATGGTCCTGAGAAACCTACAGGTTTTTAAAAATATAAAAGAAGTTGCCACAAGTTAAGTAGCCAGCAATAAAACAATAAGATAGTCTAATATAATAATCTGGTATATGATAATAGACTTTTCTACCTGTATGTTGACAAGTCTGTTTTAGAAATGTATCTAACTATAGCCTTAAACCCATAAATTTCCCTTAGAAGAGGGCACAAAAAAATTAGACCTACTTTACACAAAAGCTACAAGTATAAGGTTTGTACCTATTTACCACCTAAGAGAGGTATCTAATAATTAAAATGAGCATTCATGAGCACCAACCTATAATTCTCACCAACTCTAAGAACTTTTTACTTAGGTGATTATTAATTTTGACACAATTTAGATACAAGTAATTACATGTATTATTCTGAACTCTGACAGAAAAGGTTCATTTCTGAAAAAGCTTGTTCTCTGAATGAAGTTCAGGCATTTTAATTAATTAGACCTTGGATTGGAATGAACACTACAGAGCCACACACATCTCTCAAATCAGTTAAATAGTAATCTGTGGCCAGAGGCCAGTGATCTGGTCCTTAGCTTCTCAGAAAATAAATCTTCCCCGTCTTCATTTATTTACCCTTTTTTCTGCAACCTCTTTATTGTAGCTATTCTGCTCTTTTCTTGAAACAATCAAATTAAGGAGTGCGGAAGTGCTGCAGACTTGTGCCTTCAGCCCACTGGACTCTCAGGGCTGTCTCCTCATGGCAGCCCACACTTACACCACTGTGACAAGACAGCATGGTGATAGTCTCTGATCTTACCTTCCCTGTCATGCTTCACTTTAAACACATACAAGCCTCGATGAGTAACAAAAATCTATTGTGACAGAAATGCAAACTTCAACATTAAGGGCCTCAAGTGGCCTTCACTATCACAAAATCCATTTCATTTAAATATCTGACCTTTTACCCGGTTTCAGAAGCCCCGCAAGCATCCCCTAGGTTTCCTCAACCAATCCTAACAAAAAATGAAGTCTTATACAAACACTAAATTAGTTTCGCACACACTAAGTTGATACTGCTATTGAAAATTGTCCTAATCTATCTCACCAATTTATCCCCATTGATACACTAACATTTTTACACTTCTATAAACACACATATGGACAAGTGTTCTGCCAGTTCATGAAACCTAAGCAGGTCAAAACAACATTCTCCTTTGGTGCATTTTAACCCAGTCAAGTCTGGAAGATCTGAGCTTCTGACCCGACACAAATATGGAGAAAAGTGGCAGGACTATTACTGTTGACAACTGTATCACCATAAACTGACAGAGACTGTAAATCACAAGACCTGGTATTTAAAGAATTGAAGGAAATTAATCTAAAGAAAGAAAACTTTCACAGCTAATTACTAGGAACACTTCTTTTTTAAACTGAAGTTTCTTCAAACTCTACCCACCTCTGAAAAAAAAGCGCTGTATTTGGATGAGGGGCCTTCTGTTTGAGATGAGCCAGAGTCACTAGAATTCAGCAAGTGTGTACGACTGTTGTGAAGTTTTGCTGGCAGATTCCCTGCACAAGCCAGTTCATTTTCTTTATTTGCCATGTCACGGCCCCTAGATTTAGGGCACAGTTTCTTTCTGTAACAAGGCTTTGGAGTATAACAATGAATTTTCCTTTTACAATACACCACTTTGAAAAGAGAGAGGGGACTGGTCACCGTTTTTCCAACCGTTACTCTGCAATAATAAAGCACTATATTAGTGAAGGTTGCTCCAAACCAAATCAATTGTATTATTATGTTTATATATATACATATATGTATATATATATAAAATTATGAATTCAGCAGTCAGCTTTCAGGTTATTGAAAACATTTTTCCTCCAATATATACCTTAATGACACTTGGGTTATCAGAAGTCATGACACCAATATTCTCTGTATTTATTAATGCAGAGACTCATTATTGTGGAAGAAAACACAAGAACCAAAAATTGTCATTAAAATCAAGACCTATCATCTATTTGTGTCTGCTTTGGTGTTGTAATCAATTTCAACTGCTTCTTCCTCCCTACCTCTATCACACTTTAAACTCAAATATTACACAGCACGGCCCTCCTACCTGTTTGTGTATGAAGCCAGCTGTTTTGGAGATTTCTTACCCTGGGAGAAAGAAAACAGAGAAGAAAAAAGCTCTATTACTAGAAAGGGTCAAACACTCCCATCTATACTATTTAGCATTAATGGTAACATTTACATTGTGCACATCAGCAAGACAATGTTATGATCTTTTTTGTTAACACTGAATCATAAAATCATGTGAGTTTTAATAATTTCAATAAACAAACAGAGGATATTGGCATCTTCACCACTGTTTGAAGAGGTCTTACAGTAAGTTTATCTCTCCTAGTGCTTTTTCTGTACCCCACTGTCTTACTCTTCAGCCAGTAACACAGGTAAGAGGTCATAAAAACTACTTTTGAGTAGCAAGAATCCAGTGAAAAATCTACGTGTTACCAAAGCAGTAGAGGAAGCTGGATGATTATACGACAGATCCATTTCAGTGTTTCACCTGCTCCACCTCTCACTTGTGCCATATAGCTCTCTTGGCAAGAAAGAGCTTTTTCATGATAGAATTCCTGTACTGAAACACTCTTGGCAAGATTGCAGACAAGCAGGCATGAGTAAGACTGCATCAGTACCTACGGCTCACATGGACATTACAATGCACTGATCCGTGCAGCTTCTGCCCGTATCTATTATAACACACAGTTTTTGTAACATAATTGCTATTCAAGTTAAAGTTTTGTTGCACATCTAAACATCAAATGCTTAGTAGTGCCGTGCTTCTAGTTTTAGACTGCCCTGAATTATGAACTTGTTAAAATGTTTATTTCAGTTTTGTCAGGAGACATAAAAAACCCCAACGAACAACACAAACAGCTTACCTCCTTCATGATCTTTTTAGTGGAAGAAGAGATTCTTTTTCTGGGGAGATCAATGGGATGACCTTCAATATGCAATACTTTCTGTTTTTTAACATTGTGAGCTTCAGATGCCATAATCTCTCAAATCCCTGTTCTCAAGGGAAAGATATTTAATTGTATTTTCTAACACATTCTGTCAACTTTCTTCAAATGCAGCTAGCAACACCAGTTAAAAGAATTCAACTATTTGCAAGATCTTCCATCTTATAAATAACCCAAGACATCATCCTTTAGCGACTGTTAGCTGAAGGCCTTATTATTATTAACATGTTAATGAGCATTTCAAAATCCCTATTTAGCTTTCAAAAAAAAGGAAACAAAACCAAAATCACTCCAAGAAACAGAGGCAGAGATTTTGTTTTCAGACCAGCTTGCTACACCTGCACTGAGGGGTGCCATACAAACAAGAATAAAGTAAAGAGGGCAATTTATGAGACTCTTTCCTCACACTATGAATTTCATCTGGCACCTAGAGAAAAATAATTGGTTCCACAACTGTTTCCAAGTGTGAAGGGCAGCTAAAGAACTGATTCCTACTTTTGAGGAAGAAGGCAAACTTCATCAAAATAACAAGGGTTTAAAAAAAAAAAAAAAGTGAAAGATCTTCCCCTTAGTTTACTGGCAAATGCACACCCCACCCCATTTTTGTCAAAACAGAACTTCAGCTATTTTTCATACTAAACCCCACAACTTTATTCTACGTCTAAAGTCCTTTGTCTTGAAGTATGCAAACATTTCTACAAGAATCAACACCAAGATTGAAACAGCTGTACATATGATTTTGCATCTTTTGTAACTCATCAGAAGATCCATTGAGACTAGGTTCAACTACTACATCATCATAGAGGCACTATTCTTAACGTGTTTTAGCAAGACATCCTATGCTACTTTTAAAAGACAACCACTTGCTCTGATATTACTGGTTTTTCCCCTAAAAGGTGAAACTCTGGTCCCAACATGAGTGCTCCAACCTCTCCCCTCCATCTTTAGCAGCAGTACTATCCCTTTTACTCTGTGTAGCAGATTTATCCCACATTAAGAACTTCAGCATTTAAAAGACTAAGACACTGAGCACTGAATAAGCCAGATGGGAAACAGCTTATTAGCCATGAAGATCCATGCAGCAGCTAAAGGCCATCAAATAAAACAAGCAGGTGGCAGTCTCAAAACAAGATAGATGCTGCATTCTAAACATCAGGCACATTAAAATCCACACTGTAGGGTACAGTGGAAAAAAAATTTCTTCAAATGTTTTGATTTTCTTTAGAACTGGATCAGTACTAAAGAACTTCATTTGAGACCTCTCTCTCAAAAAATGGAATATTTACTGACAGAATCCCTTACCCTGCAAGATGGGAACACAAAGCCCTCAGAGTACAGCAAGAATAGCAAATGGCAGCATTATTTTGGGCAAGATCTTTAACAGCTGGTGGTCAATATTTTTCCAGATATAAATCTGGCTTAAGACTGGTTCATTAACTTAATTTTTCCACACTACAGGATGGTGACAGAAGAGTTAGCACTGTTAGCAGTCCACACTTCCTAGTTCTCCACATAGGCTTGTAAAGAAACTTCTCCCTGAAGTTTAGAAAAAACCTCACAAAACCAAACACCTTTTCCTCTGCTTATCAGACTGGTTAAAACTATTATCTGGACTCAAAACAGGCTATATATTAAAATTTTAACTTGGAGCACAACATGAAGGCATATGTTGAATAACTGGACTTCTGAAGAAAAACCCGACCCATCCTTTTATTCAGGCCAGTGATGAAGAAGACTTGGAAAAGTCTTGATTTTTTCTTTTCTTCTATCTACTGTTTGAGAATAATACCAAGAGGAAAGCAATAAACTCCAAAATAATAGGGGGACAACCTCCACCCACCAGAGCTAAACCCCACTGTCATCTCGTCAGATGCTAAAAAATCCCTAATCACTGTTCCTGAAGAACAGTTTTTGTGACTACTCCCATAACACACTACCAGCTTACAATTCTTCATGCCTAAACAGTGACCGCTCCTTATTTTTCCTTGTTTAATAAATGATCTCAATCTATCCTCATCTTTCACACTAAGCAGTACACAAGAATCTGATCACCAAAATAAATGACAGCACTATATAACTAGAATGCTTTTTGCTTAAAAGAAGTGTAAAATATCAGAAGGCTAGAAAGAAATGTCTTAGCAAGGAAATTCAATTAGTATATCAGTTTTTAATACTGGACTCTAAAGAGCCTAAGGTAACATCTCAAAATACCTGAACTGGAGCTACCTGAAAGCTGGAGAGAGATGACCCTGGACACAAGGAAGTTCCTTACAAAGGGTTGCATGCGTCCAGGAGAAAAATTACGAGAATTTTACATTCTGACAAATCTGACATAAGAATATATTGTCGCCCAGCCTCCCAACTGAAACAGAATGAGACAACAGAACCATCAATTCTTTCCTTAAAGACTGGTAAAAAGTTCAAAAGGTCAAAAGATGATCAGATATAAAGGAACATCTAATGAAGCCAACTCATACATAAGGATTTTACTATCCAACAGTTTAGAGAGGTTTCCATAGTTTCCTGTTGAGGGTCTCAGATTATGCAGAAGTAGCAGTGAACATTTAAACAGTAATGAAATAGCTGTGTTTTTAGCCAAGGTGCAGAACCTCTCCCTTGGAGCTGACAAAGCACCGAAAGAAATCACATGTGGAAAACACTGTTTAAAGACAGCCTCAAGGAAGATCCAGACTCACATTTCTGTTGCGCTAATTAGTAAACAATGTAATCCAGAATAGATTTAGTGGACACAAACAAATAATATAATGGGAAAGATTCAGCCTGGCTGTCACTAAGGCAACAGGCTAGAGAAGAGAAGGCTCAGGGGTGACCTCACTGTGGCCTTCCAGTACCTGAACGGGATACAAGAGAGCTGGAGAGGGACTTTTTACCAGGGCATTTGTGATAGGCCAAAGGGTAACAGCTTCAGACTGAAAGAAGGTACGTTTAGATTGGATATTAGGACAAAATTCTTTACTGTGAGGGTGGTAAGGCACTGGAACACATTTCCTACAGAAGTGGTTGATGCCCTGTCCCTGGAAGTGTTCAAGGCCAAGTTAGATGGGGCTTTGAGCAGTCTGGTCTAGTGGAAGGTGTCCCTTTCTACCCATGGTGAGAAATTGGAACTAGAAGATCTTTAGGGTCCATTCTAACTCAAACTATTCTATGATTCTATGAAGTCCTGCTCTGCAAAATTAATAGAATTTATTAAGAATATGGGTTGGTACAATATGGATAAAGGGCAACTAAATGACAGACTCTAATTGAGTTTCCAAGTCCCGCACTTGAATCTTTAGTAAACTAGGCAACCAAGTGAAAAAAGGGAAAGCTTTTGCATGTGCAAGTATCTAAGGAACAGCCATAAACTGTCTAAGCAGTTTCCGCAATGCAGAAAATCATCTCCAGATCCCTGGGGAAAACCTGCATTGGTTTATGCTGTTTAATATATTCACAAATTACCTCACAAAAGGGGATGAAGACTGTTGACAATACAAAGTCACACCAGACTGTGAAGATGAGGGCTAACTGAAGAACTGGAGAAGGACTGCGAGGTACAATAAGCAAAAGCAATGATTATAGGTTAGTATAAAGCAAAGCCTGTGTATCTGCAGGTACGAGAAAATTCTGGGCTCCTATTGGAATCACAGTCTCTGAGCTAGTAACTGCCACCCACAAAAACATCTGGATATATGACAGTTTACTTTAGATCACTTGGACTGCTCAGTGCTCCATATGGATCAATAAACAGTTAGAAAAATAAACAGAACACTGTTGTGATGGTGTACAGAACTAATTTGTGCCTGTGTTTTAAATACTGAGTCCACGGTTACTTAACTTTCTTTAGAAAAACTAAACCAACCCTAAAAACTCAAGAAAACTTCTGACTAAAGTAAAAAAGAGCTCAGACAAAGGCAAGTTAAAAATACACGGAATACCTTTCATATAATCAACAACTGAGTAGATCAGCCTTTTCAGTCTGGAGAGGTGGCTACTTACAGCTGGGACATGGGAAACAAGACAAAGGCCTACAAAATGAATGGCTTGGAGAAGTTGCATAGAGATTGTGCCTGCTCTTACCCAATATAAAAATAAAGGGTCAAAAGACAATAGCTGAAGATGGGATCAAAACTAACAAGGGTAAGCTGTGGGCAAATATAATCAACCTGAACTTACCACATGATGTTGTGGATCAAAATGTTTTATATGGGTTCTAGGACAGACTGTGCAAATACATTAAAAAAAAAATAGACTAGAAGTGATTAAATTCAGATACACAACCCACGTAGTCCAGACAGAGCAGAACACAAGCAGAAGAATCTGGTATATACAAACCTAACAGTGCTATAATAAACTCAGCATCTTAAGAAACCAGCTTTGAAAGGCTTAGTAACACCTAAGAAAATGCTGGCTGGCCAGCAATTAAAAAGATGAATGCTACAGGATGAAAGGCACTTTAGAGGGCTCTTCACAACTTTGATTTCCTATTTGCAATCGGATATCATCTAGGGATAGCTAATTAGACACTACAGCCCCCTGTAATTTTGGGATATATACAGAGGGTTTTTAAACTGGCATTAGACACTAAATTGTAGAGTCAAACAATCTATACCTTAATGTCTTTAATTTCTGACTTTTCCCTTGTGATGAGCACAGCTAGTTGTATTTGACCAGGACAATCTGCTATACCATCTCCTTGAGGCCAATGCATCTCCCTTGCTTTACAATGTTTTTTAAAATAAACTAAGGATAGAATGCATGTCTCTTCAGCTCTGCCTTGGTCCATCATACAATCCTAAACTGTTTTACAACTGTAACAAGGTAGACTGCAAATCTGAACAGAGATGGATGATTTCATTAGGATGATAAAATCAAATTCCACCAATTTCCCCTATTCCGTGGGTGATTTCTCAAAGCAGACAACAATCTTCCCTTCTCCTCCTTTTATTCTCTTCAATCTTCAGTGAAGATTGAAGAAGAAGGACATAAAGTAATGGTAAAGAGCAGCCACGTATCATGAGAAGAAGCTGGTTTGTCCCCACAGTCAACAGACAGTACTCTGTGCAAACTTTTCTTGATGGCTCTGGTATTTTCTATCTCTGATCTCTCCCAGATGCAATAAAACTCTTCAAGTCATACCAGAATTAGGCAAAGAAAGTCAGCACTAACAGGCTTTCAAGTGCATATCTATCAAAGGCAAGTATTAACAACTCTGCCACTCCCTCCCATCATCCTATGTTCTGGGCACGGCCCCCAGAGAGGGACAAACTCTTCTTGGCACGTTATGTAATCTACATGTGTATTAACATAAAATTATTTTCTTACAGAACACAGGCTGGACTACTTTGCATGACAGCATGGAAAACATAATAAAATAGTTAGATATCTTAAAACATAATAAAATAGTTAGATATCAGCAGTACCTTTTAAAACACACATTCTTCTATCCTATGCCTTCTCCAAATTCTTAATAGCTACTTCTTCCTGCAGCATTCCATGTGCACTAGCCATTGCAAATGTTCCTGTGATTCTCCCCCACCTCATAGTAACCCAAGTGCAAGTTCAAGGATGACAATATTAAACTCAGATGAAAGAGCAAAGCAATCTTTACTCCCAGGGAGGGGAGCTCCTGCTTTGAAAGCATTCCAAATAGGTATGCATCAGGAAACCAGTAATGGTCAACTAATTTCACTGGCCATTAGCAGATCTACAGTGGTCACAAGAAACTTCCAAGAATGGTTATTTCAAAGTTACTTCCAAAAAGGTGATTTGCTTACAAAAATAAATAAGCACTATCTTCTGATATAGAAGTGATTTTGTAAGCTTGACATAAGTTCCTTTCATTCTAGCTCCGATAAATGTTACAAAATCCACCTGTCTTTGTTTTAGAAGGCTTCCACATCCTTTGAATATGAAACAGTTTGGTTTTTTTTCAAATTCCTTTTTTAGTAATTAATATACTGACAGTTCACCAGCTGCTAAATATTGAATTTTCTTGAAGAAAAGAAGTGGAGTGCAAGATTCTAAGGAGTATGTTAATGCAAAACTTTTCTGCAACATTATAAAGAGTGTCTTACATGCCAGCAGAACACAGTTTTTCAATGTGCTACGCCTGTCAGGCCATTTGTTCCCGTTTGAAATTTTCTATGTTGATAAAAACGACAGGAATTTCACTAAATTTGCTGTAAATACAAAGACTATCTGTATACTAGTTATGGTAGATTGTCTTGTACCTAAGATTTAAGCTCATTTTCCTCTTACATATGGAATTTGTATGTGGCCCACTGTCGGTCATAACGAACCTCCAAAAATGACAAGGCACAGTTCATTCAAGTTTAGTGAGGATGAACCCACGTGTCCATTAGCTCTGCTTGCGGAAATAGCCCCGGAGCCTAGTAACTGAACCTTACTGACGTTTTCTACAAAAAAGAAGTCAAAAACTCAGTTTTCTGCATCTGGAGGTACCATTTACAGGTATGTTAAGCTGCTATGAAGTAATAGCAGTTGTCAGTGGTTAAGTCCTTTCTGAAGTCATCTTTCACTAATGATAAAGTGTCTAAAGATACTTCTACCTGTTGATTTTCACTTATGAACACTCTGGGGATAATATGTTTGGAAAAGTTTTATAACTGAGAGATGTTATAAAGGAAATAAATTTCCACCACACCGAAGTGCCCACATTAACATTTTACACAACTCTTTAAGAAACTACTCAGAAAATTAAATACAGCAATTTCTTTTACCATTTATTGCTCAACCCAAAGAGTTTAAAAAAACTGCAACCAGAACTTTGAATTCAAATCCAGAGACAGACAAACTGGCAAACCCCTCAAGCTCCAAACTTAGTGGAGGCTAAGGAAGTACTCACTACACGCCCACTTGGCTGAACAGTCTGTGATTACATTTCACACAGCTTTCACATGGCTTTTTATGCTACCCTCAAATGCACTTCTATTATTGATTGTTTATACTATTTAAAAAACCTTAATTGATACTCACGCTTCTTAGCCTGGGACCAACACACAGTTAATTTTTCTTATAAAAAGAGCTAATTTAAATTATTGTTAAATAATATATATGAAATATATATTTTACACATTAATTATATAACAATATTATGAAATACAATGAAAATAAATTTAAAAGAGAAGTTTTGAAAGTGGGTAAGTGAATATATATATACACAGCTATAAGAATACATGCATATCAAAATACTCACATATGCTTTCTAATACATGTATATAAAATACCTTAATAATATCATTTTTAACATATTATAATGAAATACTGAGTTATAAAGTTTAGGAATTCAAAAGTTCAATGAAATAACATTACAGAAATTTAAATCAAAACTACATGGACTGTTAACAAGAAATTAAAGTGACATCTTTAGACAAGAACATGTTCTTTCCAATCAGCAAGGCCAGAGGCCCACACCTACCATCTGTTATGCTTTAATTCTAAACACTAAACATGGCTTACTATATTTTTAAAATTATTTCCCTGATTGCAGTCAGAGAGTAAGAGGAAGAAAAAAATAAGGGAACAGTAAAGGCAAAAATTAAGTTCCAAGAAGAGATGGACGAAAGCTGCTTTTAACCAAACGGACTTAACCTTCCTCCAAAGCAGAGCATGTTACAACAACAGAAACAAAAGATTTCCAAGATCACACCTAATCTCTCTCCTTAAAAGATCTCCCTATTCAGAACGTCTTTATTTTAAATCTGCATGCCAAATCATCCAGCACTGAAAAAATAATTTGAAGGCTTTTGAACAAAGTAATTAATGCAGGATCTGATCTTCAAGCACTTATGGTTCTTCCCCCCCTTCCTTCCCCCTGGAATCTGTCACACCCAAGAAATTAAATCCGTCAGCAGGCCTCACACCCAGCTTGTTGTCCTCCCTTTCGGCAGCACCAGAGCCTTCCCTGCTCTCCTGGCACGTATCTGCCATTGCACACGCTTGCTTCGAGCTGAGCCTGATGGCACCATTTTAGAAAGGGACCCAAGCGCCAGAAGTCGCTCTCTGGAGGCGGCAGGCACCGCACACAGCTGTGCCGGAGCGCCGGGCGAGGCCGCCGGGGCGCGGGACGGAGCGATCCGCGCCCCCGCACC